>JAUPFV010000005.1:271209514-271649843 GCA_036936605.1 Limnanthes douglasii subsp. nivea
GAACTAGAAAGAAACAGAAGCAGATAAAAAAGTATTCAAGAAAAAGGGATAAACATGGAAGAATGAAGAAGAATATTGGTAAAGGGTCATCACATAGCCGGAGGCATGTGGATCGGATGCTGATGGATCCCTTCGCTTTCCATGATGAACAAGGTATCTTTGCAACTCCCAATGAGGATACTGTGTTCAGTCGTGGAAGGAATTGGAGGCAATCTCCATTGTCTTCTAAAATTATATCCGGAAACCTCCCTAAGAGTTTTGACATCACCAAAATAGAGAAGTACGATGGCAGTACTGATCCGGACAACCATCTGGAGCAATTTAAAAACTTCATGATGAACTTTGACGACGATGACAAAATGCTCTGTAGGGAATTCTCCCAGTCATTCACGGGGAGTGCTCTAAAGTGGTACAACAGCCTGCCTCAGGGTTGTATTAAAGATTTCGATACTTTTTGGGTGGCTTTTCGAAGGCAGTTTGTAGGAAGTAAAGAGCTAAAGGGCAATGGAGACACAATAATCCATTGTGCCCAGGAACCAAATGAGTCCGTGAAAGAATATATAAGCCGTTTTGTGAATACCAAGAATGGGTTGGCTGATTGCTTCGAACAAGTAGCAATAGCATCCCTGAGACAGGGTTTGAACCCAGGCAATCTAGCTGATTCAGTGACCAGAAAGAAGGCCATGACATGGGGAGGGTTGCTGAATCAGGTTGGCAAACAAATAAATATTGATGAAACGAAGAAAACCAGGGTGCATATGCAGGTGAGGTCTACCCCAGTGGCACCAAATCCCAATCAGAATCAGTCCGGGAACAAAGCAAGATAGACCGGACAGGGGCATGGTAGGGCAAAAGCTCAGTCTCAGCCAGCTGCTCCTGCTCAAAGTCAGCAATCCAGAAACAAGAGAGGGCCATGGGTCCAACCGGAGTGGTTCGCAGAATTAAAAGAAAGTGTGGCCACTATTTTTGATAAAACAAAGGAAGAGGTGCATTACCGGAGGCCGGCTACACTGCAGTCTCCCAGAGAGCATCGTAATAACTCGTTTTGCCAGTATCACAACGATATTGGTCATACCACTGATGACTGCATAGCATTGAAACAAGAAGTTCAGAACTTGATTGAGAGGGGAAAGCTGGGGGCTTACGTGAAAAGAAGAGGGGGTAACAGGCCTGATAACACTCACCGGGTTGGTCCAAGTAATGCTGCTCCGGAGGGAGCCATGGTTATAGTTGAAAGGTTTGACGTGGAATCTGAGTACTTGGATCCTGATCCAACTCGAAACAGAGTGGGTACAATTGAGGAATGTTCTAGGTCGGTCTCCGGGCTCATTAAGTTTTTCGAGTCACTTACAATTTTCGGAGGGGACACTATGACAGCTCCTACTGCTTCTTCGAGGAAGAGGCATGTTCATACTTTAGCTTCCCAGCTATAAGGAGGCATGACTTCCTATCAGTCACAAAACTCATTCCCCTTCATTGTTTTTGATGAAGATGATTTAAGAGACATTGCTGGCCCTCATGAGGATGCTGTTGTCATAGGAGCATCTATAGGGGCAATGACATAAAACGAATCCTGGTGGATACTGGAAGCTCAGCGAATATCATTTTCCTAACCACATACAAGAGAATGAAAAATCCAGCTGTAATTCAGAGTTCAGACAGGTCAATCGTGGGCTTTACATGCAGCTCAGCAGGTGTGATCGGAGAGTTCGAAGAAGAAGTGTTATTGGGCAAGGGCCCTTTCAAGAAAATGGTCAGAATACTCTTTATTGTGGTGGATTGTCCCACTTGTTAGAATGCTATTCTAGGGAGGTCTTGGCTCTCTAGGATGCATGCAGTGTCTTCAACAGTCCACCAGTGCTTGAAGTATGCTGTTCAGGGACATGTTGGAGTCGTCCGAAACAGCCAAAAGATTGCAAGAGAATGTTATGCCACTGCACTGGCTCCTCGAACACTGGGGGCAGTCCGTATTAATGAACAATAGCAGTTTGAGGGCCTTTCTGGGGGTGAGGGTAAAATTGATGACCCCAGAGAGACCCCTAGAGTATTAATACCGGTTGAAGAGGTAGACACACACTGTTTGGAAGATAGGAAAAATGTCAAGATATGGTCTAAGATGCCACCTGTGTTGAAAGATAAGATGTTAAAGTTTTTGAAAAACCATCAGCACGTTTTTGCTTGGTGCAATGCTGATGTTACTGGGGTTCCATCAGAGTGATATCACATCACCTATCGGTCCGGAGAGACGTAGCACCAGTGGTTCAGAAAAGAAGAGCTTTTTCCAAAGAAAAGGCTGATGTCATTGTGCAAGAGGTTGACAGGCTCACAAAGATGGGGCACATCAAGGAGTCTCAATACCCTTTGTGGACTGCCAATCCGGTCTTGGTGAAAAAGAAAAATGGCAAGTGGCGCATGTGCATTGACTTCAAAGATCTTAATAGAGCTTGCCCAAAAGATTTGTATCCAGTTCCCCGGATTGATCAGTTAGTAGACTCTACCTCTGGGAACAAGCTGCTTTCCTTTATGGATTCCTTCTCCGAATACAATCAGATTCAAGTAAATCCAAAGGATCAAGAGCATACCACATTTGTCACTGACAGAGGTCTTCATTGCTACAAAGTAATGCCGTTTGGTTTGAAAAATGCTTGGGCTACTTATCAGAGGTTAGTCAACAAGCGATTCGCTGATCAAATTGGGAGATATATGGAAGTCTACATTGATGACATGATGGTGAAGAGTGTGGATGAGCAGTTGCACTTGTCCGACCTCCAAGAAACGTTTGCCAACCTAGTAAAAGTGAATTTGAAATTAAACCCAGAAAAGTGTGTGTTCGGAGTGCAGTCCGGGAAGTTTCTGGGCTATATTATAAGTGAGCATGGAATACAACCCGACCCGGACCAGCTCAACGCTCTTTTCCAAATGGAGCCTCCTCGAAACATTAAAGAAATACATCGGTTAACGGGGAGATTAGCTACCTTAAACAGATTTATCTCAAGGTCTTCGGACAGGTGTGTTCCTTTCTTTCAAACCTTGAAGGGTGCAAATGGATTCGATTGGACCTCACAGTGTGATGAGGCTTTCAATGAGATCAAGAAGCACCTGTTCTCCCCCAAAATTTTGTTCAAACCAGTTGATGGGGAGACACTCTTTGTATATTTGGCAGTCTCAAGTTGTGCCATCGGTGTTGTGTTGGTAAGAGAAGTCGATGGTCATCCCCATCCAGTATACTACATCAACAAAAGTTTGATAGATGCAGAAATGCGTTACTTGAAACTCGAAAAGTTAGCATTGGCCCTGGTGATAGCTGCCAGGAAGATGAGGCCTTATTTCCAGGCTCATCCCATCATCGTCCGGACTTCTTTTCCCCTGAAGAATGTCCTCCAAAAGGCAGACATTTCAAGCAGGATGACTAAGTGGTCAGTAGAGTTGGGGGACTTTGACATAGACTTTGCTCCCCGAACAGCAATCAAGGCCCAAGATGTGGCTGATTTTCTAGTTGAATTTCACTCCGACAGGGATTCAGAGCAAACTACTGACATAAAAGATAAAAAGGTATGGGTCGTCCGAACAGATGGTGGATCTAACACTATGGGGTGTGGTGTAGGGGTGTGTTTGACTTCCCCGTATGGAGACAAAATGTACCAGGCTATTTGTTTTGCTTTTAGGGCATCTAATAATGAGTCCGAATACGAAGCAGCTATAGCTGGTTTAAAGTTAGCCTACATTTGTGGGGCTAAGAGGGTCAAGCTACTAAGTGACTCCCAACTTCTTATCCACCATGCCCAAGGCCAATCTGAGGCTAAGAAGGAGCAGCTTGTAAAGTATTTACTCCTCCTCAAAAATGAAGCACTTAAGTTTAAAGGTGTTGTCTATGAGCATATTCCCCGGGCAGAAAATGAGCTAGCAGACTCATTGGCAACCATAGCATATACGGAGTCATATCCATGGATCCATGTGCTCGAAAGCCCCTCCATTCAACTTAGTAAGGGTAAAGAAGAGGAAATTTTTGAAGTACAAGTGAAACAACCTCAAGACTGGAGGTTTCCTCTCCTGCAATATCCCTCCGATGGTGTCGTGCCTCCGGATAAATCACTAGCCAGAACATTGAAACACAAGGCTCGTGGTTTTATCATGTTAAGAGAAGTGTTGTACAAAAAATCCTACAGTAAACCTCTCCTGCGCTGTTTGGGGGATGAAGAGTCACAAGTGGTCCTCTCCGAATTGCATGATGGTGAGGGATCAGCCCATTGTGGGTTTAGAGCTTTAACAAGAAGAGTTTTACTCTCCGGTTATTATTGTCCATCAATCATGAAAGATGCTAAGGAACTGGTAAGAAGGTGTGACCCATGCCAGAGGTACAACAATGAAATTCATGTACCATCCATTCCTTTGGAGTCAATTTCTGAGCCTATTCTTTTTGCTCGATAGAGATTGGATTTAGTAGGGCCTCTCCCTGTGGCGTCCGGAGAACGCAAAACTATAATTGTTGCCATAGACTACTTCTCGAAGTGGATAGAAGTAGCCCCTCTAGCAGGGACAACATCGAAAGCTGTTATAAAATTCATTCTATCCAACATCTGTTGCAGATTTGGTGTCCCACAGAAAATAACAACAGACAATGGGCCACAGTTCGACAATAGGGAAATGGAGAACTTCTATGCCTCAAGGGGTATACAACATTGTTTTTCTTCACCTTTCCACCCACAAGCAAATGGGCAAGTTGAAGTGGCTAATAGAACTATACTGTCCGGTTTAAAGAAGAATTTGGAAGGGGCTGTTGGGAAGTGTCCTAGTTATCTACAAGAGGTCTTGTGGGCCTACCGGACAACACTTAGGGCTGCAACACAAGAGTCTCCCTTTGCCTTGGTCTATGGGATGGATGGAGTAGCTCCTATATAGGAAACTCTCCCATCATTTCGTGTTCACAACTTCTCCGAACGCGCTAACGAGGTGGCAATCAGAGGTCAACTTGATTTGATAGAAGAAAGACGAGTTAAAGCTCACCTTAGAGTTGCACACTATCAGGGCTTGATGAGAAGCAAGTTTGCTTCCAAAGTTAAAAGAAGATATTTCCAACCGGGGGACAAAGTATTAAGGAAGGTCTTCTTACACACTAAAGAAAAGCTGTTCGGAAAGCTGGCCCCAACTTGGGAGGGTCCGTATATGGTTGTTGAAAGAATTAAACCTGGAACATATTGGTTGGAAGACAAAGATGGCAGAGTTCTATCTCATCCTTGGAATATCGAGCATCTCCGGATGTACTTGGAGTAGCGCTTGTGTAAATATTTACTTGTTTAAACATCCATGTAAATATTTGGGGGCATACTCTTTCCTCCCTAGTTGCACGGGGAGGTTTTAATGAGGTGTCCGGGCTTTTGAATGAAATTTGATGCCTTCTTAAAAATTTTCTAAGTATTTTTAAAGTTTTGTCTCTGGTCATACTATCCGGATTGAAATAACGAAGGGCTATTTAAACTCTAGCCGGAGAACTTAAACACTCTCACTATAAAATAACTAAGGGCTATTTAAACTCTAGCCGGAGAACTTAAACACTCTCACTATGAAACAACTAAAGGCTACTTAGACTCTGGCTATCAAAATTAGAACAAACAATGAAAGAAGATGATAGTTGCACAGAACAGAAA
The DNA here is from genome assembly GCA_036936605.1 of Limnanthes douglasii subsp. nivea. NCBI lineage: Eukaryota > Viridiplantae > Streptophyta > Magnoliopsida > Brassicales > Limnanthaceae > Limnanthes > Limnanthes douglasii. The sequence goes on from JAUPFV010000005.1 coordinate 271,215,160, forward strand.
TATTCATTGAAATAAATAATGTAAAATTGCCTTGGCCTTCCAAGGACTTTTAAATGATCAAAGTAGAACCACAAAAAACCTGTCCGGTCAGATACCGGACACCATTACAAAAAGAGTGCCTTGGCCTTCCAAGGACTTTAGTCTGGATAGAAAATAAACAAAGTGGATCATAAGTTAAGGTTGAGCCTTTGAAGATGGCTCACCTTCATCTACCTTCTTTCCCTTAGGATCGTCTTTCTCTTCATCTGGGCTCTCCCTAGTATGTTCTTCATCACCAGAGGAATCACTAGAGTAGCCATACCTGTCGCCTTCGGCCATCGTGTGGTATGGGAGGTCTTCAGGCTCAACATGAAGCCATAAGTCTCCTAGGTTCTTCTTCGGAAACTTTTCATGGAAGAGTAGAACCATGTCAGACCTCACCTTCTCAAGCAGTTGCTCTTCGCTTTTGATCATCTGGTTGGCATAAGCATTGATCTTGGCTTGGATCTTGGCCTCCTGCTCCTGTAACAAAGTATTTTTCTCCTCGGCAGCCTTGGACACTGCAATCTCAAGAGCAATCTTACCAGTGGTTAAGTTGGTGATGACTTTGTCCTTTGCCTTGGTTTCTTCCTTTGAGGTAGCAAGGTCTTTCTCCAGACCGGACAGTTTCTCCCGGAGGTCTTTAATGGTTTCCTCTAAAGTGGCGACATTTGTGGTGCTTGTCTTTTGGCTTCTCTTCAACTCCTCGTTTTCTTCTTTCAACATGGCAGCATTGGAGGTGGCAGTGCGAAGGTCTTCGGACAGCTTCTCCTTGTCAGACTTAAGGTCTTTGATGATGTCTGCCTGACTCCGAACTTGTCTCTCCAACATAAATACAGGCTGCACGTTGCTTAACAAGGAGTGGGCTATAGCATCTCTTTCACTAGAGACAATAAAAGTCTTACCATTAAAATTGATTGTGTTGGAGCTGCTCGGAGGAATGTAAGGCCCTGCAAAGTCATCCCTGGGGAGATTGAGGAAGTATTCGCTAAGCTCACCAAGACCGGTGATGTCTACTCCATCAATGTTGAGATCTCCCCCCTCAACCTCATCGGTCTGAAAGTCCCCCGGAATCTCTTCGGCATGCGTTGGGTCAGAAGGATCAGCTTGGAAAGAAGACTCCGAAGCCCGGAGAGAAAGCTCGTTTCCCTTAGAAGTCTTTTTCTTCTTTGCCTCCCGGTCTGCGCCTTCGCTTCCCTGTTTGCGATTTCTCTTGGAAGCCCTTGGAGGTTTAGGGAGATTCATTTCCTGCCTTTCAGTCTCTTGCTCCACTACTTGCAAGAGGGCAGCATCAATTTGGCTCTGGGCTGGCCCCTCCGGGACTGTTGGAGCATCCTTCTCAACATCAGCAGGGTTGGCATCACCCACCACCCTTTTGCCTTTCTTCTTCTTTCCTTTCATCTTGCTCGGGGCTTTGGCCCGGCCTAGCAGGAAGAGTGTCCCATCTGGTTCATGGGTCCTCTTAAGCACAATGTCTGGAGAAGGCTGGGTGGTGAGCTCCTCCCAGGTCAAGTCTCTCCGACCTGTGGTGTTCCACAGGTGAGACCTTGCCAAGTTTCCACTAGTGAAGGCAACATGGAATCGGTTCCCCTAGTTCTCAGCAGCCCAGGCATTAATCTTGCCACAAGTGACCTGCCCGGCTTTCAAGTGGTCACTAAACTCCTTGGGCAGTTCTGCTAAGACAAAAGTAAGACAAATTAGTATAAACTAAGTCTAAAAAGAAAAGAGAAGAGAGATAAAAATATAAAGGCAAGATACTTACGATCACTCCTCCATCTGCTTCTGAGGAGGCTTGGGTTCTCTCTGGATTTTATCTTCCTGCCATTCTCCCAAGCACCACTAACAAATAGGAACTGAGTCCTCCAGTTCCTCTCCGCCTCAAACAGATCGTCCACCGCCTTGAAGTCATCCCTCATGTTAAAGTGGTAGAAGGGAATTTGGTGGTTTCTACACAAGCTAGCCACTGCAGCAAACTCCTCCATGGGCAGAGGGATCCCGGACAGCCTTGATGCCATGATGCATGACATAAGGGTATACCAAGCGTTGGGGCTCAGCTGGCTCGGACAGAGTTTGATCAGATGGAAGTATCTGACAATCTCTGGGTCTAGTGGGAACCTGAGCCCCCAGTTGAACAGCTCCGTAAACATAACCACTTCACTCAACTTGCAGTCCATGGGGGTCTCCGGGTGTACAAGAATCCTGATCTTTACGTTTTCTAGAATGCCCCACTTCGCACGCATCCTGCCCAGCTCAGCAGTGTGGATGAATGCGTAGTTGATTTTTTGTAAAGAGAGGAGGTAATTAATGCTGACACTGTGAAAACAAGGCCCTACTTTCCCTTCTAGGCTCTCCGGCAGATCCGGATGCCTCAAGTACATCTTCTCCTTGCCCTTGTCCTTCTTGGCAACTATTTCTTTGCTGGTCTGACCGGAGGGCTCAGACTCAAATGGGGCCTCTTCAACAGAGTCCTCCATCACTTCCTCCATGATTGTTGAAGGGATTTCAGCAGCTGTAGTGGGGGGAGGGTTCAAACTTGACTCAGCCTTATCTCCGGACTGATGGGCCTCAGTGCCCCTTTGATTTCTGCTCTCCGGCAGAGTGTTTGGAACAGAAGTTTCTGGTTGAAGGTTTGGATTGGAGTCCTCCGGTCCGGACAGCCTGTCCTTAGGGGCTCTAATAGGCACCTCTGATCTGGTGCTGCTATCCTTTGCCCCCGACCTCGAGGGAGTGTTTCTGGTTCCCTGGCCTTTAACCAGCCGGCCTTTCCTCCAGTCAACCAGCTTCTCAGGAGAGTGCTCCGTATCCGATCCCATTGCAATAAAGGGGGAGGGTTTTTTGAAGCTAGTGGCTGTAACTCCTGGCTCAACAGCAGGCTCCGATTCCTGAAGTGAGGAACCAGATATTATGGGGGAGAGGTTGGTTTGAAATAGTTTTCTGGGCTTAGTACCTTTGGAAGAGGACGAGCCTCGATCTGACTCGGTAGCAGAGGTATTTAGTCTCTCAACAGGTGAGGTGGGTAACCCTGCTGTGATCCGTCTTTCTCTTCCGACTTTTTGAGCCTTCTCCAACTCAGTAAGGTTGAGCCACCCGCCTTTGACAAGAGCGTTCCTCGCTGTAAACAGAAACTATTGAACTAAACTTTTGCTTTAGAGAGAGAAAGCTTTGAGAGTTTTTGCAAGAGTAAATTTGAAGAAGATGGTAAAACAGTAGAAATGAGTTTGTATTTATAGTAAATCTGAAAAAGGAAGTTGATTCCTAGGAGAATTCGAAAAGTTTGGCAATGATTAAAAGACGGCGTTGATGTCACCACCTGTAATTAAAGAGGTTGCTTTTCGAAGAAGGTGGGTTCGAAATTCAAGGTGAAAAACGGCTGAAGCAACCAATAAGAGAGTGACACGTGTCCCACGAACTCTGGCAAAAACCATTTTGAATTCGTGAAGCTTTATCTGTCCGGATAAACCCATAGCCCGAATTGATAGACCTGTTCGGATTAAAACTACCCCTGACGTCGGACTGTTTTTCAGGTCTTTGACAAAAATATTTGCACAAACACCTAAAAAAGGGACTCCTGATGAGTCCGAAGTCTGCACACTCCCCGGACAAGGACAAATCGATCCAAGGCCTCAGGACTGGACAGATCACTTCGAACACTATGACCATAGGACCGATTGAACTATGACAAAAGTACTAAAAAACCTAAACACTTCTTGACTAAGCTACTTGCTCTCCTGCTTAGAGCTCATGGGTCTTTGAACATGACCCGGGTCCATTAAATATGACCCGAAAGCCCATAAGTGCCCAAACATCAGGGTATAAATACTCAACCACCTGCATTAAGTGTGGGTAATGAGAATTAACTGCTACCAGGCTGCTTAATTATCTCTCTACTCTCTACTCTAAACACATATCACCCACACACTACTATAAAATACCAACCAAATTACTAGCCTACCCTCAGGCGATTATTATCCACACCAATCTCGATGATGATGTATCCAAGAAGCCCACGCAAAAACTTATTTTATTTTATTTTAATAAATATCTTATATTATTCAAATCAAATCTAATTGCATAAAGACTTGATTTTATTTTATTTTAAAATATATATTTTATTTCCTTGTATTCTAATTTAGGATTTTGAGCAACTCTTATATAAAGCCTCATATGCCTTAAGTTCTAAATATATTTTTGGAATAGTATATTTTTTATCTTTGAAAATTTTAGCCTTTCTTACGCTTAGATTAGGGTTTCATTATGTTACCGTTGAATTAGGGTTTCATCTATCGTTGTTTCTTCTTCTAATTTCGTCACATCATCAGTTAAAAGATCTAATACGGTAAAAAATGTTAGAGAATATTTTTAGCAATAATATTTGTTTTATTTGTGTTTTCAAAACCAGGGTGTATTACTATATGATGGATTCTTTTACTAGAATAATAATAATCCCATTTGTAATTATACCATAAATCATAATTCTCATGTCTTTAGTCGAATTTGGATTTTATTAGAATCCCAATGTTCTTTAATCTCAATCCTATCCTCTTCCTTCAAATTAATATTTTTAAAAGTAAATCGTCTTAAAAGTTCTATTACGTTCCTTTTATTTTCCATCTATGTTTTAAAGCATATGTCTAATCGCGTCAATTTTTAGTCTGATTTTGCTTTAATTTCTTCAACAAACCAGGACATCCGCTCAGTTACTCACAAAAATTTCATTGAAATTCATAATTTGGAGGACCGTACGGATTATTATGAATTTAGTGATCTCTATGCTTCGAGCTATCAATTCTCTTGGCCCAATAAACAACATAATAACCTAATGCGTTTAAAATTTGTCGTATCTTAGTCAACAATGACTAAAATGATCATTTTCCTGTATCATTTACTAGTTTTGTTCATCCATGCACCTCTCACTACACTATTTGTATTTTTTACCTAGGTACCCTCATTATCCCATATTAAAAAACTATTTAGGTTTTTATCAATATGTTACAATCCCATACCAACAATAAAATAAGTTTCACACGAGCTAAAACTTATCTTTGACGACCTACGATATGAATATCATATCCTCTAAACTTGTTAAAAATTTAAATGGCCTTCATAATCTGAATCACCAGTAGTTTAGTGATAATAATACTTGCGTGTTGCTTTAAAAAACATTTCTCTACTATCCAATTGGCCCTTGACCACCTCAAATGTTTTTTAGTCTATAAACAAACTCAAGCTTCTATGGATTTTTTTAGTCTTAGTATGAGTTGTGAGTATTTTCATAAACTAAAATCTAAATTTTTTTACCTTAAGCTTTAAGATCGTAATACAAAATTCCTCCACAATTTGGGTGAAATTATTTTAATATTCAATCTTAAAAGTTTTCTCAGTAACTCTATTGTGTGAGTGGTTAAAGTATTTCTAGACTACTTATTCAACCTTTTATGTTCATAACGTACTCCCAATCTTGCCCGAATTTCATTTCTTATCAAACTCATAAATAAAGCTTATATGAACTAGCGGACATTAAAAACAACCTCATTAGTATTAATATTAACAAAGCTCCACTAGCTAATTACTAATACGGAGATTAAAAGCAACCTCATTAGTATTAATATTAACAAAGCTTTGTACCCTGATCATTATAAATATTGGTTATTCAAATCCTCACAAAATATTGTGAGTAGTAACATCTCTGAGGGGATCCATATTCGATATTGAGCACCTTGATAACTTGATAAATTCTATAAGTAAATATATATTGCTATCATCTTGAAGTGAGATATATTATCATTTAATACGTATTTCAAACCCACTTAAATATGAGGGAGAAGCTTGAGTGCATCAACTTTATTCATCTGATCAAGAAAAATATAACATATTTGATACAATTGTAAAAGTGGAGAAAAAGAGGTTGCAACATTTTTTGAATTAAGTGTTAGCGATACAAAATATTATGGTTAAAATCATGCAAGCGAAGCGTATTGAAAATAATGAATTTTAGTAGAAAGTGAAAACTCATATAAAGAAACATGTTAACAAAAAAAATGGACGAATCTGGAATTTTTTTTGGATTATTTCTATTCATGAAAACTATCTTGAGGTTAAGTTAGATTATTTTTGGAATTTTGTTCCCAAAGAAGAAAGGGCATATGATGTTAGCTAGATATGTTTTCCTGGAGAAAGCGAGTCACTTTGTACTCTTATAAAAAGGTGTATTTTTGGTTTCTAAACTTCTTGATAAATCATAAAGTCATAGAATTGATAGTGTCTCTACCAAAGGAGAATATTGCTCATATATGGTACAATATTATGGTATATCTTACATGAAACATTGTTGTTCTTCTATCTTCAAATCTTCTCAAACGCACTTTAAAAATTGTGTCTATTTATCATCAATGCTTTATAGTGCTCTAATCTTAAGTAGGTTCTTATTTTTTTAATAGCATTAAGTTATGTGATTTTTGCATTAAAGTTTCTCCCTTTCTTATATGTTGATATTTTGTGTGAAGACATATAAGTTTCGATTGGATCTAATGCCTCTATTTCATACACAAAAATACAAAATGTGTTTTAATTGTAGATCTTGGTGCAGTGATGTATGACCACAAAACTTATTGTAATAAGTCAAGCAACCTCTTGTTGATGACCTTCACTTCTGTATTTTCTTATAAATGGAATGGTGAAGATTTTTTTATCTTTTATACATTTTATTCTGTAAAATCATGTTAGGCTTGTTAGAGATACAAGGCCTAAACCCATTATCCAATTAGCCCATATAGTTTGTTTATAAATAAAATCTTTATACTCTATGTAATTGATACACTTTCTAAATAATAAAACCCTAGCCGTCTTTTTGTTTTTCTCTAGTCGTCTTTCTTTCTTTATCTTTTTCTACATGGTATCAGAGCGTAGGTTTATATTTTGAGTTTTTTTCCGTGTCTTCCAATGTGTCGGCGTGTAGTTGTTTTAGTTGTATGCCGGAAGAAGAAAAAAGAGAAAAAAATTCGGTTTTTGGATCTGATGGGTGCAACCACAATCAACAAACTTGATCGAGAGGTAATCAGTTTCTATTTTTTTTAATCTTAGACAGTGGGTTTGAGATATCTAATCATTCAATCTGACCGGTTGAATTATGATTCAGTGGTGCGGTTCGGGAGAAATCACTACTAGAATAGTGCAGATTTTTTGTTGGTAAAATCGTAGATTCAATTTTAATTTTGTTTGTGTAGATTCTTTTGACGTTTGGACTTTGTGTGACATTTGCTTAGATTAATAATTTTCGTTTTGATTTCGTTTTGGTGTTTAAATTTTAACATTTGGATTATGTCTGAAGTTTAGTTAGATCGGCGTATGTCGTTTTGATTCGTTTGGATTTGTTTTGATTTGTTTGGTATTTAGATTTCATTCTTTATTTGGATTTGGATTTGGTATAGATTTAGTTTGGATTCGTTTGGACTTGATTGGATTCGTTTAGAGATTGGAGTTTGGATTTTAAAGAATGAAGAATGAAGAATGTAGTTTAGAGTTTGGATATTTGAGTTTGGATATTGGAGTTTGAAACTTGAAGTTTGGAGTTTGAAGATTGAAGTTTGGAGATTGGAGTTCAATTTTGGGTTTTGACGTTTCAATTTTGATTGTGGCATTTGTTTTGATTTTGGCTTTTGATTATAGTTTTGAAATTTGGTCTTTCGTTTTTGCTACAACTTTGGTTTTTAATTTGTGTAACAAACTCACAATGCAAGAATAACTATTGCGGTTTGAGAGTGTGTGCTAGAGATATAAGGCCTAAGCCCATTAGCCCATATAATTTGTTTATAAATAAGAGCTTTATACTCAAGGTAATTGATACAATTTTTAAATAATAAAACCTATTCATCTTTTTGTTTTTCTCTAGTCGTCTTTCTTTCTTTATCTTTTTCTATAAGGTTTTTCAGAAATCGAGTTCCATTGTTGATGAACTCTAGGTATTCAGTATCTATATGATAAGAAATTGATGACCTCATTAGTTGTAATTTGTACCAGTGATTGTATTTCTTATCACTTAGAGAAGTAGTTCAACTACCCATTGATTTTTTATATGTTTTTAATATTTTTGAAAGCATAGCCGAGAATTACTAAAGATTGATAAAAAAATTGAATGAAAAGTGCATGAATAAAATAATAAATTGATAATATTAATTAAAAATTGTGGTTATAAAATAAATAAATTAAAAGTAGTGTGCGACTACTACTAATAATGTTTTTTATATTTTTAATAGTTTTGAAAGCCTGGTCCAAAGTTATTAAAGGTCTGCCAAAATTTGGTAAAAAGGTGCATAAATTGATAATAAATAGAAAAAGATTATCTTTATTACTAAAAGAAAATTAAAAGGTGGTTTATTTATATTACATTTTAAAATCATTTTAATGTGATATTTAAAAAAATCTATTTTGATGCTATACTTTCGTCGATTGATAAGAAAGTTAGAGAGGAAGCTCCAAGAATGCTCTGTTTCTTCTCAAGAACATAGTGAGTCTTCTTGATTTGCAGGCTTCTCTAATCGGATTTTCCTTCGTTATGGAGGAAGGAGAAGCTTCTCCTCGCATCAATCTTCCTTCAACAACAAATCAAACTACTAAAAACCTTCAGCTTTCATCAATTCTTGAATTTCCTACGCTTAGGAAATCTAGGTCAGCATCTCCAATTGATCCATGTTCTTCAAATAATGGGAATCGTCCTTGGTTCCAATGTAATCCAAAAAACATTATTCACAATCCAATGTTTGAGGAATCGAAGAAATGGAAAGAGAAGTCAAACGATGCTTCCCCTGACTCTTACGCTGAGACTGTTAGAATCAAGAAAACAAATTTTGTTCATACAAATGTATCAGTCACATGTACTGATGATCATCCAATAATTACATTTGATGCAAAGGATAAAGATGTTTTAATGCAACTATCGAAACATACGTTGATTGCTAAATTCGCTACTGGCAAACCTACAATGGAAGTCATCAGAAGCATTCTGAGTAAATTCAATTTCGCAGGAAACTATAATCTTTCGGTTTGGGATTATAAACACGGTTTTATCGAATTTAATGACATAAAAGACTTCAAAAAGTTGTGGTCAAGGAACGTTTGGGTTCTTGGCAGTAAGACCATGCGTTTGTTGAAATGGACTCCGACGTTTAATCCTAACCTGGAATGCTCTTTCACCCCGATCTGGGTTTCTATACTGAATCTACTGAATACTTGTTCAATGATTCAACCATAGGAGAAATAGCTAAGGTTCTTGGTGTTCCGTTGAAGATTTGGGTCCCTAACATCAATCGTGCTAGACAAAACTGTTGTAGGATATTGATTGAGGTTGATATTTCAAAGTCTTTGGTTCACAAGGTTGAGTTACGATTTGGTGAAGTGGAGAGTTTCTGGGTTCATATAATTTATGACAAAATTCCATCTTACTGTAAACAATGTGCTCATATTGGGCATTCTGAGGAAAATTGTAAAAAACAGATGCAAAAGATGAAAGAAAGACCAGTCCCTATCAATAACATTTCAAAAAATGCTGAGAACAATAGTAAACTGAAATCTGTTATTGTCAATAAAGAAGATACAATGAATCAAGAGGTTTCTACTGATAGCAAATGTGAAAATGAATCTCCTGCTCAGTTTACTTCCAGTGATCCTCTTCTTGAGATCCAAGACAAAGATTTAAATCATTCTGTCCCACCAAAAGAATCTGAGATCATCGATGCTTTGAAGACCATTGAGAGAAGGAATATGTTTGAACCACTGTCTAATGATGATCATTATTCTCCAAGATATGCTGGTAGTCAGATTAGCTCCCCGATCAAAGATAACAATGAAGTTGTGCCAAATAAACCTGAAATAAAAAAGATGAAGAAAGTTAAAATGTGGAATGCTAAAGGCCCTGCATCTTCTAAACTCATCAAGCTCAAAAGAGCCACTAAAACTCCCTCAAATTAATGATTGTTACCATTCTGTGTTGGAATGTTAGAGGGCTTGGCAACAAATCTACACTTCAAAGATTAAAGTCTTTAATTAAATCTACTAAAGCCAATTTTATTGCTATTCAGGAACCTCTCACCAAAGCTGATAATATTCACTCTGTGACCAAGAAGCTTTGTTTCAGTTGCTATACATCTAATCTCAACAACAAAATCTGGGTCTTCTGGTGCAAGGATTACAAGGTGAATATGTGTCTTGATGAGGAATAAATTCTTCATATAAATGTCCAGCATCCTTATTTGAACAAAGCTTTTTTGGTTTATGTAATCTACGCCAAATGTAAGAGTCTTCTTAGGCTTCCTCTTTGGGACACTATAAGGCTTCTTGACAACTCCTTAAAGAAATGGATACTTCTTGGTGATTTCAATACAATGACTAACCTTCAAGAGCATATTGGGTGTTCTACAATTGACCACCGTGGAATGGAAGATTTTAACAATCTAATTATGGATTGCAGTTTGAATGATGCTGCTTATACTGGATGTAGGTTTACATGGTCCAATGGGTGTAAGTGGAAACGCCTAGATCGGGTCTTAATTAACAACTTGTGGATGAATTACTTTGATACTACTGCTGTAACTCATCATGCTAGGAGCTGTTCTGATCATTGTCCTATCTCTATTAAGATCTCCTCTAGCTTGGAGAGAAGGAAATCATCTTTTAAATTCTTAAACACGTGGGTAACTCATCAAGGGTTCTTGAAAGTGGTGGAAGACAATTAGGCTGCTAATGTGGATGGTATTGATGGTAATCCTATCAAGAAGTTTTGGTTCAAGCAAAAGAGATTGAAGATTGTTCTTAAAGAATGGAATAAAAATGTCTTTGGCAATCTTTTTGATGCAATTAGAAACTCTGAGGATGATATTATTCTTAAAGATTCTATATTACAAACATATCCTACAACAACTAACAAGAGACTTCTTGATGCTGCTAATCAAAATCACCTAATGCTTCTTAACAGAGAGGAGATCTACTGGCAGCAAAAGGCTCATGCTAACTGGCTTAAAGTTAGTGATAACAACACGACTGCTTATCATAGTTTTGTGAAAAAAGGTAAAAAGAAATAAAATTGAAAGAATCAAAGAGGGTAACACTTGGCTAACCACAAAGGAGTCCATCAGCAGCTCTGCTGTTAGCTATTTTCAAACTCTCATGGTTCCTTCCCTAAATGATGACATTGAGCCTGTCCTGATGGATGTTATTCCTAACCTGGTTTCTATTGAAGACAACAACAACTTAACTTCAATTCCTGATATTAATGAAATTCATTCCATTATTAAAACTCTTAGTTCTGTGACAGCTGCAGGACCTGATGGCTTTAATGGGGAATTTTATAAAACGTGTTGGCATATCATAGGTGCTGATCTATGCAATACAGTCCAGGGATTCTTCAATGGTTATTGCTTGCCTACTGGTATGAAAGCCAAAACTATATGTCTCGTCCCGAAAATTGATAACCCTAATCATTGGCAAGACTTTCGTCCTATAAGTCTCACTACAATGGTCAGTAGAATCATTGGGAAAGTTGTCAACAACAGACTGTCCAAGCTACTGCCTAATATTAAACAGAATCCTTAAACTTTTTGGCTTCAATTCTAATGTAATTTTGCTCTTAAGAAATTGTATCAGCAATGTATATTCTTCTATCCTAATCAATGGGGAATGAGAGGTTTCTTTGCCAACACTCAAGGCCTGAGGCAAGGAGATCCCATATCTCCTAGTCTCTTCATCCTGGTGGAAGAATACCTGATCAGAAGTATAAAGAAGCTTTCATCAAACAACATAAGCCTCAGATTTAAACAAAGAAGTGACATCAACATCTCTTGCCTGGCTTTTGCAGACGACTTTATGGTCTTTTGTAATGGTGGTTCTGATTCTATTCAAATTATCAAGAGATATCTTGAGCACTGTCAACTTGTTTCGGGTCAGGAAATCAACTCATCTAAATCTAAGCCCATTATCCCTAGTAATATGAGAAGTCACTGCATTACCAATATTTAGAACATCCTAAATTTCAAACACAAAACTTTGTCTATAAAATACCTGGGATCTACCATTGATACTTCTATTCGTGTTGCTAACTTTGATGATCTGATGAACAAAACCAGAAAGAAGATTCAAGACTGGGATAAAACTGACCTTTCCTTTGCTGGCAGATTGTTACTAATCCAAACTGTTCTTGTTGCTTTCCCCATGTACCTCCTTCAACACACTATTCTTCCTGTTAGTGCCATTAACAGATTGGAGACTCTCTACAATAAATACCTGTGGGGAACCAAAGAAAATAAAAATGTTATTACTTGGTCCAACTGGGATAGGCTTTGCAGAACTAATGATGAAGGTGGTTTGAACTTAAGGAGGCTAAATGATGTTCAAACTGTTTACTCCATGAAACTTTGGTTTATTTTCAGAAACCAAACTTCCCTCTGGGCTAGGTTCACTGCCTCAATCTATTACAATAACCAGATGCATCCTTCTCTTGCTATCCCTCGTATCAATAAATCTAAAGTTTGGGACCGTATCATTAAAATCAGAGACAATGCATAGAGCCACATATTCTACAATCCTGGGCAAGGCGACATGGATTTCTGGCTCGATAGATGGTGTTTAGAGAAACCATTTATCCAAATTAGAGACAACAACAGCAGAAGATTTCTTTGGGATGTCAATAGTGTCAAGGTTAAAAACTTTTGGCTAAATGGTAACTGGAATCTGGACAGACTTAGATCGGTGGTGACTAATACAGAGATTGCCAAGATTAATACTATCACCCTTACGGAAAATGCTGACAAAAATGTTATGGTCTCTTTCGAAGGACGGAAGCTTCAAATGCAAAGATACCTGGAATTTTGTAAGACATAAAAGTAACAAATCGAACCTTTATTCTAAAACTTGGAATGTGGTTACCCCCAAGAAATGTTCGTTTCTTTTTTGGCGTGCTATATTCAACTGGATTCCTTCAGATACAGTTATTTAAAAGAGAAAATTTCATCTCGCCTCGAAATGTAACTCCTGCAACAGCGTTGAAACTTCTCAACATGCTCTTGTTCAATGCCCTCAGGCTTGGCTAGTCTGGATCTATTTCAGTTCAATTTTCAGAATTCACATTCAGCCTCATATGTCTCTTACTCACATCATCAGAATGTGGTATTGGTATGCCCAGAAATATTGTGAGATTCGCACCATTCTGCCTGTAATCATAGCATGGTCTATCTGGCATGCTCGAAATAAGAAGAAACATTCTGATTTCAGTGTTAATGCAACCACCATTATCAACCACATTCTCTTTATTCTTGCTGGCCTCGACTATACAAACGTCTTAAAAACAAGCATTGGGGGCGATTTAACAAAGCAGCATTGATGCTAGGCTGCGTATGTCAGATTAAGAATATCCCGAAACCTCTTTTTCTTCGATGGAAGAACCCGAAAGGCAGCATATTCAAGCTGAATGTTGATGGCTCCTACAACTTTAACAATGAAACCAGTGGCGGTATTTTGATTCGCAACAGCAAAGGGAACATCATCATTGGAGTGGGTAGAATCTATGGCAAATGAAATCCTCTGATTGCTGAATGCATGGCTCTACTTGACGGCTTGAAAACCTACAACCTCTTGAACATTGAAAATGTTGATGTCGACATCGATTCGAAAATTCTAGTTAATCTCCTTTCTTATGACAACTCGATTTGGTATCTTGATTCAATTCTCACCTGTTGCAGAAGACTCATAAAACCTTCGATGATAATCAACCATATATTCCGTGAGCAAAATTTTGGGGCTAACTGGATTGCCAAAGCGGTTCTTAAAGGGGGTAAAGAGTTAAACTTCAATGATTCCGGCGCTCCGGCCAAGCTGAAAGCTATCGTGTCTCTGGAAAGCTTGAATATTGGTTACCTTCGTAACAATGGTGATTGTTAGGTTGAGAAGATGAAGTGAGTGGAGACCCAACGGTCTAATTTTCAAATTCTTGTAATTTTGTCCAACAGCCCCTTGTACTATCAATTCTTTTTTAATACAATCTAATTTTTTTTTAAAAATATTACATTTTAAATTAAAAAAATTAAAAAATTAAAAAACAAACAAAAAATGGAAAGTGTTGTTCCGGAAGATTTTTGGATTAAACCTCTCACCACTATATGGTTTGACTTTGTGTTTTCACGAATAGATTAGTATAAATATACTAAAATTTTGAATGCTAAAAGTAACTATTTTGAAATTTCATACAAAATATACCTATATTTTCACAATTTATTTGGAAAAAGACAAATAAAATGTATCATTTTCGCAGACAACAAATATTCTATTAGTTCATACTAATAAATATAGAAAAATTGAATATCAAATACTCATTAATTTATCACAAGAAAACAGGACAAACTTACTGAAAGTAAATAAATATAACTTAATGATAGAGTTCTAGATAAACAAAGAAAAGTGAAAACTACAAGTTTATATTGAAACATCAGGTTCACCAAATCATAATTCACTTATTTTTACCATACCAACCTATAATATCCCATCACTTAGTTTTTAAATCCGAAAAGTTATCAATTAGAATCTGTGACGCTGCAACAACTCTCCTCCCCATCCACATGATTTTCATATTCTTGTTCTTCTATCGTAAAATTCAAATCCGGGGTCCGAAATATTGGATTCGGATTTGGATTTTGGAAAATTTCAGTAGCTTCATCAACAATTGAATTGTTGTAAATTTGGGGTGGATCGTGCTTGTGACTAATTATGTATGTTACTACGAAAAGATTCGGATCCAAATTACATCTTTCCACCTTCTTCTTTGCCAAACAAGTTTTGGAACTGTTACATTTGTAGTAGGTCCTGCATTTTCCAAGATTCGCGAAATTAATAATAGCTTTGCAAACTCATTATTTACAATTTAACTAAATAGTATATATATACCTTTTATGCGAAGATCCGTTAATGTTTTTTTCACCATATTTCCGCCATTTCCACTTATCTTGATGGATCTGGCTTTGTTTTACACGACATACTAGGCCTATCCTTAGTCGTTTCTTTCTGCATGATAAAAATGTACAAACATAAAAATAAGTTGACTTTCAAAACCCTAGTTGTGTGTAAACACTAAGACAAACATATAAGTGTATCAGAAAACCAATCTATATATTTATATTTAGATTACAAGACTGATATCATATTTTCTAGTTTATAATCTAAAAAGAATTAGAACTAAAATTATACAAGTAAATAATATACAACTTTTTTAGTTTTGATAAAACCAACATAAAATATATTCTTTAGCTTACTTCTGCTCAGTAGGTGGAGTCGGAATCGCACTGTGTATTTGTTGATCCAGAGGGTTTCGCAGGATGTTGTTTTTCTTTAAATTGTAACTTTTTATAGCAGCAAGAAGACGCTGATAGTTTTCCTTCATTTTCTTTTTCACAATACAACTTTTTCAAGATCTTGGTGGAAAGAAAGAAGTGAAAAAGACAATTACACAGAACTAAAGAAGATGAATGTAGTAAAATAGTTATGAGGATGATTGCTTATTTATACGCGGAATAGATAGTAAAGCAAGACTAGACAGTTGTCATACCATAATAATTTCGCAATATTATCCAGAGAGGTTAATTATCATAATAATACCAACAACAATAATTAAAAGGTGAAATTGTACTTTTAATCCTTAAAAGAGAGTTATTTTTATTTTGAGTTCTTAATTATGAAAATTTTCAATACATTGTTAAATATATATACTTTTGGTTTGCTTCGTTATTTATTGTTTAAAGTCTTACTTATTTATCCGTACCATTTTTGTCCCCATTATTTGAATTTATAAATATATTTAGCTTTTTTGTATTTTTATATAATAATTTTTAAAAATATGAGAAACACAAAAAAAAGTAAACAAATTGTTGAATTTTGAATATGGTAATTAATCTTTTGGTCATCTTTTGACTCGGAGTTATTCATTATACTTTTATACTTTTATATATTAAAGGTTATTATCATACTTTGTTAATATAAATTTTATTATTTTATATTTTGTTTTATATAATAGTGTTTTATAAAATATTGAGCCTACAAAATAATATTATTTTGTAGGAAAAATATATTTTGAACTACTCCATAGCCTTATCATCGTTAGTTTTTTTTCTTTCGAAAGCTTAACCACAAACTCTACTGTTTTCTTTCGGAAGCTTAACCACAACCTCCACTGTGACGTGGACGAGGTTCCTCGTTCACTCTTTACCTCTTTACCTTACTTACCTCTATCTTCACCTATTTTGTTTCTGTTATACAATATTAGTTGTTTTCTAGCTATCATAAAAAAACCATAAAAAACATCTCACGATTTGAAAGCATCCAGGTTTTCTTCTTTTTCTCGATCCAAGCTAAACATACATATCAAAATAGCCAACAATTTTTGTGGAACTGAAGAATGAAATTCATCTCATGTTACAATCGCAAAATATCAAACCTCATCCAACACCATTTCCAACCCTAGCATGCGACACAAACAACCTAAAAATCAGTTAAAAAGACCTTTTGCGTATGTTATTATTGCTAATTTTTATGATCTCATCACACCCAATACTTCATTCAACAAAAATAAAATCAACCGACCATAAGATTTTCAGTTATGGACAAAACAAAATTATTAAGAAAATTGAAATATACATTGATTATCAAATTGAAATATACATACCTATGATGAATCTATTCAGAATTTCATGTCAACCTTTGGTTTTGCTGGAGAATTCAAACACAAGACATGTTTTGATAGAACTTGACGAGCTTGAAGACTACTTTAAAATTTGGAAAACAACTTTATGGTCATGAGGATTGTTCTTCATAAATTAATGAAATGGAACCCGTTATTCAATCCCATAATTGAATCTCTTATAACACCGGTATGGATCTCTTTCCCTAACCTCTGAGAATTCATGTATAACGAAGAAGCAATCAGCTATATTGTTAAAGCATTAGAAGATCCCTTAAAAGTCTAGGTTCCCCCATAATACAGAGCTATATTCTATGTATGTAGAGTTTGGATTGAGATGGATATTTCAAAGGAATTAATACCTAAAGTTTGGGTTTGAATTTGGTGCACAAATATATCTCTTACAAGAAGGTGCGTGTTTGTGCAAAAATATATAATATATGATGATATACATTTTTACTACAAGGAACATTATCATCTAGGACTTAACCTTATGGAGTGCAAAAAATCTACAAAAAAACAATCCTCAGGTTAACAACTTTCAGCTGGATCAATCTTTGACAACAAATATAGTAAAACCCATATCTCCAGCTAAAGTTTGGGCTCCCAAAATTAAACCTATCATTATCGAAAAATCATATTCCAAAGTGCCTCCTCAAAACAATTTGACATTAGTCATATCAAGCAATTTAAGTATTAAAAGTCTCAAGTAAAACAAAAAAAATGATTTCCCTAAGTAGAGATGAAACATGAAGTGAAATTATCGATGCTATAACTTCTCTAGACTCAGAAGGACAAATTACGTTATCATATGGTTTTGACGATACAGTAATAGATCAGTCCTTGCCTCATAATCTCTTAGTTGGAAGTCTACAAACATCATATAAGGAAACATTGAAAATTCTCAAGAGTTTAAGGAGATAGTAAAAAAAGAAAGAAAAAGGAAAATACTAAGCTTATCAAAAAAACCAATCATGCTTCTAGGCTATCAAAAATTCTGATGACAATGTAACAATTCGTTGCTATCGCGGGGCTGTCTCGCAACTTCTAAATTCCTTTTTACCAACTTCAATATGGGGAATAAATATAAAGTGGTAGATGATTTTCTAGAGGCAAATAAAGTTTGGAATATACAATTTCTCTTCATCAGTGGCTGGCTGGAGGCAAATAAATTTTGGAATATACAATTTCTCTTCTCTTGAAGAGGAAAAAACTAGGGTTGGTCGTTTATCCAAATAGGTCAATTCCCTCAAAGAAGAACTTGTCAAGGTAAATGAGGCTTTCGAAGGGATGCAGTCCTCTAGCTCTATAGAGATTACTTTGTTCAAGAATCTACAAACCACTAACAAACGCATCATTGAAACTTATTAAAGGTAAATACTGATCATGAGGCCCTTATTAAAAAATACGAAGACGAGGTAGTTTCTCTAAGGCTAATGCTAAAGAGACAGATAATTTGGAAGCATATGTTGATGGGATCCTAGAATCCTTATACAGAAGGGATGCCTTAATCAAATCCAATATGGTCTTAGAATATCACAAGAAATTCCTTATATTGGTCATCGGGTCTTTGTGGAAATTGGTTCCACGGAACTTGTGGCCCAAAGATATGTCCATAGCTTATCAGTTGGGAATTTCAGATGACTCACCCAACGATGGCTCTGATGATAGTGACGCAGAGGACTCCTACAGTAGGACTTCAAAAGAAGAATAAAAAGAATGAAACATTGATGGGAACAACCCAAAGGAAAATAGATCTATATATTGTTGTATCATGAAAGTCCTTGTTGTATACAAGGAACTTCATTATTTTGTTCGGATCTTTTTATGCAAGTCCTTGGCAAGGCTAATGCATTCTTTTTTAATTCAGATGAAGTCATCAAACCACCCAAGGCATCGTAGAATTGTTTGTTAACTCAAATATTCTATATATTTCCCATACAAATTCTTACTCCTATAACTTAATCCAATCTATTTAGGAATAATTAGTTTTAATCACTCAAACGAACTTTACTTGAAAATATACGAACTTGATACACAAACCATTAAAAAAAATCATTCGGAGGAAAAATAAGTTAATATATTAGTCATTCGAAGGTAATCCATTCAAAGGAAAAAAAAATTAATGCACAAGCTATTCGAAGGTAATCCATTCGAAGGCAAACACGATTAATATACAAACCATTTGAAGGTAATCCATTCGAAGTTATACACAATTAATACACAAGCCATTCGAAGGTAAACAAAATTAACACACAAGCCATTCGAAGGTAATTCATTCGAAGGCATACAAAATTAATATATAAGCCATTCGAAGGTAATCCATTCAAAGGAAAACAAAGTTAATATATAATTTATTCGAACGTAATCCATTTGAATGAAAAAATAGTTGATATATAATCCATTCGAAGGCAAACACAATCAATATATAAGCCATTCGAAGGTAATCAATTCAAAGGCAAACAAAGTTAATACATAAATCATTTGAATATAATCTATTGGAAGGTAAACAAGATTAATACACAAGTATACCGAGGAACAAATTTTTAAGGCAACGATGGTAGGTTAATAATAATTTGGACACCTAGTCAAAACCTCCTCGAGCCACAAAGGTGGGAAATAATATGTGATGAACTCATAAAATACTTAGTGTAGTTCAGAATCAGAAATGTTCGTAGGTGAGAATCGGACTAGAGAATATTCGTATGAAGTGACAGGAGACAATTAAATCAGTGGTTGGTAGAAACGAAAAGAGAGAAAATGAATAAATGTAACAATGATTGACTAATCATTGGCCCCTTTCTCCAAAATGGGATGTCCTTTATATAGTAAATGAGGTGGGTAGTAAAATTACATAATTACCATCATAAAAGTGGACTTCTCACCCTACTATTTGACTATTTACAGACAAGTTCTTGGGGTGTATCATTTGACCCCTTTATATCTCATGTATGCTTTACTATGGTCCTTAACCACTAAATATATAAATCTTGATCTTATCCAATGGAATAAATTACACATTGATTACCTATATTTCCCTTCCCTTATCAGTAGCCCCCAAGTCCATGCACAGATCTCTGAGCGTGGACTGCAGTTGTCTTTTGACCCTGTTCGGATCGAATATTTTTTCCAATCGGAATTTATCTACTAAGGTCGGAAACTTTAGCCTCTCGATGAAAGTCTGATCGGGTCAGAAACTTAGTGTCTCTTTACTTGGATCACAAGTCTTTGCATTGCTGACCTCATATTTAGTCGTGATGACCTCACCTAAGCAATCATTTCCTTTAGGCTCGCGTTCCCCTTCTTTGCTATTATCGAGTCAAAGATTTTTTTAGGCGGTAAAGTCACAACTGGACACGTGTCACGCTTTCGCCCAAATTGCCAATGTGTCTTTCAAGGCCGTTCGAGACAGGGTAGCGTGTCAAAGTACTGTTACTCTTTAACTGTTCACCTTCTGATCCATTTCACTATAAATATTGACTTCTTTCTCTGAGTGAAAGTTTTCTTTTCTTTTAATTTCTACTTGTCTTTTCGAAAACATTTGTTCTAGAGGGAGAGAACGTCTATAGGCCAACTTCATGTTCTGCATTTACATGCGTGACGAGTTTGTCAACCTCGAAAGGTATAAACTCTGGAGGTGGTTTAACATTTCCAACCGATTCGGCACTCGTAGACCCCCTAGTGCAAGAGAGTATCATTCACCTGTAGAAATTTGAGTGTCAACCTTCCGTGAAAACTGGTCTCCAATCCGTGAACGTTCCCTCAATCTTGCTACACCGTCCCCCGGTCAACGTCTTTGTAATAGCGGGGTTGACCCTTCTGCATCTTTAACGTCTCCTGAGTTTCCTTCTCGACCTTCTCCCTTCATAATCATGGGTGACGAAAGAGGAAGACCGAATGCCAAGGATACTTGAGATCATGCTGAAAGAAAGAGATCACCCGACCCAGCAACAAAGTCAGTTAGGATAAATATTTCTCCTTTAAAAACGAATCCCCAAGTAACCCCACATGGGTCACCGCAGACAACTCCAGAAGTGAGCCCAGGAGACTTTCGACGAGGGGAGTCTAACCAGATCCATCTCTAACATCCATCCTTGAACTTCAAGAGAGAAATCTGACTGATGAGCCTGATGATGATAAAGAGCAACCTGACATGGTGGTGGTCGAAGCGCAACCTCTTTAGGTTGTTCATGCTGCCGTTCCTCCCCTCGGATTATCAGAGCCGGGTCATGCTGCTTCTTCTCCTCCCTCGGAACCTGCCACTAGTCCACCCTGTCAAAGTGGTGAGACTTCCTTGGAAAAGGGTAAGAAGAAAAAAAAATGTACAACAGGTTTGCCTTCGAACATAGAGGATATTTTAGGCGAAAACCTTCGTGGCATTGAGTCTAAGCATCTCTTGGCGCTGTATAGGGTGAAGTATAAGTATTTCCATCCGACTGAGGAAGTCAAGCTGAGAGACCGTTGGAGGATTCCGGGAATCATCACAATTTGATTTCCCACCGTAGGAGAAACTCTGTTGTCTTCCTAGAACAATGAGCTAGTCCTTTATACGAAGCTCATGAACTGGGGTCTTCGTCTACCCCTTGACCCTGCCCTGGTTGATTACTTTCACTTGATCGAATTGTGTCCCTATCAGGACGGAGCCAATATATGGTACAAAATTATGGCTTGTATTATGGTCTTCAGGCTCTCTGAGATCGCTTTTACCATATAGCAGTTTGTCTCCATCTCGGGTGTGGCTAAAAATTCCCACTACCCATTCTACTCGCTTGGTTTTTTCAGGCAGCTCAAAGTAATCAAAGATTTTTTAGAGGAGGACAAGAAGTGGAAGCAGCAGTTTGTATTCATAACTGGGTTGTGGGAGACTGGCTTCGAGGACTCCAAGGATCTTTCGTATCACTTAACGCTAAAATGGTTCGGGCAAGGTAAGTATTTCCATATAAAGTTTTCCGAGTTGTCATAGTCGGAAGGTTCTAACTTTGTTCCTTTTACATCCATGTAGGGGATTGCTAACTCCTTTAGTCGTCATGCCAAAGCGGGCAAAGATATTTTCAAGAAGTTAAGCGCTTGGCCAGTCGAGCACTGGGATCACAAGTTTCATCAGAACTTCCTTTCGATGAACTTCGTCAAAAGCAACCTCTGGCGATGCAATCTAAGTGAGAAAAAGTCTATATTTGAGCTTATGGTGCCTCCACCAAACGATGATATCCTCAAACGCTTATGGTGTCTACCTTCCTACTCGGGCTCAGGCTCCGAGTCATCAAGATGCAGAAAAAACCCGATTAGGGGGATGAGGAGATCGAAGAAGATGCTGAATCGGAATGTGATGCTCCCGAAAAGAGAGGAGTTAGCACTCAAGAGGGTTCTCAACATGAGGCTCAGGGTGGTCCCCAAGAAGAGTTGCAAGGTGGTATTCTAGAGAAATTTCAGGGTGACCCCCAAGATGTAGTTCAGGTGGACCCCCTAGGAGATGAAAGGTCACCAGAAACACAACAAGAAGTCCCATTGGGCCCCCAAGCCGTCTCTCCAGCCCATCCTTCAGAAACAAATTGACTGAGGCTAACCATACCGTTGAAGTAAGGCCTTGCGGTCAGGCTGGTGCAATGAGGCCAATAAGGTTTACCATTGACAAGAAACAAAAAAAGGTCGTTGAGAGTGGGGGGAGAGCGACAATATCACCTGTCCAAGCTTGTCTCCGGTAACGAAAGTCATAGTGGTCGACTCAGACTCTGGTGTTGAGTTCGTTCTCCAGTGAAGGGAAACGCAAGAGGATGAATCCGAAGAAGGAAGGTATCCCTCCCCTGCCTCAGCTTATTTTGATTTGTATGAAAACGACTATGTTGCGAACGAGTTGAATAAGCTGCTTTACGCTGCTATCCTTCTTGAATGCAAAGCCAACCGTAAAGCCCGCTATAAGAGTCCTTGAGAGAATGATTGAGGTGAAAACATTGACCTCCAAGGTGGCTGAGTTGAAAGTTAAAGTGAAAGACTTAACCGATGAGCTTGCCAAACAAATAGAAATATGTTCTCAGGTGTAGACCTTGACCTCCGAGGCAGATGAGTTAAAATAAAGTGAAGGAGCTGACTGGTGAACTGGCCAAGACATCAGAAGTATCTACCCGATTGAAGGAGGTCGAGGACAAACTTGCTAAAGAAAAAAAGACTTCTGAGGATCACTTGGCTGCAATTACTTCCCTTGGGACTGAACTCTCTGAAGAGAAGACAAAATTTGACGACGAGCGGGAGAAATTTATTGCTAAAGATACCAAACGTGAGACGACGATGGATGGCCTTCTTGAGGGTTATTGCAAGATAAATGTATACTTTGAGAATGCGGCCGCAGAAATTGAGAAATTATCAGTGGAGAATAAATCTTTAAAGAATAATTTCGAAGCTGAACATGAAAAATGCCTTGATGAATATGCGGCTGGGATCGTCACTCGCCTATAAGAAAGAGATGCCAAGTTGAGGTCTGCTATGGTGAAGGAGATGCACGAGAAGTCCCCGGATCTACACCTTGGTAGTCTTTGGACCCGGGTTATTGAACAACACCACCCCGTCGGAGTATCCGTGGAGGACCTAGAATCCAGTGATGACTCGGAGATTTCATCGTCGGACTCAGATTCCCATGAAGGCAGTAAAGAGAACTCCGCATCCGACTAACAAATGCTGAGCATTCCTTTCTTTTTTGTTAACTGTTTGTCCCTGGAACCTGTTAAGAATCCCAATTTGTGTGTACAATTTCCCTCCTGCTGTGATGGCTTATGATGGGATAATTATGGTGTGGTTCTTGTATTAAAACATTTCTTCCTTAACTTGACTTTTCTTATATTTATCTACTTATGACTCAAAAATGAATTCTTTGTCCAAACATTTTTGGAGTGCGTGATGAGTTCAAAAAGATGAACGTTCTTGTCCAAACATTTTTGGAGCATGTTTTGAGTTCAAAAAGATGAACTTTCTTGTCCAAACATTTTTGGAGTATGTTTTGAGTTAAAAAAGAAGAACTTTCTTGTCCAAACGTTTTTGGAGTATGTTTTGAGTTAAAAAAAGATGAACTTTCTGCGAGTCGTTTTAAAAAGGCAATGAAATTTAATATATAAGCCGACTATTTAGGGCACCTGATTAAAATCTTCCTGCGCCATCAGGGTAGGAAAGAGTGTGCCACCGGTACTTACATAAATTAATAAAGAAAATATTTTCATGTCACACATTCATTCTAATTAGACCTTGAGGTGCTCTATGTACGTCCCTGGTTTTATCTTCTTTGTTACGGACTATGGACCTTCCAAATTTGGAGCTAGATTTCCAAGTTTCTTTTCTCTCTTATGCAAGAATACTTTTCTTAAGACCTTATCCCCAACCTCGAATTCTCTTCTTTTGACTTTTGATGCATACTTTTCATTAGAGTCTGATAGTGTAAAGAGTTTAATTGTGCCCTTCTTCTTTTTTCTTCTATTAGATCCAATTTGGTGTGTTTTCCTTTATAATTTCCCTCCACGAATACTCACTTAGCATGTAAGATGGGAACATGGTTTCCGATGGCACTACTGTGTCCATTCCATACACAAGTGCGAAGGGCGACTCATGCTTTGTGGTCCGAGGAGTAGTCCTGTAAGCCCATAACATTTCTTGTAAGTAGTCTGACCACTTCCTGGCTTTACCCTTTAGATTCTTCCTCAGCCCATCCAAAATTGTCCGTTTGGTTACTTCGACCTAGCCATTCGCTTGAGGATGTAAAGGTACTGAGAAACATTGTTGTATTCCTTTGGATGCACATAAAGCTCTCATTTCGTTGTGATCGAACTGCGGGCCGTTGTCCATCGTAATCTTCCTTGGAACACCAAAACGACAACAGATGTTGGAGATGATAAATTTGATCACATCTTTCGCTCTCGCTCTTGCTAACGGTTCAGCTTCTACCCATTTAGAGAAGTAATCCACAACGATGTTGATCGTTTGGCACCCTCTTGAGGCCATAGGAAGCGGTCCGACTAGGTCAATTCCCCATCGATCGAAAGGCAATAAATTTTGATATTGACTCGAGGGGAACCCCCGACATATGGATTGATTTAGAAAATCGCTGGCAAGTATCGAATTTATTACCAATTCTTTGGCGTTCGCTGAGATGATCGACTAATAAAAACCAGCCAGAAGAACTCTTCGTATGAGTGTTTTGTACCCATAGTGCGCAGATCCTTCCCCATCGTGAAGCTCTAAAAGTATTAACTGGGATTCATCCTTCCCTAAAAATCGGGGCAAAGGTCGGCTAAAATATTTCTTATACAATATATCACCTTGTACCACATATCCGTATGCTTTGAACCGTATTATTTTAGCCATTACTTTGTCAATTGGCAGTATGTCATGGACTAAAAACTCCTGTATCTCGCTCCTCTAATCTTTCACAAGAGCCGTGGAGATCTGGAAAGCTTTGATGCCTCCTTCAACCAGTTCGGACCCCTTGATGATTGACGGATTTTCTTAGGTGACTATCCATGGGTGTTCATCGAAATAAGATGCCTTAGCCAAAGAATCAGCCACTGAATTCCCTGCCCTACGAACGTGTTCGAACCTGACGTCCTCAAACTCTAAGGTCAAAGCCTTCAAGACCCCCAGATACTTCACTAAATGATATTTTCTTGCTTCTGACCGCCTCAGAGCAGGGTTCACCAAGAGTTGGGAGTCACTTATCAACTTAACTTGTTTGGCTCCGCTAATTTTTTCAAGCCTTAATTCGGCCAGCGCCGCTTTATATTCTACCTCATTGCTTGATGCTTGGAATCCGAGTCTAATGGAATGGTACATCACAATACCTTTTGGGGAAGTCAATTGTACTCCTGCACCACGGCCAGATGCGTTGGATCCCCCATCGGTTCAGACTAACCATTATGGGTCAGACTTTTCTTCCTCAACATCCATGTTATCCCGGTTAGAATGGAATTCAACCAAGAAATCATCTAGTGCTTGCACTCTGATTGCGGTTCGTGGTTCAAATTCAATATCAAAGTCCCCATGCTCTACCGACCACTTTTTCATTCTTCCCGACACATCGAGCCTTTGCAGGATATTCTTTAAGGGAAAAGATGTTCGCACCACAACCGTATGAGCTTGGAAATAGGGCCTCATTTTTCGCGCGGATGTTACTAGTGCAAGTGCTAACTTTTCTAGCTTGAGGTACCGTTTTTTCGTGTCCAAAAGACTCTTACTCACGTAGTAGACTGGCCGCGGGACGTTTGACTCTTCTCGGACTAAGACCGTGCTGTATGCGAAATCGGACACTGCCAGATAAATGAACAACTTCTCCCCCGGATGTGCCTTTGTTAGGATTTCCGGGGATGAAAAATGTTGTTTGATATGGTTAAGAGTCTGAGCGCTCTTGTGTCTAATCGAATTTTTTTTTTCTTTTCTCAGTACCTGGAAGAAATAGGCGCATTGTCCGATGACCTTGATATGAACCTGTTTAATGCGGCCAGCCTTCCAGTCAGAATTTGCACCTCTTTGATCGTTCTTGGTGTATCCATGGTACACAAAGCATTTAACTGCACCAGATCAACTTCGATACCATGTTCACTGACTATGTAGCCTAATAATTTTCCGGTTCTTACCCCGAACTTACACTTTTCCGGGTTCAACTTTAAATTTATTTTGGCCACATTAGCGAAGGTTTCTTCCAAGTCAGCTAAGTGATCCTCATTCCTAGGACTTTTAACTAACATGTCATCGATATAGACTTCCATATTTCTACCAATCTGACTCTCAAAAGATTTGTTCACTAAACGCTGATATGTTTCCCTCGCGTTTTTAGTCCGAACGGCATCACCTTGTAGCAGTGTAGACCCCTTTCGGTAATGAAATTTGTGCTCTTCTGATCCCTCGGTCCATCTGGATTTGATTGTACACAGTTTACGCATCCATAAAGGACAGTATACGATTTCCGGATGTCGAATCAACCCATTGATCTATTCTGGGGACCGGGAAAGGATCTTTAGGGAAAACCCTATTCAGATTAGTAAAGTTTACACAACCACTTACCATTTTTATTCTTTAATAAGACCGGATTGGCCGTCTACAACGGGTATTGTGATTCACGGATGTGGCCTACTTTTTTCAAAAGGTCTACCTCCGCCATTATCGATTCAGGTTTCTCATGAGAAAAAGATCTTCTCTTTTGAATGATCGGTCGAACACTATTCCGTATAGCTAACCTATGACAGATGATATGCTTTGCACCAAACAAACAAATGTAATTTGGTAGAAAGAAATCTGAGTAAAATTTCTTTTACCTCTTGAGGTAGCCTTGTTCGAATCTTGAGACTTTTATCAGGGCAAAAAGCATGATACTCAAAGCCTTCATCAGGGACCATGAACCCAGGGGTCTCCCTCGGATCGTCAACAGGATCGGAATCCACGGGAGACCCCTGTGACTGCTATTCTTTTTTCGGTCAGACCCCCTTCAACTGCTTAGGGGGTAGTGCCGCTTTGTAGCATTCCCTAACCATTTGTTTGACTTGATCTTACCGTTCCAATATTGCTGCCCACCACATATTTTAAAAACTGGTGAACAGTAGATAACACAACCTGCATCTTAGACAACCATGACCTTCCAAAGATGGCATTGTATGACGTGGGGGCGTCTACCACCACGAATAGTACTGTGACTATCTTCTTGAATGGCCCTCTGCCCAATTCTACCATTCCCTCGAATTCTCTGACCACGTCGGTGGTTGCACCCGTGAATCCTACTATCGTTCTGTTAGATCGTATGATTGTTGGTGGGTTTGTTATTTGGTTGTTGGTTGTCATAAACATTATGTTAGCGGAGCTCCCTGTGTCAATTAAATTTTTTATTATCTCGTTTACAGCTATCTCTGCACCGATCACCACTGCATCCTCATGCGGAGCAGCTACGTCTCTCATATCATCATCCTCGAAGCAAAAAATTGGTGATGGCTTTCTGTATAGGTGTGATGAGGCTCCTGCTTCCAACTGTATCGCCAGAATCACAATGTGCCTTTTTCAGGAATAGTTTGATATACCTGCTACCATATCCCTACAAAAAATGGTTAGTGATTCTAAAAATGTAGATAATTCACTAACCTTTCCTCTGGTGATTGATTCTTCCACCATGTTCACACTGTTCTTGCCCGGATTTGGATCAAGGTACTCTGCGGCTATATCGAATGCATCAATAAATTATTCGTCAACCGCTTCAGATATCATCATGGTGTCTTCTTGCTTTGGAGCAGGTTCTTGCTTTGGTGCAACCGCAGTATTCTTTTTTACAACATCAACTAACTTTTCATCCTCTATCAGATACTGGACTTCTTTCTTTAATACCACACAATCCTTTATGTGATGCATGATGTCTTCATAAAACTGACAGTATTGTTCTTCATGTGCTCCCTCAGAGTCTGTAATGGGAAAGGCTTGCGAAAATGCACATTCGCACGTGCTTTCTCAAAAATGGTTGACATGCACTCGATCAATTCGGCGTAATGAGTTGGTCGGACCCACTTATTGGACGCGGGTCTAACATACTGCTGAGCTGCTTGTCCTGCCGGTTTGTACTGTTGGTTTTGTATTGCCCGCTTAGGGGTTTGTTCGTTGCTTGTACTTGGGCTCGTGGTCGGAAAGTTGTGACCGACTATGAAGCTTGTGGTCAGACATTCACCGTCGTCGTACTGGCCCTCACTAAGGCCGGATTCTCATAGAATTGAGCATTAAATCTATCTCTGAGGCCCTAGTTTCTTCGACTAAGATCCTTTTCTCTATCTGATCCAACAGAGCTCTGAATGTTATGACATGTGTCTCTACAACATTGTCTTTCACTACCTTTGGAAGAAGACCCATTCGGAAAGCGTCTAGTGCTATATTGTCTTCACAAAATTCCATGCCCGTCTTGACCTGCATGAAACGTTTCGTGTACTCTTTCAAGCCTCCAATTTTTTGTCTACAATAAATGATGGTATCTCCGTTTGTGATTTTTTTTTACTTCCGATGAAGTGTTGTCGGAACATGCTCCGAAACATGTCGAAGTTCTTTATGCATCCTTGTGTTAGGCGATTATACCATTTAGACGCAGCATTCTTCAAGGTTTGAGAGAATGCTCTACATAACAACTTGTTGTCATCATCGTAATTGATCAAAAAGCTCTTAAACTACTCAATGTGGTTGCCTGAATCCTGATTTCCGTCAAACTTCTCTAGCTTGGAAATATCGAATCACTTGGGAAGATGCCCAGAGAGGATCTCCGGGGAAAGAGGGGATGACCTCCGTTTGTGTCCGACTTTGTAAGTGCTTCCCCCCGAACCATCATTGGTTGGTGGATACAATCTTTCTTCAGTCGGAGAAGTGAAATGATTACTGACTCGGTAATCTTGATGATAACTATCGAATTGAGGCTGTCTCCGAGTAGTGACATGTTCGAATCGGACATTTCCTGTCTTGTCATGCTCCTCAGAGTACATTTTTCTTTTACCAAGATTGGATTTCTTCCTAGACTCCTTCCTTCTCCGACTAGTATGATAAGTGTGCTTACGCGTCCTTGAATCTCTTTGCTTTCGATCTGCTTTGTATTTGGCCTCTGTGTCCGAAGATGAAGATTTGTCAGATGTTAAAGAGGTATACTCGCTAGACTCAGATGGTTCGTATCTTTGTTCCGATCTGGCACATCTTTTGGAATGTCGACGGCTTCGCCTTCGTCGGTATTCTCCAGGTTAAATGATATCTTGGATCTGATCAGCCTCGATTCTTTCTTGTCGAACCTCATATCTAAAGTTTCTAGAACACACCACCATGGCTTCCCTTTCCGCATTCAACCTTTTGATATCTTCTAACAGTTCTTTACGTTTGGCGACCAGGATTGATTCCTCAAGAAGCTCTTCAGCATATCGATTCGGGTCGTTGCCTTCATTTGATTAGTCTCGATCTCACTACGAGCTTCAGTATCCATATTCGGTTCACACAGACGGCGCCACTAATGAACTCAAAATATCCTTAGTGTTGTTCAGAAGCGGAAATGTTTGTGGGTGAGGATCAGACTAGGGAATATTCGTATGAAGTGACACCAAACAATTAAATCAGTGGTTGGTAGAAAGGAAAATAGACAAAAGGAATAAATGTAACAATAATTGACTAATCATTTGCCCATTTCCCAAAAGGGAATGTCCTTTATAAAGTAAATGAGGTGGATAGTAAAATTACATAAAAACTATCATAAAATTGGACTTCTCATCCTACTATTTGACTATTTACAGACAAGTTCTTGGGTGTGTCATTTGACCCCTTTATATCTTATGTTTGCTTTAATTTGGTCCTTAACCACTAAATATATAAATCTTGGTCTTATCTATGGAATAAATTACACATTGATTACTTATATTTCCCTTCCTTTATCAGTATTCTCCCAAACTATTTATATTAAACCAAAATAAAGTAAATATTTTACAGATTTACTCAAGATAAAGTCTCAAGTGTTCAGCATTCCATACCTTAATGGATTTCATTCTTGATCAACCAACGGATATGTTTCCTTCTTAATCATTTCATTGACAGTATATGGACCTTCCCAGTTTGGTTCTAGCTTTTCGAATTTCCTATCTTTGGTGTGCAAAGACACTTTTTTCAAAACTTTAATCCCCACTCCAAATTCTCTTCTTTGAATTTTAGATGCATACGTGCTTCTTATTAAACCTTAATAATGCATCGTTTTTAAATGAGCTTTGACTCTTTTTTCTATAATTAAGTCTAGCTGAGCTCTTACAGTTGTCTTATTATCCTCTTCGGATTCCCTGATAATAATAGCAGAAATTCCTGTAAACCCTACTATGGTTATGTTCGATCGGAGAATAACATATGGGTTCTTCATTAACCTGTAGGTGGACAAAAATAAAAATATTAGTTGAATTGCCAGTGTCAATCAAAATCCTTCGGAATTTTGTTCCCTCGATAGGAGCCCCAATTACCACATCATCCTCATGTGGTCCTGTGACATTTATTAAGTTATCTTTATAAAAAAACTATGAATCAAGTTGGATTCTGGTACAAATGAGTAGACATCTTCCGTTCTAATTGTGTGGTTTGGATAACCACATGCCTTTTTCTGGAGCAATTTGAGGGAGTTGTTTATATATCCCCCAAAAGTAGTTAATGACTCAAAGAATTAACACAACTTTGATACTCCTTCCACCATTTTAGATACCATATTTGGTGATGATGAAATTCGATCCAGCGTAAAAAGATGTAAAACTACAGTTGGTGGATCTTAATTAATTTTTATAAGGGGTTGTGAGAGAGTAGATGTGTGTGCTTCCATTAAATGTCTTTGTAAAAAGTCCAACCCTCTTAATGATATTGGTTGGGATATTTATAGTGTTTTTTGCTGACCTATGGGCCATGTGGATTAAGCCTTATAATCGGGTCATCCATATGAGCCTCCAGGCCCAAGAAATGAGCTACTAATCACATAGCTGAGTCATTGTTCCAGTTAAGCTATTGTTCATCCATTGTATTTTATCTGGTCTATCCAAAATTCCCTTTAGATATTATCAAAATTATAGGAGATATACTGGGGACACTAGTACAGTTCGGGAAAATAAAATGGTAGTGGCGAACCGCTTCTAGAGTGCCTTGTTAGGCGAGTGAGGCCCAACTTCTCCAAGGTCAGTTTCAAGTACTTACTAGTAATTCAAATAATTTCTTATGTATATACCCATATTGATGAGTTGGATAGGATAAAGAATAAATGGGGTTTTCCAGAGTCCATCAATGTAAGACTTCATATCCTTGATGAGACTTCAATGGACAGCAAAATTGGGGAGCTAGTGGTATATACCGAAGTGCTCAACTAGGGCTTTGGTTCTCTTTAGACCCAGAGATACTTAGATACTTTCACCTAGTAAATCTATGTCCGAGTTAGCTAAGCCCGAATGCTTGGTATACCTTATTAGCCAGCATCATTTATTCAAGGATTTCGAAGATCCTAATGCCTATGGAACAATTTCCAGTTGTGGTTGGCTTATGTCGAAACCATCATATCCCTTTATGTGGTTAATGACCTGCTAGAAGCTAACAAGACTTGGAAGAGCCGATTCCTCTACATCGTTGATGCTTGGGAGAATCGTTGAAAAATTAGAACCAAGGAGAATCCAAGCTTGCTAACTAGATACTGGAAAAGCTCAGATAAACATTTAATGACTCTTTTCAATGTTTATTAATATTGATCTCTACATAAGATAATGTTGATATTAACTTGTACTTTAGATTTGTTTTTTAATGTTTTTCAAGATGTTCTTGGAACATTTGGAAGTGGGACGAACCACAAAAAATTAGGGAACTAGTTTCCACAATTGTTTCATTGCAACTAACATAGTAAGGGCTCATCTATGGAGAACAAGCTCAACTAGGGAGCTTTTCTGCGAACGGTTCACCACTCCTCCTGAAGCAACTGAAATTTTCAAGCGGACTGAAGAAAAATATGGTAAGGTCTTAATACCAGTTAGGAATAAGGCTCCTAGTCATCTCGATAAAATGAAGAATAAGAAGAAAGGTGGAGATTTCTCTCAAGGACTTCCCTATGCGGGTAGTTCGGGATTGCCATGAGAGATTAATGCCGCATTATTGGAGGCTCTGGCAGTAACAATTGGTGAGGTTAAAAGGCCACAAATTTCTCTAAAAATTAATAAGAAGAAAAAAAAGGCTCAAGAGACGCGAGGAAGGTAGTGATGACATGGCAGAAAATAAGAAGAAAGTGGCCATCGGTTCAGAGATCATACTCTGATCCGAGATCATTCCTCTCATCCTTCCAACTGAAGTTCCTACTGAAGAAGAGGTTCATGCTGATCCTTTCTCTCCAGTGTTCCACACTGTTGACCAACCTCCTGCTGAAGGTGAGGTTAACCTAGATGATATAGAGAACTTGTACTTCAGCGAATTTGACAAAGATGACTTTGAACGAACCTTCCCCCAATCAACCAAAATAGCCAATGCAGTGATTCATGATGGTGAATCTTTTCAAGTGTTCGATGAGCATGATACCTTGGGCTACGCAGTCTTAGCCTACATCATGCTCGTAGTTGACTTAGAAAGATAAATGAGAGCTCGAACAAAAGATATCACTTCCTTTCAAACTGAAAATCAAGTCTTGCAGGTGTCCCTCGCATCCGAAAATAAAAAGGTTAAGACTTTAGTTAAAGAAAAAGAACAATTGAGTGCTGAGTTGAAACAAGCCAAAGATGATCGAGAAAAGGCACACATCAGTTATACCTAACTACAAACTTCCACTTCCAAGGAAGTTAAAAACTTGAATGAAGCATTGGCCAAGGAAAAGGCTACCAATGAAAAACTGTCTAAAGAGAATAAAGAATTACAAGATATTCTCAAGATAATGGATGTTGAAATCACTGTTTAAAGGACATAAGGGCCCAAGATATAGTTGCCGCCAAGAATGAATATGTTGAGGGAGTGTTGAAGTCCATGGAACGAATATAAGAATATGTTAAAGATGATATGGTCCTTTTGTTCCACGAAAAGTTTCCCAAATGGTTTCTTGAGGAAATTGTGGGAGTTTGTGCCGGGTGACGAAGTTCCCTTTCATATTTTAACACAATTTGACAAATCCAATATGAATTCGGATGATTCTGAATCCGATGATGAGGCTGAGGAGGGCTCAAGTGATGATAGGGAGGATAAGGTAGAACGTAATGTTGAGAAGAAAACCGAAGGGAGCGAGCCCTAAGATTAATTATTTTTACGAGTAATGGTATTTTGAACCGAATTCCTTGGACCATGCAAGGCATTTTGTTGTTTTCATATCAGATTTTTTGAAACTCTAATTGTATAAGTCCTTGTAGTTTATAAGACATTTTGTAATGTTGATCATATTCTTTTACAATTCTACTCCTATACTTCCATTAATATCCGGGTATATATATATATATATATAATATTTCCTTTATAGAAAATAAACGGTTAATCAGTTTTATATTTATCAAATCCATACATAGATCATTTATTTAAAAACAACACGTGTTCAATACTCATTTAATTTATTAGGTGTTTAATCAGTTTTAAACACATATGATCCACTCAAAGGAAATCCATTTGAGGGCAACAAGTGTTTAATAAGCCTTTAATCCACCAGGTGTTTAATGAGTCTTTAATACTTCCGATCCATTCAAAGGTGATCTATTCGAGGGCTACAAATATTCAATAAGCTTTTAATCTATCAGGTGTTTAATGAGTCTTTAATACTCATGATCCACTCAAAATAACAATTTCCTTAAAAAAGGCAACATATAGTATATTGATTAAAATCCGGGCACCTCACTAAAACCTCCCCGCGCCACCAGGGTAGGAAAGAGTATGCCCCCAAATATTTACATTGAAATAAAGAAAAGGAAATATTTACAAGATATGATTACTCTAATTATAACTTGAGATGCTCAACATGCCAATGATGCCTCAATAAATTGCCTTATTTATCTTGGAGTTTGTATGTTCCTTGTTTAACTCTTTCACATACGATGTATGGTCCTTCTCAATTCAGAGCTAACTTTCCGAACTATTTTTCCTTGGTGTGCATGAATACTTTTCTCAATACTTTGTCTCCAACCTGATTTTTTTACCTTATAGGCAAACCTGCTCCTCGTCAACCCTTGGTAGTGTTCAGTTCTTAAATGTGCCTTCACCCCCTTTGACCAAATCCAACTGAGCCGTCATAATTATCTCACTTTCTCTTTCAGAATCATTTTGAATCCTGAAGAAAGGGAGAGTTTCTTCTATAGGCGTAATTGCATCCATCTTATACACTAAAGTAAAATGGGACACTTGTGTGGTTGTATATGGAGTATTTCAGTATTCCCATAGTACTTCTTGTAAGTAACTTGGCCATTTCCCAACAATTCAATCTAAATTCTTTTTAAAACTTGATAGAATTGTCCGATTTGCTAATTCAAATTTCCCATTAACTTGGGGATGAAAAGGAGAAGAAAAACAATGATGAATTACTATATATGCACAAAAAATATCAATGTCCTTGTTATCAAATTGAGGTCCATTATCAGTAGTGATGTGTTTTGAAATTCCAAATCGGCAGTATATATTGGAGAGAATAAATTTAATGTCTTCCTTGGAAGTTGTCTTTAACAAAGGTGCAGCCTCTATCCATTTAAAGAAGTAGTCTATTGCCACAATTACAGTACGAAAACCCCTTGAAGCCATGGGGAGTGGCCCAACCAGATAAAGTCCCCTTCTATCAAATGGTATAGGTTCAGATATTGATTCCATGAGGACTGCTAGCACATGAATGGAATTTTCATACCTTTGAAAAAGATCACATCTTTTCACCAGATTTTTAGCATCTTCCATGATGGGCGGCCAATAATTTCCCGCTAGTAAGACTCTTCAAGTTAAAACCTTATAACCACAATGTGCTAACTCTTCATCATCATGCAATTCTAATAGAACACTCTAGGACTCTGATACTACTTATTAGAGGGCTGCTACAAGACTTATTATAAAGTACCACTCTCAAGATCAGGAAACCACTAAACTTATATTTCACATTTTTAGCCAAAACCTTGTCTGTAGGAGAAGTCTTATAAACTCCGTTAGTAATAAACTTTTTGAGGTCAGTTCTGCAGTATTTAAAAGGTGCATCAGACATGTGCATATTTTCTCCAACTTCCATTCTACCTTCTGTAGTTGCATCTATAGAAGGACATTTTTGCTTAAGAATCTAGGGATACGCTTCAGAGTAGGCTATAGTGGCTAGGGAATCTGCCAGGGCATTTTCCGATCTAGGGACATGCTCATATCTCATGCTTTTAAAGCCAATGGTTACTTCCTTCAACACTTGTAAATACTTTATCAAGTATTCTTTCTTAGCTTCAGATTTCCCTTGAGCGTGATGAATAAGCAATTGGGAATCACTTATTAGTTGGAATATTTTAGCCTCACATATATGAGCTAACTTTAACCCAGCTATGGCCGCTTCATAATCCGACTCATTGTTGGATGCTCTGAAGCCAAAACATATAGCTTGGTACAGGGTATCACCATAAGGAGAAGTTAAGAAAATTCCAACTCTGCAGCCCATCGTACTAGACCCACCATCCGTTCAAAATACCCATGTTTTATAAATTTAGTAACTTATGCTTCTTGACGAGACCGTTTAGAGTGGAATTTTACTAAGAAATCAGCCACAACTTAAGATTTGACTGTTGTTCAAGGCGCAAAATCAATTCCATAATCTCCAATTTTAACTGACAACTTAGTCATTTTTTCCGATATGTTGGCCTTTTGTAGCACATTCCTTAGGGTAAAAGAAGTTTGAATTCTGATGGAATGTTCTTGAAAGTAGGTCCTCATATTTCTAACAGCTATCACAAATTCTAAATCCAGCTTTTCCAATTTTAAACACCTCTTCTAGAGTGGAATTTTACTAAGAAATCAGCCACAACTTAAGATTTGACTGTTGTTCAAGGCGCAAAATCAATGCCATAATCTCCAATTTTAACTGACAACTTAGTCATTTTTTCCGATATGTTGGCCTTTTGTAGCACATTCCTTAGGGTAAAAGAAGTTCGAATTCTGATGGAATGTTCTTGAAAGTAGGGCCTCATATTTCTAATAGCTATCACAAATTCTAAATCCAACTTTTCCAATTTTAAACACCTCTTCTAAGGTTCTAATAAACTCTTGTTTATATAGTAAATCAGACATGGGTAATTATCAACTTCTCGTACTAGTACTGCACTTACACCATACTCCAATACAACCAAGTACATATATAGTCTTTCTCCATCAATAGGTTTGGAAAATGTCTTGGGTGAAGATAAATAACTATTAAAATCAAGGAAAGCTTGATCACAATTAGGAGAGTAGTCGAAATCTTTTACATTTCTCAAGACTTGGAAAAATTGAGCAAATTTGTCTGGTGATCTTGAAATGAATCGGTTTAAGGTTGTTAATCTCCCAGTTAACCTTTGGACTTCTTTATTATTCCGATGTTGATCCATAGTTAACAATGCATTTAACTGGTCATGTTCAGCTTTGATGAGTCTGGAAATATTCATCACTCACTGTAGAAACCGGACATGGGTAATCCGGACAATAATCACCCACTAAAGTATCCGGACAGGACAAAATTATTAAATAACTAAACACCTTTTGACTAAGCTAATTGCTAATCTGCTTAACAAACTAATGGGTTTTTAAACTCGACCCAATTCCATAAGTTTGACCCGAAAGCCCATATGGCCCATAATTAAGGGTATAAATACCCAACAACTTTCATTAATGAGGGTAATGAACATTTAATACAACCATGCAACTCAAATCTCTCACTAAAAAACAATTAACATTTAATACCCTTGAAACACCACAAAACACCTGACAAAATTACATTTAGTCGAAAATAATCCACACCAAATTGGCGACCACAGTGGCAGAAGAAGGTGCCTGAATCTCGCATTCAAAACCAGCAAGAAAAACCAGTTCGGATGAATCCAGACGAGCAGGCAGTGCCACCAACTTTGGCAGAAATGGTGGGAGAAAATGATGGATATACGATCGAAGAGCGAGACAGGTTGCAAGCTGAGATAGAAGCCTTGAGGGCTGCTAAGAAGGTAGAGATAAGCTTGAAAGAAAAATCAAAAGTGTTACCTATTCACCATACTGACAATCCAAGGGAGCATGACCCATCAGCAAAGACCCATTTAAGTACTAAAAAGACTCATGCCAGCTCAAAGAAGTCTCACCGGTCTAAACCGGTGGAGAGCTCTGAGTCAGAATCCTATAGTAGCTCCTCGAGTGAAGATGGAGTTGAGGAGTCCCTGTCATCCAGCAGTGATGAAGGCAGGTCTAAGAAGAAGCAAAAGTTGGTCAAAAAATATTCAAGAAAGAGGGACAGGCATGGAAGGTTGAAAAGGAATCTAGGCAAAGGGTCATCTCATAGCCACAGCCATGGCCGGAGGCATATAGACCAGCTGTTGATGGATCCTTTCGCTTTCCATGATGAACTAGGTATCTTCGCAACTCCCAATGAAGATACTGTGTTTAGTCGTGGCCGAAATTGGAGACAATCTCCATTGTCTTCCAAGATACTGTCCGGAAACTTTCCAAAAAGGTTTGACAGTACTAAGATGGAGAAATACGATGGGAGGAAAGATCCAGATAATCATCTGGAGCAGTTTAAGAACTTTATGATGAATTTTGATGATGACGATAAGTTGCTTTGTAGATCATTCTCTCAATATTTTACGGGGAGTGCTCTGAAGTGGTATAATAGCCTGTCACAGGGCTGCATCAGAAATTTTGATACCTTTTGGGTAGCCTTCTGGAGGAATTTTGTTGGAAATAAGGAGGTGAAGGGCAATGAAGACACTATTATTCATTGTGCCCAAGAGCCAAACGAATCATTGAAAGAATATATAAGTCGGTTTGTGAACACCAAGAATGGATTAGTTGATTGCTTTGAACAATTAGCAATAGCTTCTCTAAGACAAGGTTTGAACCCTATCAATCTCGTCAATTCGGTAACCAGGAAGAAGGCCATGACGTGGGGCGGTTTATTGAATCAGGTGGGAAAGAAAATTAATTTGGATGAAACGAAGAAGACTAGGGTGCACATGCAAGTGAGATCTGTCCCAGCTGCACCAAACCAGAACCAGAATCAGTACGGGTACAAGGCTAAGGAAGCTGAGCAGGGTCTCAACAGGGCCAAGGCTCAATCTCACCCAGCACCAGCTCAGATCCAGCAGTCCAGAAATAAGCGAGGGCCTTGGGTCCAACCGGCGTGGTTTGCCGAATTGAAAGAAAATATGGTAACCATCTTTGACAAAACAAAATACGAAGTACATTTTAGGAAGCCGGCTGCGCTTCAATCTCCCAAGGAAAGTCGTAATACTTGTTTCTACCAATATCATTATGATATTGGACATAACACAGAAGACTGCATCGCTTTGAAACAAGAGGTGCAAAATCTGATTGAAAGAGGAAAATTGGGTGCTTATGTTAAAAGAAGAAGTGAGAATAGGCCTGATAATGCTCATCGGACCGGCCCAACAAACAATGCAGGGACGTCGGCTCCGGATAGGGCCATGGTAATTATTGAAAGATTCGATATGGAGTCAGAGTATTTGGATCCTGATTCAACCCGGAATAAGGTGGGCGTTATACATACCAAGACGGTGTCCAGGCTCATAAGCGTTTTTGAGTCACTTACCATATTTGGGGGGGGGGGGGGAACCATAACTGCACCAACTCCTTCTTCAAGGAAGAGGCATGTTCACACCCTGGCTACTCAGTTGGAGGGAGGCATGTCCTCCTATCAATCACAAATTCCTTTTCACTTTATTGTTTTTGATTAAGATGATTTGAGGGACATAGCTGGTCCCCATGAAGATGTTGTGGTAATAGGAGCATCCGTTGGGGGAAATAACATTAGACGAATTTTGGTGGACACTGGCAGCTCAGCCAATATCCTCTTTTTGACTTCCTATAAACAGATGAAGAATCCAACAGTAATTCAACGTTCGAACAGCTCTATTGTGCGTTTCACTGGAAGCTCTGCGGACGTGGTTGGAGAGTTTGAGGAGGAGGTTTTGTTGGACAAGGGCCCTTTCAAGAAAATGGTCAGAGTACTTTTTGTCGGGGTAGACTGTCCCACATGATATAATGCCATTTTGAGAAGGTCTTGGCTCTCCAGGTTGCATGATGTCGCTTCAACAATTCACCAATGTTTAAAATATGTTGTTCAATGACAAATGGGAGTTGTCCGGAGTAGTCAAAAGATAGCAAGGGAATGTTATGCAACTGCGCTTGCTCCTATAACTTTGGGGGTAGTTCGGATCAATGCAGATTAGCAATTTGGGGGTCCTTCTGGGGGAGAGGGTGAAATTGATGACCCAAGAGAGACCTCTGGTGTTTTAATACCGATTGAAGAGGTTGAAACTCACTCTCTGGCTGAAGGAAGAAGTGTCAAGATTGGATCTAAGATGACATCAAAACTAAAAAGCAAAGTGTTATCCATTTTAGCAGACCACCAACACGTTTTTGCTTGGTATAATGCTGATGTAACCGGAGTGCCTGCAGATGTTATATCACACCAGCTATCCATCCGAAGAGATGTAGCACCCGTTGTGCAGAAAAGAAGAGATTTTTCTAAAGAGAAAGCTGATGTCATAGTTCAAGAGGTTGACCAACTTACTAAGATGGGGCACATAAAATAATATCAGTACCCTTTATGGACAGCCAATCCAGTGTTAGTAAAAAAGAAAAACGGGAAGTAGCGTATGTGCATCGACTTTACTGACCTTAATAGGGGTTGCCCAAAAGAGCTATATCCAGCCCCCCGGATCGATCAGTTAGTAGACTCCAAATCTGGGAACAAGTTGTTGTCCTTCATGGATGCCTTCTCCGGTTATAATCAGATTCAAGTGGATCTGAAGGACCAGTAACACACTACTTTTGTTACTAATAGGGGCCGCCATTGTTACAAGGTGATGCCTTTTGGATTAAAGAATGTTGGGGCTACTTATCAGAGGTTGGTGAACAAAGCATTCACTGATCAGATTGGAAGAAATATGGAAGTCTACATTGATGACATGATGGTAAAGAGTGTGGAAGAAGAATTTCACTTGGCAGATCTACAAGAGACTTTTTCCAGCTTGGTAAAGGTTAATTTGGAATTAAATCTAGAAAATGTGTTTTTGAAGTATGGTCCGGAAAGGTTTTGGGGTATGTGATAAGTGAGAAAGGGATACAGCCTGATCCGGACCAACTTAATGCTTTACTACAGATGGATCCTCCTCGGAATATTAAAGAAGTACAAAGATTGACAGGGAGGTTAGCTGCTCTAAACCGTTTTATCTCAAGGTCTTCGGACAGGTATGCCCTGGTTTTCTAAACTTTAAAAGGTTCCAAAGAAGCATTTATCTTCCCCCAAAACCTTGTTTAAACCTATTGATGGAGAAACATTGTATATATTTAGCAGACTCCGAATGTGCCATAAGTGCGGTTCTAGTAAGAGAGGTGGACAATTATCCTCGTCCGGTGTACTACATCAGCAAAAGCCTGATGGATGCTGAAAAAAGATATTTAAAACTCGAAAAGCTAGCACTGGCTTTGGTAATTGCTGCCAGAAAAATGAGGCCCTACTTTCAGTCTCATTCTATTATTGTTCGAACGTCTTTTCCCTTGAAAAATGTTCTTCAAAAGGCAGACGTATCAAGCAGAATGACCAAATGGTCAGTAGAGTTGGGGGACTATGATATCTGATTTTTCCCCTCTGACTGCACTCAAGGCTCAGTCTGTTGCTGATTTCCTAGTTGAATTCTAGTTGGACAGGAATACTAAACAAGCTACAGGTGAAAAGACTAAGAAAGTATGGGTTGTCCGGACTGATGGTGGGTCAAGTTCCATAGGTTGTGGTGCTCGGATATGTTTAACCTCTCTGTACGGCGACAATATATACCAAACTGTATGTTTTGCTTCCAGGGCTTCTTACAATGAGTCCGAATATGAAGCTGATATAGCTGGTTTGAAGTTAGCCCTAATTTGTGGAGTCAAAAAAGTTAGGTTAATGAATGATTCTCAGCTTCTTATCCATCATGCCCAAGGTCAATCTGGGGCAAAAAAGGAGCAGTTGATTAAATATTTATTCATTCTTAAAGAAGTGGCAGTTAACTATAAAGAGATCAGCTATAAACACATTCCCAAAACGGAGAACACACTAGCAGAATCCTTGGCAACTATAACATACTCTGACTCCTACCCATGAATTCATGTGCAAGAATGCCCATCCATTCAACCCAATCAGAGCAAGGAAGAGGAGGAAAGTTTGAGTATACAAGTGGTTCAACCTAAAGACTGGAGGTATCCTCTTCTTCAATACATTTCAGATGGAATTTTGCCTCCGGAAAAAGCAATAGCAAGAAAAATGAAGTATCAGGCTCATGGTTTTTTAATCATAAGAGACGTCATTTACAAGAAGTCTTTTAGTAGACCTCTCTTGCGTTGTTTGGGGTTTGAAGAGTCCCAAATAGTGCTGTCCAAACTGCATGATGGTGAAAGGTCAGCATACTGTGGTTATAGAGCTCTAACCCAAAGAGTTTTATTGGCCAGATACTACTGGACATCCATAATGGAAGATGCCAAGGAATTGTAAAAAAGTGAGATCCATGCCAAAGATATGGTAATGAAATTCATATCCCAGCTGTCCCTTTGGAGCCGATTTCTGAACCAATACCTTTTGCTTGTTGAGGGCTGGATCTGGTGGGACCTCTACCGATAGCGTCCGGAGGGTGCAGAACTATTATTGTAGCCATTGATTACTTTTCAAAATAGATAGAGGCTGCCCCCTTGGCTGGAACTACTTCAAAAGCTGTTATAAAATTTATTTTATCTAATATTTGTTGCAGATTTGGGGTTCCGCAAAAGATAACCACAGACAATGGGCCAAAATTCGAATATTTCTTAGAAGCCGACAAAAAATGGAAGCAAAAATTCATTTTTATCTCTAGGTTATGGGAAACTGGCTTTGAAAATTTTATCGACCTTCCCCATCGGTTGATTTTGAAGTGGTCTGTACAAAGTAAGTATCCTCATATGTTATTATGTTTTACTAATTAAAATCGGATAATCTTAAGGTGTTTAGGAAGGGAATTGCCAAACCCTTTAAAGGTTGTGTGAAAATTGCTAAGAAAATCTTTGAGAGACTAAGCATCTGGGCGGGTCGGACCCACTTGTTAGACATAGGTCGAACGTACTGGTTAATGCGCTTGACCTGCAAATGTATATTGTTGATTGTTCACTGCATGTTGAGGCGCTTGACCTGTAGATTGAATCGTTGTTCGGGGTCAAACAGTTGTTGCTGGTTGCAACACATGTGGTCAGACATTCACTGTTGGGGCACTAGCCCTTATCAATGTTGAATCTTGGTAGAAATGAGACATCGATTCTATATCTAAGGCTCAAGTTTCTTCAATTAGAATCCGTTTTTCTTTCTGATCCAACAACGCTCCGAATTTCATGGCATGTGTCTCTGCGGTATTATCTTTCATTACCCCCAAAAGCAAACCCATTCAGAAAGAAGCTAGTGCTACTTTATCCTCATAAAACTCCATATCTGTCTTGACCTGAATAAAATGCTTCATATACTATTTTAATCTTTCCCCAACGTTCTTTCAGCAGTAAATGATGGTATCCCCATTCGCACAGAATTTCTTGCTACCAACGAAATGCTGTCGAAACATACTCCAAAACATATCAAAATTCTTTATACACCCCTGAGGTAGACGATTATACCACTTGGATGTTATGTTCTTGAAGGTTTGAGTGAATGTTCTGCACAATAGCTTGTCATCATCATTATAATTGATCATGAATTCTTGAACTGTTCAATGTGATTATCTGGATCTTGGGTTCCATCGAACTTTTCCAGCTTGGAAATATCGAACCACTTGGGAGATGCCCGGATAAAATCTTTGGAGAGAGTGGAGATGATTTCCAATTATGTCCGGCCTTGTAAGAGCTTTCCCCGGACCCTTCATTAGCCGCCATACAGAGCATTTCCTCTGTCAAAAAAGTAAATTGAAAACTGACTCGGTAATCCTAATTGTAGCTGTCGGATTGAGGTGGTCTCCAATGAGTTACATGTTTTGGTCAGACTGTGTTTACTGCTTTGTCAGGTTCCTCGGAGTATAACTTTTTTTTCCATGGTCATGCTTCATTTTTCCTTGAACCTTTTATTCTTCGACTGGTCCGGCGGGAACTTTTACGCACCTTTGAATCTCTTTGTTTCTGATCTACTTTGTACCTAACATCGGTACGTGGTTGAGAATTCATCTGAGCTAAGAGAAGTATAATCACTAGATTCTGATGATTCATATAGTTGTTCAGATCTAGCTCGTCTCTTATAAGATCGATGACTATTCATCTGATGCCTTTCCTCATATTGAACGACATTTTGAATCTTATCTGCCACGAAACGCTCTCGCTGGACTTCAGATTTGATTCTTCTAGAGCTTATTATCGCTTCTTTTCCGTGTTTAGCCTCTTAATGTCTTCCAACAACTCTTTTCGCCTGGCAACCAGGACAGATTCTTCTAGAAGCTCCTCAGCGTATCAGTTAGGGTCGTTTCCTTCGTTTGTGACTTGCTCTTCCATAAAATACTCACCAGATATAGCTTGAATCAGATCCTTTGTCGGATTTATCTCAGCCTCACCACGAACTTCAATTTCCATTTTTTTAAAGATTATTTTTAAGGTTTTGGAACGTTAATTCCGGGTACCATTCAGGTCCCCACAGACGGCGCCACTAATGAACTCAGATAATTCATAGGTAAGTTCAGATGCGGAAATGTTTGTAGGAGAGCGTCTGTCTAAGAAATGTTCGTATAGGATAACTTTAATTATAAAAACAGTTATTTGTAGAGAGAGAAAAAGACAAAAGGAATAAATGTAGCAATAATTGACTAATCGTTGGCCCTTTTCCCAAAAAGGAATGTCCTTTATATAGTACATGAGGTGGATAGTAAAATTACATAATTACCACAGTTAAGGTGGATTTCTCACCCCACTCCTCTACTATTTACAAACAAGTTCTTGGGGTATATCACCTAACCCATCTATCTCTTATGTTTGCTTTACTTTAGTCCTTAATCACTAAATACACAAATTTAGTCTTTATATTTTATATAATAATCCTTGTTGTAATCTATATTTTTCTCCCTTTATCAATTATAATTTATTCATTCTTGAGAGGAGGGTCTGTATGCATCTCATGATCAATTTCC
Organism: Limnanthes douglasii subsp. nivea; assembly: GCA_036936605.1. Classification (NCBI taxonomy): domain Eukaryota; kingdom Viridiplantae; phylum Streptophyta; class Magnoliopsida; order Brassicales; family Limnanthaceae; genus Limnanthes; species Limnanthes douglasii. Next base: position 271,259,686 of record JAUPFV010000005.1, read on the forward strand.
AACTAATTTGGAAGGCTAATATTTTTTGCGTCAGGTTTTGGATTTCACTACTAGATAGCTTGTCTCCCACTGCGGTCTCCAATTTGATCAGGATTAAACTGATTCATAGGGTCTTTAAGTAATGTGGTGAAGGAGTAATAAATATGAGATGAGAAGTAGAGAGATAATAGAGCTGCTATATTTAATGTTTTAGAGATATCAAGTCCAACCCTCTTAAATGATATTTCCAAACGCCTTTATAGGCTGATTTTGAGTTAATGGTCCTAACAGGTCAAACCATGGTCATGGGCAAGTGTAAAGACTGAAAAAACCCATTAACATTTTCCATTTGTATATTCAATACAAGGTAATAAATAAGAAAGTAGTAAATACACTTGTGCTTAAATAACTAAATCGAAATGTGAAAATGTAGTATTTGCATTTGGTCAGGATTGTCCCTTGAAGATTTCTGATCCTCTCAAAGTGATTAACCCCGAAATTTTTTGACCCTATCAGTATCGACGAATTGATCATTACATTTATAAGACCTCCTTATACAATATTTTCTCTTGAATTATAGCCATTATCCTCAAAATTCTCGGCACTAAAGTTGGAATTCCTCACACTTTGTTGTTCTCATAAGTTGATATAGAAACATTCCTTAAGATTCACACTAGAGATCCGGGAACGGGAGGCACAATTAATCATTTATCAACTCCCAACCTACTTTTCACCATTGGTTATCAATTAATATGTGTTCTTACAAGCTACACCGAATATGATGAAGGAAAGTTTTTGATGAATTATGCTAAATAGATTTATATTAGAAAGATTAAGAGATTTTTAGATAATAGTATTTCATTAGAATATTCAACCAATCAATCAACTCATTTTATTATGATTACATTCATATTTATAACAATCTAAGATCTTAATTATTTAAGACGAGTAACACGTGTACCTTATGACACATGCCAGTCATCTATTACATTAATTACATATATACCCTCTAAGCTCTATGGGAAAATTAGTGAAATAAATTATCTTTCTTAAACCTTTCACGATCTTCTTCAATATGATTATTATGTCTAAGTACTCTCGATCGGATGTTGTTCTTAAAGACACTCCTTGACCATCGCCATTGTTCAATCCTCATCTTGTGTATCTTCAAAGCTTATTTGTTAACGTTAGCTACCGTACATCATCTCCAAAGTGTTGGCTAAAACATATTATCATTTAGTCGACATATTGTCTTTACCTATAACTGACACTTTAGCTTTACTATTTAGCCGATACGTTTTTCTTGTTATAAATATTTACCTATCCCAATAAGGATGATATGGTCCCAACAGTATATAGTATTTATCATTAATGAGAGTAATCTTTATGATTCTTGGTTCCTAACATATAAGACATCTCACCTAGAAATTTCAGACTTAATTTTGTTAATAGAAATTCATTGGTGACTTGCAGTTGATCACTATAACTTATGGTAATTATACAGTTAGCGATAAATAACTCTAAATCTGAATTCACTTCCACTAAATTTGTGAATTTCGTAATACTCTACTAAGTTAATATCAAAATTAAATAATATTGTAACTTTGATTGATTATGATATAATTGATGAGACACTTAAACTGAAATATTATAAATAAATTTATATTTTTTACAGACTCTTTATTTTATCAAATCTGTATATGATTCTTACAAACATGTTAACGTTGATAGTTCCAACAAAGATCGTAACTGAGTGTAGACAGAGAAACACGGGATTCTAGAGAGAAAGTGGTAAAAAGTAGGTTTTAATAATAAATGTTCACCACCCCTATAAATAGAATATTCCTTTATATAGTAATGAGTGTGGGCCCTTACCCACATGAGTGACCCACTTTATCCTATCTTTACTTTTATTTACTCTAATTATATCCATATAATTTTATTATTTACAAGATAAGTCATTCTTTCATGATATATCCCTCTTATTACAAACAATTATTATACTCTCAAGACACCCTTATCCTTTGCCACCCGATTAGGTCCGGACAATTTGCTCCCTTATCAAATGTCTTTTTGGGCCGATTAAATTTGTAACCTATTATTCTTAATTAATAGAGTCATTGAGCTATAATTTATATATCAACGTTTCTAAATGTTATCATTTCGAAAGACATGATCTTAATATCTGGTGCAAATTCCAAAGAACTATAGATTCGTTATATTTATTAAATTGGACTTATATAACAACGTGTTTGGATATTCTGAATCTACATGTGATGAGACATTCTGATGGAGAGTGAAACGTAGCAGAAGCTTAAAAGGGATAACCCTAATTTTTATTAAACAAAAACAATTCCCCTAACAATGAATAGAAGATAGGTTTATATAGAGTTCAAACAAAACCCTAAAACTAAAAATAGGAAAATTACAAAAATAGCCTAAAGTACTAAAAGTGCGAAAAAAGAGGATAGATGAGCCCGGATGCCTAAAAAAGCCCATAGCTCACGAGCAAAGCTGGTGACTTGCGTTCGTGACGTCGTTTCCTTCGAAACAAGGTGCTGTGGGTAAAAAACTGACACCGGAGCTCCAAACTACTAATTCACCGAATTGTCTGCATCACATTCCAATTTAGGATATCCTTATATTATGATGGAACACCAACTTAGATTTTAAATATTAAAACCAATAAAATTAGGAAAAATGATTGACAAGTGGTATTTAATATACTAGAGCATGGGGAGGATAATACTTATCTGGATATTTTGGTCATATATTTACCAAGTGATCCTTCTAAATTACAGAAAGTTTTACCCCATATTTTGTGGAATTTACATGATGAAGTTTATAATTCTTAGTTTCAGCTTCACCTGGATAAAGATGATACTTTGATATTAACTCCGGGTTTTCATCGGGAGTTCTCAACATCTTCCATTAAGACTAAAATCTCAAATCCAAAGACTTTCCTGAATTAGTAGAATATGGACACCTTATATATCCTAAATTTTCTTATTTTTTTAGTTATTTTTTTTATTTGGGACTTCAAACGGGTGACCATATAGTTTCTTTCAATATTCCTTTAGTGTTAATATTTGAGTGCTATAAAAATCCTCAACGAAATATATTAGTCTATTTTTTTTATGCAATAACTTTGCTAAAACTTAGTCAAATTACTTTGCTTATTGGTTATCTTGGACCTCATTTTCTTCTATTTTACACTTATTCAAATTCTATTGTGATTTCAATAAAATTTCATAACAGCTTTCTCTGGTAACTTTTTCTTTCTCTAGAATCATATCTTGACATATCTGGAAATAAAGATATTAATTAATAAATAATATGACCAACATTTGGTCAAACCATCATATAATAGTTTTAATTCAAAAGATGTTGATTGATATATGTCTCAGAATGAAAATAGTTTCTTCTCCAACTTTTCATACTAAGAAAGTTATATGTTTGCTTAATTTTCCAGTTGTTCAGTCAAAGAATAAAATTGGTAATTGGATGTGATAGATTAAACCTCCAGAATGAGAAGCAAAAGATAAAAATATGAATATTCAGAATTACTCTAAGTACATATTTAGATGTTCAATACTCCAAAGAAGCCGCAAGGGTCGGTCATTTTTGAATTTTAACCGATAGGTGCCCGGTTTTATCTTTTTCATCACCTGGTAAGGGCCTTCCCAGTTGGGATCCAACTTCCTGAGGCTCTTATCTTTGGTATGCAAAAACATTCTCTTAGGACCTTTTCGCCGACCTTAAACTCTTTGGAGGTCTACCTGCTTCGCATTAAGTTATGATAATGTAATGAGTTTAAATGGGCACAACTTCGTTTTTCTCAATCAAATCATGGGCAAGACGTCGACCCTCACCGTTACTGTTTTCTGAATAATACTCGCCCTGGAAGATGGGAAGATATTTTCTGAAGGGATCACTGCATCCATACCATATACTAAAGCGTAAGGCGACTATTGAGTAGTGGTTCCGGGGGGGGGGGGGGGTAGTTCGATATGCCCACAACATATTTTTGAAGTATTCTGTCCATTTCCCAACTTTTCCCGCCAAATTTTTCTTGAGACTATCGATAACCATTATGTTCGTCATTTCAACCTGGCCATTTGCCTACGGATGAAAGTGTTTTGAAAAGTATTGTTGGATTTCTCGAGACGAACAAAATTTTCTCATTTCACTACTATGAAACTGCAGGCCATTGTCCATAGTTAACCTCTGTGGGATACCAAAAGGATAAAAAATATTCGACCAGATGAACTTGATTACGACTTTATCCCTTGTTCCGGCTAACCAAGTCGATCCCCCACCTATCAAATGGTAACTTCTCAGAAACGGACTTAAGTGGCATGACTGCAATGTGAATTGAATTTGGAAACCTCTGACAAATATCACCCCTCTTGACCAACTATCTTGCATCGACTGCTATTGTGGGCCAGTAGAAGCACGATAGCAAAATTCTTCTAACAAAAGCATTGAAACCACAATGAGTCGACCCTTCTTTGTCATGAAGTTTAGATAAAAATATATCCGTGGGTAACACATTTTTCATAAAAAATCGGAAGTTATATCTCCAGTCCGTGCTAGTGATTGTCAAAATCTGACAAGCAATCTTTGGTAAGTTATCTAGCTTGATTATCCTAATTATTGATGGGTCTTCCTGCGTTAGAACCCACAAGTAATTCTCGGTGTACGCCATTGTTGCCAACGAACCTGCGATTATATTTTTCTCTCTATGGGCGTGTTCATACATAATATTTTCAAAATCCACAGCTAAAACCCTCAATGCTCCCAAATATTGGATCTTCATCTCTGACGAGAACTTGAGATTGATCAAAGTTTGTGAAGCTATGAGGATCAAAGTTACCATCACCTCGATCATTGTCTGCAACAGTCTCTCCTTGTTGAGTTCCTCCATCTTTGACACCTACTTTATTTTCTTTTATGCTGATTCTCCACAACAACAATTTCATGAGCAATGGAAGGCACCTGTTGAACGGTTTGAACAACTTTATTTTTTGCTTTCTTCTGAAGGGTTGTTTAGTTGTGCTCTTATTTTTCATTGCGGAAACAGTCTTTTTTAATTTTGGAGAAGCCGCCTTCTACTCCCTCTTCGATAGTGGGGAGGTTCTTTTCTGTCGTTTTTCTACTCAAATTTTTTGGCATCGGATCTTCTGAAGGGCGAGGACCAGATGTGTTAGGTGCTTTTTTATTCTTTTTTCGCCTTATTTTTCTAGAGAAGGTGGCTACCCGATCTGCTCCGAACAGGAAGAATGACTTTGCAAATAAGAACCACTAGCATTTTAACAACATGCAGAGGATTGGGTGGATTCATTAGATTCTCAAGAAGAGCAGCTCCCATATTGATTCTCCATAGGTGGCTGTTGAGAAAATTTAAGGGTTGAAAGGTTGTGTGAAATGCATTGACTCTATCCTGCGATAAAATAATTTAAAAAGAAAGAGGAGTCTTATTAGGATCGAACTTACCGTAGTATATTGTCTCTATAGACAAAGTACGAGGAGCGTTGCTTATCAGTCCATCTGTTTTGTATTCATCTTCCATTTCGCTTATAAAGAGGTAGTCGTATGATCTAAAGACCTTGTTGTGTGATTTTGGAGAGCTAGGTTTTCTGGGAATTTTGGCTTTGGATCTTCTAGTTTTTGGATGCTTTCTCATAAACAAGTTGAAGATTGAACGATTGCGTAAGGATGATTTAGCTCCTATCATATGATAGGCCTAGTGGCAGACCTAGTTCCTAGGGCATCATCACTTGCCTAGTGCCAGACTTAGCGCCTAGGGCATCATCACCTATTCGATTCAAGGTTTGAACAATTATGATCGGTGGAAGGAAATGGCTTCATATGAAATAATTTGAGGCATTAAGTCAGAAATATGAAGATTTTATGAGACAGTAAAATTGAACCAGCTCAAATCCTGGATGAAGGAATTTCTCTTTACTTATAAAGATTTATGAAGCTAATTAGTTTTCATTCATTGACTTTCATAAGAACTAATGGAGCTACTGATAAGGAATAGAAATTTGAGGATCAAAATATAAATAAATAAAACCTTGTATGATAAATTGTATAGTTATGAGAAAGATTTAGAGCTATATGAATAAGTGAGGGACTAATGCGCAATTTTACCATTTATGTAATTGATTCTGTTATGTTTAAGTCCTAATGCCTATATATATTGGTCATGACTGAACTGAAAAGGGATTCTAACATTTGAAATTATCTACTTTCACTTCTGATTTTCTCTTTCTAGAAATTACTTTTCTCAATCCTCTCTACTTCTCTCTACTTACTCAATTCTACTTGGAAAACCATAAAGAATACTACAATTAAATATCAATTGGCTAATTACTATTTAAAACATCTTAAAATATGATTCATTCGTTGATGATTTTTTCATCCGTATAAAAACAAAAAAATTCATTGGTTTTTCAAATTCTAATAATTTGTAAATATGAAAATATATTCATAGATATATCTGAGTTCGATTAAAAGCAAGATATTCATTTTCACATCTATTTATTTTAGATAAATGTAAAAACTTTAAATACACCTCAGCATATGACACCACGATAAAAAAAATAGCAAAGAAAACTCAACAACTAGAAAACCAATTATTTATACGGCTAACTATGTTTGGATAGATTTTATGTTACTTGTTACGAGATTAGTCTACTAAATTTTTATTTTATCTAAGTTTGCTGATATCGAGCCTAAAACAATTATTTTTAAAAAAGTCGATAAAAAATCGGGACACCATCTATCATTATTATTAAGAAAAGATGAAATATTCAAAATAATTATTAAAACTCAACATAGACTATAGCTATTTTATTTTTTTAAATAAAAAGTTAATATTTAAACTTATCTATTCAAAATCTGTTTTGAGTCGAAAGACATTAGTTTTATGATCAAATTAAGATTATAGACCATTGATTTTATTTTGATGAATTAATATATTAAAAAATTATTAAAAAATATATTTAAAATAATGAAATATCATTTCAGTACTAATTTTAAAAAGTTTTAAACTAATAAATAAAACTTAAAACAATTTTGTTTTAGACACGAAAATAGTAAAACTAAATTAATTTGCACAAAAAAATTATATTAGTATAGTAAAAAGTTTGCAGGATAATACTATCCAAAATATTTTCTCATTTTCGTACTTATTATATTTTTAATCTTTTTTTTTATTATTATAGTTTATTTTTTGGATTGTCTTTTTAGACTAGAGTTATACATGTAATATGACACAATCGCTTCTCGCCTTAGCACATAAATTTAACATGTCTTACCAAAGGAAGATAAAAAAAAGATGTATCAATAAAATATATTAAATTAGTCGATCTTGAATGGTTTTGATAAAGATCAGCAATGGTGATCGAGCAACAACATTAATTTGATGTTGATCATTCTTCTGATTCTCTCAAAACAATCCATGATTTCTACCAGAATCAGTTTCAGTCATTATATCTAATTGCTACATCTGAAAGTCACCAAAGATAAGGATCTGATCTGCAAATGAAGTCTCGAAACTCCAGCTTTGTAAGATGTCTTCAATCGATAATCATACAACTGCATTTCTTACGTTTCAAGAAGTTCACCCCTCGCCTTAAACCATCTTCAATCCAGCATCATATACCATTGATTATCGAAACAACCCAATCTTTGAGCATCAAACCTGGAACTCAACTGTGAATCAACATAAATGTTATTATGAAATGGTCTTCATCCTTACATCCTAAAAGAGAATCAGGTATTACTCATGTCTGGATCATCCTGAATACCTTCCCCTTACGTATACAATCCTGAATCAATCAAACACCTAGATAAAACCATAGGTAACCCAATCGACATTTGGGTGCCTTCTAAAAACCAGGTCATGTACAATTGATGCAAGACCTGGGTGGAAATTAATATTTCTAAACCTCGTAAAGAAAAGATTTGGGTTGCCTTTGGTAGTGAAGATGGGCTCTAGATCAAGATATCTTATGGAGAAAGACTTCTATATTGCTCTAAATGCCATCATATGGGTCATAGCTAAAAAACGTGCAAAAAACTCAACCAAGATTCAATCAGACCTCCATAAATAGTCCAAACTTATGTCAATTCCAACCTCATTCATCCTAAAGAAACTTGGATACCCAAACTCAACCCTAAACCAAAACTTCATGATCTAAAAGTCTGTCTAACAAGTCCTCTCAATGATCCTATTGATCAGCCATCCCTTCCCATTCCCCCTCCAAATAGTTTACCTATCTCAAATCCTCAACATTTTCTTAGTCCATCACTAGAACCTAACTTTAGAGAAATCCATCTTATAATCATCTAAACATATTATACTTGTTCTCCATGAAACAAAAATCAAAAAATCCTTGCACTATCTGGAATTGGCATCAAGCTCACTTCATCAGCTCAACCTGAACCGGATTAACATGTCAGCACCTCTCTCAATCATCACCACATTGGTAGTCTCCCCTCTTCTACATTAACCCCTCCAACAGAAAATTAAGTCTTAATCAACAAGCCATTAAAGAGAGATCTTCTGAATAATCACAGTCAAACACACAAAACTATAAACTTATATGTTATCACACCCCAACAGTGAAAATAAGGTCTGCTAGACCTCAAGATGGCTCTCTTAAATGACTCTGGCAATTTTATGTTTGAATACTCGTGGAGTTGGAAACAAATCCACAAAGAGAATAATAAAAGCTATCATAAGATATGAACATATTGATTTTTTATCCATACAAGAATCAATGATTGATTAAGGTTTCCTAAATTAAACTTCTCAATATTTGGGTTTCCAAAATGCAATGCACAACACCTCAAACAAAATAGAGATTTTATTGAATTATAGCTACATAATTTAGATTATACTGGATCGCGAACAAATTATTCACTTCATTATGAAACATTCCAATGTTGAGAAATAATTTATGGTCTCGGTTATCCAATTCTAAATGCACTCGTGAACTTAGAACCATCTTTTTGGATAAAATCAGAGATGCAGGTAAATTAATCAATGAATGGCTTCTTATTGGAGATTTTAGTTCAATTGTTGATCCAACTGAGCAGGTTTCATGCACAACAACATGTTAGAGAAGTATTGACGTCTTTAAAAACTTAATTTCTGATTGTGAATTAACTGATGCAGGGTTTATAGGCTCTAAATTTACTTGTTCTAACTCCCACAAGTAAAAGCGACTGGACAGAATTCTAATCAACAGTTCATGGTCAAACTACTTCACAACAACTACAGTTACTCACATGGCACATACAAGATCATATCACTCTCCGCTTTGTATTAGAATATCTAACATTAATACTCAGATTAAATCTAGCTTCAAATTTCAGAATATGTGGCTAGAGTATCCTGATTTCTACTCAACCATCAAGACCAACTCGAATCTAGAAATATTTGGTCATCTTATTCAAAAAAATTGACTAAAACTAAAGAGACTCAAATCTTCACTCAAAGTTTGGAATAGAGAAATATTTGGTAATATCTTTAACTTTATTTCCTAATATGAGGATAATGTTAAATTATAGGAATCATGCTATCAAGACTCTCCCACTAATGAGAACAAGATCAATCTAGCCAAAGCAAATGCCCATCACATGCGAATACTTTCCAAAGAAGAAACTTATTGGCAACAAAAATACAAAATTCAATGGATAAGACAAGGAGACAGAAACACAACAAATTTTCACTCATATGTAAAGAAAAAATGAAAGATAAATCATATATACAGAATTCAAGTCAACAATAATTGGACTCAAGACCCTCAGGAAATTGAAACATCAGTTATATCCTTGTTTAAAACTCTAGTTATTGATAATAACTGCTCTATTGACTTAACTAGCATCCAATCTACTATCCTTAACATTCTTACAAGTGAAGATAATATTTTATTATTGAGTATACCTACTGATCAAGATATCTATAATTTTATCTTTGCTCTAAATCTTGATAGTATTGAAAGTGTAGATGTATACAACATCAAATTCTATCACAAATTGCTGGCCTATCATAGCAAATGATCTATGCTCTACTATCAGATCCTTTTTCAATGGTGAATACGTTCCTAGTGGTATTTATGCTACTGCAATCTGTCTAATACCTAAAAAGGATGATCCCAAAATGTGGAGTGACTATAGACATATAAGTCTTTGCAATGTGTTTAATATGATTATTTCAAGAATCTTAATGATAGAATTTCTAGTCTCTTACCCAAGCATATCTCTGAAAAACATAGTGGTTTTGTCAATGGTAGATGTATTCAAGAAAACATCCTACTCACTAAAGAGCTAGCATTTAACATAAAAAAGAATAGTAGATGAGGGAATTTCATTTCTTAAGCTACATTTATCTAAAGCCTTTGATAAAGTCTTTTATTCATTCATTAAAAATATTCTAACAACCTTTGGTTTTGACTAAAGATTCACCATTCTAATCCTAAAATCTATCAGTAATGTTAGATATTCAATCATCTTCAATCGTGAAGCCAAAGGTTTCTTCAAAGATACTAATGAAATCATGACAATCCTAGCTTAAGATATAAAATTCCAAACAATTATAACATTCTTTACTTATCCTTTGTTGATGATACTTTTATTTTTACTAATGGTCTTAAATCTAGTGTTTGTCTCATTAACAACTTTCAAACTAAGTTTCAGGAACAAATTAGACAACTAATCAACAAGGATAAATCATTCTTCATTCTTCATTCTTGCTAAATCATCTTCATCAAGCAGATCCAAACTTATTCAACAACTAACTGAATATAAGGAAAGCCATTTTCCTATGATCTATTTTGGTGCAATCATACACAACAAAACCTCTGTTATTCATTATGAAGGACTAATCTCAACTATTGGGAGAAGAGTACAATAATGTGATTATACCTTGCTTTCATTTGCTGGCAGGCTCACCATCATCCAATCAATCCTGATGGTTATTCCCAAATATTATCTGCAAAATATTGTACTATATGGATCTACCATCAAGAGAATAAAGGTCATCTGCTAGTAGATTTTTGTGGGGTATAACTGAGAATCACATATCCATCTCTTGGGCTAGCTGGAACAAAATTTGTCTTCCCTACAAAGAAGGATGACTTAACATTATCAAATTAGAAGAAATACAACTGAGTTACTCCTACAAACTTTAGATGAAATTAAGAGAAAATACATGTTTGTGGTCTAAGGTCATACATAGTATTTATTGTTCAACAAATCATCCAATGCAGGTTAATCTATTCTTGAAAAGATCTCAGGTTTGGAAGAGACTACATAATATTAAAAGCATTGCTGAAGCCTTTATCTTCTGGTCTCTTGGTCAGGGGAATTGTGAGTTTTGGTTAGATTGATAATGACATATTAAACCTCTAATGGATAAATCTACTACAAATGACTCAACTTAGTATAGACAAACCAAATTAAAAGAATTCTGAATAAAAAATGAATGAAGTGGTTGACTTCTTCTGTCACCTCGATTGATATCAACAGAATCACTAACCTAGCCATCAAGCCTAATATCCCAGATAAGCTTCATTAGACTGCAAGTGAATCAGGAGAATTTTCTTATAAAGACTTATGAAATGTTTTAAGATTCAAAGAAACTACATCAAACTTATCTCAAATATCTGGAATAGAGTCATGCTTGTCAAGTATATCTTTTTATTGCGGAGACTTCTTCAAAACTGGGTCTATGTTGAAACTACCGTACATGCTAGAAATATAAATTTAGTTTCAAAGTGTGAACACTGTGGAAATATAGAAATCATACAACATATTTTTGTTCGATGCTACCTAGCATCGTCAGTATGGATACATTTCAACACTATGTTTGGAGTTGGTATTGGAAATCATGTGTCCCTCTCTCATATAATCAGATTATTGATTTGATCAGTCCCTATTTAAACTCACATTAGAAATACATTTCCCTCTGTAATCTGTTGGTCTCTCTGGTAATTAAGAAACAAGAAAAATTCATCTTACAAGACTCATCTATTATAATATTAATAGCTCAAATCAACCAGGCGATTCTCAAGTTAAATATGGCTAAAATTCTCAACAAAGGTTTATGGTCAAAAGACTCTAGCAATGTATATGAATTTGGTTTTTTCAACACTTAAATCAGATCAAAAAACTAAAGGCTATCAAGTGGATTCTACCTACAGCTCCCTGTCTTAAACTCAATACAGATGTATCATGTTCAATCTCTGGAGAAATCTTAGGTAGTGTCATTATAAGAGATAAAAAGAGGGCATAAACGCAACTATTGGTCGAAACTAGGAAAAGCAAAGTCATATTCTTGCTGAGACTCAAACTTTATTTGATGGCTAATACTCGGTAACAATTTTTTTTTTGTTCTTGAAATAGATTATGACTCTCGTATACTCTTAACTATTCTAGCTACTAACAAAGCTCCTGTATTTTTATCTCCAATGCTTCAATTTTGTAGAAACCTACTTACTTCAACAATGATCATCTCACATATCAACAAAGAGAAAAATCTGCTGCTGATTGGTTGGCTCGCTGGACCAATAAATGCAAAGTTTAAATAAGCTTATCTGCATACCTAATTCCTAATCATTTGAAAGCCATCATCTAGCTTGATAGTCTAAAAACCAATTTTATCAGAGAATTTTTCGATTCCTAATTCTGCTGATATTACTCTACTATCTCTTTAAAAATTATCTCTTAAATTAATATTGTTTCGATTAAAATTTACATGATAAGTCCTATTTTGCAGAATTCCTGGTGCATATCGAAGGCTAGCATTCAAGGGCTATACAAGGGCTTCTGATAATCCCAGAATCATCAAGCTCGTATTCAACCTACATAAATTTATAAACTTCTAATTTTTAAGCATTTGTGCCTAGGTCATCTTCTTTTAAATCTTTTAAGGGGTTTCGCCTCGTCCAAGTCCCTAGACCTCCTTCAATCTCATTTTGCTCAACATTTGGCAGATAGTCATTCAGATCTACAAATTTTTTTAATTGCATGTTAAGCGCGTATGTTATGGGATTTTATTTTCATTGTACTCTTAAGGTCTTGGACCTTATATTCTCTGATAAATTTTCTCAAGTTGAACCATGGGCTAACTTAATTAAATTAGTTTTCATTAGTATTGATTAATGGCTGAAATTATCCGTCCATTCAGTCGAATATATTTTCAGCTAAAAACAAATATACAACATACAAATAATTTATAAAACGGAGAACCATGACGATAAGAGATATTAATATTGAAAAGAGTTATAACGTTTGTCATTTAAAAGCTATAAACTATTTGGAAGTTATAAATTATAATCATTTATAAGTTCAGTAAATAATAAAAATAAAAATTATGATTTTTATATCTTTATAAATGCGAGAAACTTAATAACAAAATGATCCAACTTTTTACCGCAAAAAAGTTGTTGTATATGTTTGGGAGTAATCATATCTATTTTTAATTTTTTGGTTTACACACCTTCAACATGGCTAATTGCAACTTTTTTTTATGTCTGCTCACGGCTCATTTAATCTGGTTTCTAGCATAGTTTTTGTTAGGTTCTTCATAGCTTTAAAATCAAAATTCGGGAGTGATTGACCCAATAGACAACTATTGCACGAAGTTAGTGTTAATATATTCTATTCATATTAAGAACTAGTCGTCGTTTTGATAACTATTAACTTGCCTTCATGAGTGCCCACCAATCTTTCTTTTTTTATTCAGATCTGAACTTCTTTCACCGTTGGTCCCAATTGATGGCTCTTTCAGATTATTCATAACATTCGACAGAGAATGTGCATTATTTTCCTTTACTTTTTCAGGTCAGTAGTAACAATGACCTATTATACATCCTGATGTAGGGAGAATATCAATTGAAGACAAATTGGATAAAATCCTAACTCTAAGGTACACATAACTCGCAAGTTCAGAAAAAATTATATCAATTCAACAAAAACTAACCCAAAATTTAGGGTATATGATGTTTTAAATAGCAAATACTCAAAAACCTAGTCCTTAAATATAGAAATTACATAATTGTCTTAAAATATTAAAAATAATAATAAATATACAAACTTTTGGGATAAACAATCGAATTTAGGGTCCACACTTCGTGACTTTGTCACGCTTTTGATACTTGTTGGGCTCGTCAAGACCTTCGATTTGAGTACCAATATCGTCCAGTTCTGATATCGGAATGAAAAACAGGACCTGTTTCTGTTTCTGGAACGACATCACATCCTCAATCTGTCATACCTCATGTGGAGTACAATCATGCTCTTCATCAGGAACACGATTCGAACCATACTTTATGGTCTTGCAATTTTTGGTGGGTTTAAGTTTAGTTTAACCACTAGGAGATTATTTTCTTACGTAAATTCAGCGTTGGTATCATCAGTATGGCACCTACTACGAGAGAGTTGTTTTTTTTTCTTTTTTTTTAAGTTCGGTTACACCATTTCCTGTTTTCATAACTATGCAAGCAACCATCTTGCTTGGGGGGTCATATTCCCTTCTCATTTCCTAAAGGATAAACCTTCTTCATTTCAGTTGTAGACGCCACAATCCTACATGTTTTCTTTTTATGTATTTTCTTAATCTCTTTCGTCCACGACTAGAAAATTGCCAATACATGCTCAACTAGGCCATATGTTACCAAGACGAAGCATTTTCGACACCAACAGTTTCTTGAAGAACTTAATAAAGGATTCGGTTTGTCGTATCATGAACCTATAGTTATTCTCCGCAAACTTAACATACCAATCATAGCCCAAATCAGGTGTTATAAAAGGTAATAAATTGAATATGATGAGTATTTCACGTACAAAGTAAGGCAAATACAAATAATTCAAAACTATTTCTTACTTTTCGCACTTCAGACATATGCACATCTCATCAAATCTCGATCACAAATATTTCTCGAAATCCAAACACATGAACAAATTTATACTTCCAAAGTTTGTTATAGTCTCTAGATCATTAAAAAAATTCTGAAGCCCTCGGATATAAAGTAAAAGTGAGGATTTCACTTCTTACGAGTTAACTTTGTTTACGACAAGAATATCCTTGAGGTTGAAACTCTGAAAATGATTTATAAAAAAATAACGTTACCCATTGGAAGCCTACAATAGTTGGGTACCAAGTATGAATAATATAATATGGTTTCTTTGAAAAACTGCAATAGGCGTGGGTTTATTGAAACCTTAGATTGTGTTTTAGAATATAAGTAAGTAACGCAACCTCATACTTTAACATCAAAATATGTATAACCTTTGGTCGGAAAGAAAATCTTGACATCGGATGAAATGCAATAATTTCTCAACTTCTTTGCTTGCTTTGAACGTTACAGATATTTATATGCATGTCATATCATGTGCTTGATTTCAGATTTATCAATTTTGTTATACAAAGTTAGGGGTTGTTCTTTCGTAAAATCTTCATTAGATACGAACGCTACGAACATTTCTTCACATAATAAATTTTCCTTAGAATTTATAGAAAATTTCACTGGGGGAACATCTTTTACCAGAATCGGTATTGTGTCTCGGGTCTTATTTTCAAGTTTTTTTTCATCAGATTCTCTCATTAATGCTGCATAACTAGTAAAATGTAAAACTAACATTTCCTTTTGAACCATCTTGTATCTTGAGAAAAAATGGGAAAATATAAAAAAAATTAAGTTGTGAGAGAGATTAACAATTACAAAGTCTGAATTTTTAGGAAGAAAAGTTGAATACATAGTTTTTGGGTTTTTTACAAGGCTTCGTTAGAGAAAAGGCGTAAAGTTCATAAAATGAGAAGAAACGGTCTTTATATAGGACAAGGTAAGTTTCATTTAATCCTTTAATTATTTGATCATATGCTTCATAATGATTTAAGTTTTACGGTTATGATGTGTCATGATCAACGACCAAGATGAAATGATATGAAACCTCAAAACATGTGTTTGCTACCAACTTTACAGGCTAAAAACACTAGTTAGTCACCGATATTGGATATATGTTACAAAACAGTTATTAAAGTTTCTTCGTGTCAAAAACTTGTCATGTATATTCACAAATATTTTATATACAGTCATTGGCGCGTGACATGTGACCCCCAAAGATATAAATTTTTTGTTTCAAATGGTCACTTAACCATTCACACCAAAAATACGTTGACTCAATTTTTTAACCTTTAATTTTTATTTTTAATTTTTTACCATTTACTTTTACTAACTTACCATTTATTATTCAACTAACTTACCATTTACTATTTCACCTTTGAACATTTACTTTAAAAAATAAATATTTTCTTTAGCCCTTTTGCTTTTTGTGTTTCTTCTTCTTTTCAAACAACGCGTGAAGTAATTTTCAGGTTCTTTTCTTCCTTTAAATCATTTTTCTGAAGATTCAGTCAAACTCAAATAGAAAATTATTGTTTGATATTATTACTCCTATTATTATTTAAGAGATTTTAAAGTATTAGCTAGAGATAAATTAAGAGATAGAAAGATAAAAAATGTAAGTGGGGTTTACTTCTACAAAAAAAAAACATTAATTCTTCAAGACAACCTAAACCTAGACAAAAAGTAATTGTCATTTTTTTAAGAAAAATTCTATTATAATATAACATAAATCCAATATTTTTTAAGATTTGAAGTGGTAAGTATCACCATTTTCTCTTTTATAATCGCCGTCGGTGGATTATTTTTAGCTCTCGTCGATTTGACTACTATCGTACTGGTTCAGACCCTAGCTTTAATTTTGTCGCAGCTGGTTTCGTATTTCAGTGACATGTCTTTCTTCTTCCAACACAAGAACACTCGCTCTTTGATCCGAAAGCTCCAAGTTTTCATACTTTTACTCGATTACATAATGTATCCAAAATCTCTAAGTTTTCATAATCTTGTCGGTAGCTGATTCAGCTTTGGTGTCCTTCTTTAGAAATTAAGAGGGAAATCTAAATTAGAATTCTATTTATGACAGAAAATTTTGGTGTAACTCGATAAGGTTATGTTAAATCTAATAGGTTCAGATGGTTAATTGGATAATTTGATAGTAAAAAATAAATAAGAAATGGTTAGTTGGTGAAAAGTTAATGACAAAATGTAAATTGACACTTGAGGTGTGAATTGTTGAGTGTTGTATTTGTAACTAAAAATTATATATTTGAGTGACACGTGTCACCACCTGGTTAATTATGACGTGATAATGATTATATATGCAACATATATAAATATTGATAACCAATATGGGCATGGAGAAACCTTGATGGCAGTTTCCAAAAGGTGGCCATCATCTGTGACTAACCATAGTTTTTAGCCTAGCTTTACTCAATCCAAGACAGGTTTAAACCACACGACGTGTGGGATTTACTTAATAAAAAAAACTCCCTCACCTTTTGGCGCTTCACCAATAGATTCTTCGAATTCTTTAGTTACGTATCATGTCTTTTAAATAAATTTACGGGATTTTCCGTAAATATTACTTGGTTTGACCATCTACTCCATTTTTCTTCCTCAACTCCACTAACGTGATGCTTTCAAAATGATGTTTAGTCCTTCATATATGCATTGAAAGGACTAGATGTGCTACTTAATAACACCTTCACTAATGTACTTGTTAATGAATTAACCAAATCTTGAAGAAAAAATATTGATTCTTCTTGAAATAACAATAGTAGTTCTTCATACATACTTTGAAAGGATTATATGGGTTACTATGTTATATCCAGAAGCAATACAAACAAAAACTTAAACCATCTGAAGCTCATCCGACAACTAGAAACAACTTCAAACAATTTGAAAATGTATAAAAAAATATAGTCTTTTCAAGCAAGAAAGAAGATCCTCTCATATGACACATTGTCCAAGTAAGTCTAACAGCATGTTATCTTTTCATGTATTATTTTTCTTTTGGCAAAATAAAGCTTTATATCATCAAGGAACATTTTGGTCGATGAAATTTTTTTAATGTAAGCAAAAACAGAGTGAGCACGAATTAATCTAGAGACATCTCTAAAGTTAATTTGGATAGGTAGGTAAGACTCATCTACCAATATATTTCAAAAACTTCTAGTAGCTGAGTCGAAAAAAAATTGCAATAGAGTTTGGTATATTTTAGGACTCGATATTCTAAATCAATCGTTACATATGATTCGGAAAGCACTCGACAAGCTTCAAAAAAATATTCATGAAAAAAAAACGATATGGTCAACACCATTTGAATAATCGTTATTCAATTTTTTGCAAAAACTACGAAAACTAATAATGGTAGAAACTATCTATCGGTCCAACCAAATCTCGTTTGGTCAAAATCTCGCTGAGCAGAAAGCAAAATGCAAATAAATTTAAAATACTAAAAATTGAATAGTCATGAAACTATTAAAAAAATCATTACAGTCATAAAAAATTAGTATTAAAAAATTATGAAGTTCGGTATTTATAAATTACAAACGGTAGTACAATCAAAAATGGTAACCATTCCGTCGTTATAAATTAAAAGAACAACATAAATCTTCTCTTCATAAGTAAAAGTGTTATAATTTATATATAAACTTAAATAAAAAATTACCTAGCTTTCTTTTACAACAAACATTAACATAAACTAATAAACTAACTATGCATATTGGAATATAGGAAACAAAATCGGCATTAAGCCATGGTTTTGAAAACAAATACGAGGTTAGTTAAATGCAGATATAAAATACTTGACTTGAAATAAAAAGAAAACGATAGAATCAAATGTTAACATTTTGGATTAAATTGTTCTGTAAACATGTAAGTTGTAGAGTCTTAGATATACATTGACTCAATATACTGCGAAAGGCATTGAACAGTAAATCGTCCCTCAACTATCACGTTTAGTGGCAGATAGTCCTTTGACTTTCAAATGTCCGTTGATAGTCCCTAGACTATCGCGTTTGGATAAAGTTAGTCCACTAGATCCTCTAATCCATGAGAGGTTGCCACCTGTCACCATAGTCCCCAGATTTTTGTATCACCACTAGTCCCTTGAGTTTAGGTCAAACCCAAAATGTAGAAAATTACAGAAAACTAAACTCAAGGGACTAGTGGTGATACAAAAATCTGGGGACTATGGTGACACGTGGCAACCTCTCATGGATCAGAGGATCTGGTGGACTAACTTTATCCAAACGTGATAGTCCAGGGACTGTCAACGGACATTTGAAAGTCAATGGACTATTTGCCACCAAACGTGATAGTCGAGGGACGATGTACTGTTCAAAGCCTACTGTGAAATGTATAACTCAAACAGCTCAACACACAAAAGTATAAGAAAATGTGTTCTAATTTTAATTTTAGACACTTATAAAATTACGAGTCAAAATAATGATAGACTCATTGAAAAAAAGTTCAAATTTTTTTAATCTAAAAAGTTGAAGACGTTTTGAATTCACAAAACAACAATGATGAAGTAATTTAGTGAGTTATGAATGAATCATTAAAAAGAGTTAATTACCATTGTAATCGTTTTTTTCTTCTTAGTGTTAAACTATATATAAAATCAATAACTAAGTTTTGTGAATATGTCGAAAAAAAACGGAGTCACAGAGTCCTTTCTAATAAAATCGATCTGAAGTAGTTCCGGAGACGTAGACACGGTTTGCTGAACACCGCTAACAATTTGTGTATGATCTTACTGTTGGTTTAATGTGTTTTTCATTGATCTACTGCATGAAAGTTTTGTATTTTTTCAACAACATATTGTTATTATTTTTCTTTCACTAATCTGAATTCATGATCTTTTGCGTAAGATCCTTAATAATTGGTATCAGAGTGTCAGGTTAGAGTGGGAGCAATCGCTACAGACGAAGGAAATGTGAGACTCGAAAAGTTTGATGGTGTAGAATTTGGGTTCTTGAAGATGTCGATTAAAGATTATATGTACCAGAAAAAAACTCTATTAACCCTGCTAAAAAAACCCAGAGAGTATGAAAGATGAATAATGGATCCTTCTAACAGACATGCAATTGGAGTCATTCGATTGATGTTATCATGTAATGTTTCTTTCAACATTGTAAAGGAAACAACCACGACGGGTTTTATGAAAGCTCTCTCCAATATGTATCAGAAGTCGTCGGCATTCAACAAAATTTACTTGATGAGGCGTTTATTCAATTTACGAATGACGGAAGGCGCATTTGTAGCTCAACGCCTCAATAAACTCAATACAGTCACGACCCAATTGAGTTCAGTTGAAACTGATTTTAATTATAAAAAATACTAACTTTAATATCATTGTCTCCCCTACCAGATAGTTGGAATGTTATTGTCACGGCTGTGATTAGCTCGTCAAGAAGAAATAAGTTAAAATTTGATGATGTTCGTGACCTAGTTCTCAGTGAAGAGAATAGATGAAAGTAGAAGTGATGATGTTAGACTTTCACTAAACTCTATATGCATCACTTCACTAAACTCTGAACGCAAATACTTGTGACGTTCTGTCTATTAGATCCTTCTCTATCGGCTAAATTCTGCTTCTAGTCTTAAAGTTCATGCCTTATAAATCAAGCCACTACACTCAAGTTTACAGTTATTCTTATAGCCAAACACAATTCCTAGCATAGAAGGGAATATTCAACAAACGTAACAACTTGTATTATACTCTGAATATTCCTTAAATTTGTTCATGCACAAACCCAAAACTCCCTATATTGGTTCTCTTATCACTACCAACAAAAATGTTCTTGCACCTACCAAGTCTTAGGAGGCAAGGGGTAATCCTAGTTGGGAGGCAACTGTACTTGCAGAATACAATGCTCTAGTGGCTAATGACACCTGGTCTTTGGTACGAGTATCTCCTAATCTTAATATTATTGGCTGCAAGTGGTTCTACAAGGTGAAATACAAGCTAGATGGGTCAGTACAGCGCTACAAGGAAAGGTTAGTTCCCAAGAGGTTCCATCAAACCCCTAGCATTGACTTTTATGAGACATTCAGTCCAGTTATAAAGGCCTCCGCAGTCATGGTGGTTATTACTATTGTTGTGTCTAAACAATGGGAAGACCGTCAACTTAATATAAACAATGTTTTCCTAAATGGACTTCTTAAAGAGGATGTGTACATGACACGACCAGAGGGTTTTCAGGACATTGCTAACCTACACACGTCTACAAGCTTCATAAAGACATTTATGGCCTTGAACAGGAACCTAGAGCTTGGTACTCTAGACTCTGGGACATAATGCTTACGTGGGGTTTGAAAAACTCAAAAGCTGACTGCTCCCAATTCTACTTTGTATTTAAGTGTGTGATTCTCCTAATACTTGTCTATGTGGATGATATTTTAGTTACAAGTAATCACACAAAGAGTCTCAATAAGTTTACATAAAGACTGAATGCTACATTTACCCTAAAAGACATGGGATCACTCAATAAGTAACTCATATGGCTGTTGGTTCTTCTTTATCCAGTAAAGACGACGTTCTCCTGGAAAATCCTACATAATATAGAAGACTGTTAGGGGTTTTACAGTACCTCACACACTCAACCTGACATAGCATTAGCAGTAAACAAATTGAGTCATTTTCAACAACACCCTGCTTCTACTCACTGGCAAAATCTTAAAAAGATATTAAGGTACTTAGTTGGTTCTCGGTGGCTCGGACTTCACATTAAACCTTGCTATCATCTCCAGCTTCAGGGTTATTCAAATGCAGACTGGGCTACTTACCTTACGATCGTAGGAGTGTGGGAGCATACTGTGTTTATTTATGGGGCTCACTTATCTCATGGTCTTCCAAAAAGCAACATATTGTTTCTTGATCTTCCACTGAATCTGAGTACATAGCCTTAGAAAATATTTCTTCTGAACTTATTTGGTTACGATCCTTACTCACTGAAATTTGAATCCCTCTCACACCACCGTCTGTCATTTGGTGTGACAATCTTGGTGTCAGTGCTTTAGTTTTGAGTCCAGTCTTCCACACTCGCACCAAACACATCGAATTGGATGTCCACTTCATCTGTGACCAAGTTCTTCAGGGTTGTGTCCAAATAAGATATGTTCCTTCTCACGAGCTAGTTGACTGCCTCACCAAGGCGCTGTCCCACTCTCGATTCGCCTTCCTTCGTGACAAACTTGAGCTCACTCACTCACCGCTGCATTTGGGGGGGGGGGGGGGGGGGGGGGTTGATGTCAAGAATGAAACCCTGGTGGAGGAAATGGATATGGAGGTTGTGGCTACTACAAGGGAGAGAAAAGATGAAAGTAGAAGTGATGTTGTTAGGGTTTCACTAAACTCTAAACGCAAATACTTGTAACGTTTTGTCTATATCCTTCTTGTTGGGCTCAATCTACTTCTAGTCTCAAAGCCATACCTTATAAATCAGGTCACTACACTCAAGTTTCCAGTTATTCCTATAGCCAAACACGATTCCTAACATAGAAGAGAAAATTCAAGAAAACGTAACAACCTGTACAATACTCTAATTATCCTCTAAATCTGTTACACAACTTTGTATATAATCATTAACTGAAAATTCAATACAAAATCAAATTTTACGCTCAATCCATTTCTGTCTAATCTTTACTGACATTCTCTTCCAACTTATATAATGAAACAGGGATAATTGGTCCGATTTGGTATTTAACGGAACCAAACCGTTAAAATTTCGTTTCGATATCCTTCCGATTTGGTCAGGTTTCATTTTGGTCCGGTTTGTTTTGGTTCCATTTCGATCCTATCCGGATTCGGTTCGTTCGACTACTAATTATAATAGAAGTTAAAATTTAGAAAATAAAAAAAAAAAAAAAAAAAAAAACAACAATCGCGTATAAAAGTTATACCGGTTCGATTCCATATCAGTTTGGCGATTCAAAGACATTTCAAATCGATTCTGATTTCAAACTGATTTTAGAATTTCAGTTTCAGTTTTTAGAATGGAACCACAAACCAAACCACACTTACAATCTTATTCTTATCGATTTGATTCACAATCTTATTCTTATCGATTTGATTCTATCCTGTTAGTTTCTTAGGAACCATCAATGGTGCCCTAAGCATGATTGCCGAATACCCATGATACTGTTCCATGTTGATTGTTGAATATCTATTGAAAACATTTTTAATCTTTACTGTAGAAGACTTTCAAGAAGGAAATAATAACTGAGTCCAACTAAAATATCCAAAACACAAAACACGAAAAATCCAATCACATCCTTAAACAAAAGTTCAACTCTAAAAGTTCAACACAACTTTGATAGACATACGGATGTTTTTCAACAAACATAATCTTCTATAACTAAGAAAACCAAATAAATACCAAAAGATAAAACTAAAACAACTGACAACATCCAATATTGAAGTACAGCAATTAAGTTCTCAATACAAAAAACAGAGAGTAATAAACAAGCTAGAAAACAGAAGTCAATACCCGAACCATCATTTCCTTACAACAACCTGCAAGTCTTCATGTCTGGTGCGCTCTTGACTCCATTCAATTTCCATATGTAACCCCACCATTCTCTCTATTACTTATTTACTAAACTAAATCACTATAAGACTTTTAAAACATTACCTAACAACCTCATTCCTCTTTAAACAAACCAAAGCCCTAGCTAGTTAGGTTTGGTGGACCGGGAAGCTCACAGTTGAAAGATCCTGATCCAACATTGACGCCATTGTTATTACTGTTATCATTGAAGTTAATATTGTTATTGCTATTATTACCATCAAGAGCAGCGGCTATCTGGTTCACTGTGTTGATCAAGTGGCTGTTGATTGCAGAGACGCTGGATAGGCTAAGTTTTGCAGTAGGAACAGAACTGGCTAGGACCTGAAGCCCGACTGTGAGAAGGCAACCAGAGGAGGAGTCTTCGGAATTTCCATCAGTGGTGGTGGTGGGTACAATTGAAAAGCCTAAGGGCATAAGTGTGATACAAGAAGGGTCCTCACCTCCCATTACCAGCTGAAGGGACTCTACGTCTATGGTGGAGTAGACCACAAGGCTGCCGGATTTGTCCGTGCTGCTTTCTTGTATTAGAAACTCTACATCGTGAGCTGAGTTGCTTGAAACCTATTAAACATCAACCCACCGTTATGTCAATACAAGAATACATCTTATAAAACTTCCGGTCGAATTCCAGACATAGATTATGTCTTATAAATTGTGCAGCAGACAACACCTAAGTGTCTAAAAGTTTATATTATAAGAAATCATATTGAGTAGAACTAGTGAGTACTAAAGAAAGAATGTAACTTTCGGAACCTACATTGATCCGAAGAAGAGAGATGCAATTTCCAGGATGAGATCCATTTGCGATGTGTGCAACTTCTTGTAATTCGTTTCCGTTTGAAAGAACCTCCAGCTGTATTTATATGTTGTATGTCACAAAATGATCTTCTTTTTCACATCAAACTAGAATGTATTAAAAGAGAAGAAATTCGAACCTGAGTTCTTTTACGCTCATCCCTCAAAAGATCAAAGACTTGGTAGTGAGAATAAGGCAGCCAAATAGTCGTAGCACCACAAAGAACTATTCCACTTGGTTGTCCTGTTTCAGATAGCTTCCTGGTGGTGATTCTCACTGTTTCTTCAGCTGATTCGGACAATGCTGTCCAGGATTGGCCGCACGAACTACTGAATCGAACGCAGAATGACCGTACCATATTTTGCGCTAATCTCATCGTATTCTTCCGTGCTTCGGGAGAAGGAATCCCTACCAACACAAAACATAAAAGCAGAATCTGAAGATGTCAGCATGTTTGCAAGGCTACATTTTGAGGTTAGCTAGACCAGGAATATATTTTGTTACTAAGTTAAATGTGTATTAGAAAATACTAATAGTTACGTGTAAATTGTTCTTAAACCATTTTAAAAAGAGACCTAAGCTATAGCTAAAGCAGCTACAACACAAACATGATTAAACATTAAACTAGCTAGTAAAATTAAATTAGTGATACATGATCAAACTCACCTCCGAGATCAGTAATATTCCTGGCCATTAGACTAGCAAATCTCTGGCATTGTCTTTGTAAAAGAGCTAACCAACGAGCGGCACCAAAACCCAAACCATTGTAAACAAAGTTACTGAAAATCTGATGAACAGGTTTCTCATCAGCTTCGCCATGCTCTACCCATGTAACCTAAATATATGTATAACAAAAGGATGTTAAAATTTAATAAACATATAAACTAGCTAGTAAATTAAGTTTAATATTATGCGAAACTTACGGTTGAGTATCCATTAGGCATATCCTGAATGAGACAACCAGATGATCTTCTTTTATACATAGGGAACGAAGAAGACTGCATTTGCTCGTGAAAGCTATCAACCGGAAAATCTACAATTGCCCATGTTCCTTCCTCGATGTTTTGTTGAACATATCGGAGAAAATATGTCTCTCGAGTTGGAACCAAAGGTGAAACAACTTGAAATTCTGCATACATCTAAAATATAAAAAGAATATATATATGTTACGAGTTAAGGACTTAAATCGGAAGAAATTTGAGTATAGAGAGTTCTATAAGGTTAAGGACTAAAATCATAAGAAATTTGAGTATAGAGAGTTCTGTAAGGTTACCAGAACAAGGGAGCCACTTGGACCAGAAACCCCTGGGCATATGACTTGAAGTGTTTTTGCGCGAGCAACTATTGAAGGAAAAAGTTCCATCCATTTGTTCTGAACATTAAGTAATGGATGAACAAAGTTGTAAAAAGACAGCAGATGAATCAATAGTGAACCTAACATTGATGTTAGGTACTTGAGCTGAAAAATAGTGAGAAGTATATACTTACAGCATCAAGAAAAGAATCAACAAGAGTGATACTATTCATAATAACAACGGCACTATCGCGCGAAGCCTCAGCCCTGAGATCACAATTAGACTGCTGTTGCTTAACATTCAAACGCCATGGAAACATCTTGGCATGTTCTTCCACATTAAGCACTTCTTTCCCATTTTCAGAAGGAATCCAAAGAGGCTTGTTCACCTTGCACATCTTAGTCAATTCTTCCATCGAAGACAATGCAAGCTCAGTCGCAAGAGATTTTTCCTCCTCGGGTAAAAGAAACCCAGCCTCTGGGAAGGAGGAATGTTCAGGAAGAAAAGGAGGCAGCATCATCTCCATCGGCATTGGAGACGACTCAGCAAAATTCCTTGAATATGCATTCATGTCTAGTTCAAGTGAAGGTGGTGGCGGCATTATGGCTGCTGCTACTGGTGCTGCCATCGGCTGGATGTTATGGCCACTGTATCGCGAGGCAATGCAGCAAACACGTTCCAACTGTCAAACAAACCATTAGTAAAATTCCAGCTAGAAGAATTTATCACTCATTAGTTAAGTTCAGGCTTCAAGATTTTTTTTAAAAAAATAGAGAAACAAAAGATGGCTAGGGTTATTATTAGTTGGAATTGTTTATTCTCAAATTAAGAGTACAACGCCACGCGAGAGACTAAACCACTAGACATGGTGATTATTGTTGTTTGTTGTCTGATCCAATTCTTATAATTAGGTTTTTTTAAAATTTCTAGGCTTATTTTACTTATAAATTTAACACAATGTTAGTAGAAGTAACATTGTTACATTAGTTTGGGCAGAAGATTGGTGGCACCTAGACAACATTAGAGGATTCAAATAAAACTACAAACTAGTATTATGTGCAAAATTGTTAGTTTGATTATTTACCTCATCTCTAAGACGAGCATTTTCGAGACGGATTTCTTCAAAAGCAATCCCTCCAAGCATAGCAGGACCTCCACAGTTAGGGCAAGAAACTGATCGCAACTCCGATTGTAGCCGATAATTCTCATTCTTAAGGGCATCATTCTCAGTCCTTAGCATCACATTCTCTGCACGGTCTTGTTGAGCCTAAGAAACAACAAAATATAAAATTAAAATATATCTACTACTAATATCATAAAGATTATCCTGTTAAACCCTAAAAGAGCAGTTGGTACAGGTAAGAGTTATAAATACAGTATTAATGAGTAGCTGCTGCAACCAAACACATGAAATGATGAAATCAGTGTTTTCTGGTTTTTTATTTTTATTTTATTGGATACTCCAATGGAGATAATGATCTCTACCAGAATGCATTTAGCGTTTTTCTTGGGAAACTAGTCTGGTCTATGCGTTGAAAATGTTTGATGGGAGTATACAAAAGTCATTAATGGTTATGAGCTGTTTAATCCCTATAATAACCTACTTTGATCTGGGTGCGTCTGTTTTGGAACCAAAACTTGACTTGCCGTGGTTTAAGCCCTAGATCTTGGCTTAGTTTAGTCCTTTGTTTGTCATCAGGATGTGGGCATTCTTTAAACAACCTACAGAAAAACAAATAAAAATCTTTTAGAACCAAAAAATAGAAAACCATAGTTTATTAGATCATTGCATGGCCTGGGAAACTAAAAGAAAAGAAAAAAACATACGCTTCCATTTCTTGGATCTGGCGAGCAGTATGTCTATGATAACGCTTCTTCTTATTAGCTAGACTCTTCTTGGGGTTGGGGTTGATTTCACCATTGGTGGTGTCAAAAGTTTCTAGTTCATTTCCAGATTTGTCTTGCTGCTCACTCCCTGATCCACTCTCTAATATATCATCTTTCCCTCTCATCATCATCAACCCATCTTCATCTTTCTGAAACAAATGTAAACAACAATCAATACCCACAAAAATAAATAAATAAAGTTACATTAAAAATTAAAACTTACA
Organism: Limnanthes douglasii subsp. nivea; assembly: GCA_036936605.1. Classification (NCBI taxonomy): domain Eukaryota; kingdom Viridiplantae; phylum Streptophyta; class Magnoliopsida; order Brassicales; family Limnanthaceae; genus Limnanthes; species Limnanthes douglasii. The sequence goes on from JAUPFV010000005.1 coordinate 271,287,364, forward strand.
GCAGGAAGTAGTGAAGTGAAAGGATTGAAAGGCATGAAGTTGTAATTAGGGTTTTGCATTAACTGTTGCGGAGAAGATGAGTAAAAGTTTTCAGATGACCCTCCACCTACAACTCCACCTCCACCTCCACCTCCAATAGATGTAGACATCACTTGACAATCACCATACATTTTCAAAACCTTCTTCTCCTCCTCCTTTTAAAAACTAAATTAGGGTTTATTTTGTCTTTTGATCTTCTTCTTCCGTTGTTTCCGCCTCTCTGTAGAAGAATATAAATTAATTGAGGATAAAACTATTTAAAGAAAATTAGTAACGTTAATTCTATATAACAAAAAACAAAAAAGGTAAGAGAAATATCACTCGATGAACTGACTGTAAATAATAAATGCCATTTCTCTTCAAAATTTTACTTTTATTTTCTTGTTTTTATTTATCATACCCACCATAGCAAAAACTTAAATGCTCTCATTTCTTCACTATCAAAAACAACCACACAAGATAAACACTTTAAATAATTTGTACTTTTTTATAAAAAAAAATAATAATAAAGTTATTACAAACCACAACATAGAAGAACTTCCTGAGTTTAGTAAGACGTATGAATTTCTCTCTCTAAGTGTTTTTTATGATGCTTGTCTCTTTCTCTCACTAAAACTTATGCTTTGCTTCTTGTAATAAAGGAAGGGAGGGGAGGGTGTAACTTAATATAATAGTTACCTCAAGTGTAAAACCGGTCTAAATTTCTACTCTTACGTTACTGATTTAATTACACGTGCCGATTTTTTAGTGGATTAGTAAGCGTTAATTTTTTATCAAAGTCAAAAACTTTTGTCGTCGGTTTCTGTGGACGCGCTTTCACGCGCGCTTAGCTTGTTGGTTTCAGTTACTTACATGTTTGGTAAGTCAAATGTGTCAAGAGAAGTCAAACGATCAGAACCGTTCATTTCGTTTGATATTTCGATCGATCTTGATCGTCCATTTGTGGGATTTATGGGTCCACCTAATAACTTTTTGATTTAATTTGCTCCGTTGATTTGTTTGTCTTCTTTCCAATCTAGGGTTTATAGTATTATTGAGATAGCTGGCTGGGTCCCATGTTGAAAATGGATTAAATTTAGGGTTGTTTTGACTACTGTTGCCAAGAAGATAAATGAATGTTTGTCTGAATTTTCACCAATTTTCGTAATTGGCGCTCTTTTTTTTCTCCTTTTTTTAATGTCAGTATTGTTTTTTGGGATTACTCTACTTGTTTTATGAAATTCATTAAGACTAAATTAATTTTAGTTCTTAATCTGGTTCTAAGATATGATTCAGGTTAGTCAACTTTTATCGGTTTAGAATCCGATAATAGTTTTTAGAGTCAACAAAAAGAAAATTACAACGAAGTTGAAATAGCTAAAATTTTAGATACAAGGTTTAGAAGATATCGTAAATTTTTGTTGTTCTTTTAATATGGTAATATATAAAAGAAAAGTGTTAAAAATAGTTATAATTATCTTAATGGTCATTCGTACTTTGAAGGGATACCTTATCATTAAAATAATAAATGTTATTGTTAAATTGCGATAACAGTTCAACGGTTAAATGTGGATCGTCGCGACAAACCATATTGTCAAAATAACTATTTAACGGTTGGTTGCAACAAATCATATTGCTAAAGTAACGTTTTAACCATATTTCTGCAAAAAGAAAAGTATAAGAATATGATAAAGCATTAAGGAGGCCAGCAAACCTTGGAGCCTTGGAATCTGAGCGGAGGTCAGAGAAGATTCGATTAGAAACCAAAGAAGCAGTGGTTGGAAAGAATAAAATATTCTTGAATTTCTCTCCTTCTAGACGTGATAAATAACCGCGCCAAAGCAAGTACGCCAAATATGACGGTTTCGAGAGTGAGGCCAATTTGGCGCCTCACAAATCCAAGACTCCCAACTCACCGGTGAAAATTGGAAACCTAGTTTAGAACTAGCATTTAACCAGAGGCTCTGAGTAAAACTACAATCATAGAGAAGATGAGAAATAGTTTCGGAATCAGAGTTGCCTAAGACACAATCACGTGAGGTGTTTAAACCTCAACTGATTAGCTTGTCTCTGGTTGAAAGTTTTCCGAGGGTAGCAACCATAAAATAAAGGAGTGATGGGGAATATGAAATTTATTCCAGACTAACTCGGCCCACCCCACGATTGGGGCAGGCGATCGAATAACTTTATACGTGTCATTGATAGAGAAGATGTTGCAATAAACCTTCGCATTCCAATAAGAGACATCATTGTAATTGATGTTAGGAGGGGCAAAGAAATGATAATTATGTTAATCTCCATGAGATTATTACGGTTCATGGCTCTAGCAGACCTGATATTAGAAGGCCAATTACATTGGCCGTCGAGGATGATATCTGAAACCTTGAGTTTATTCCCAAGTCTAGAATCCTTGATGATGTTTGAGCCATAGTGCGATGCAATAGAAGTAGAGAGGAGCTAAGGGTCATGCCAGAAAGAAGTGCTAGAACCTTTGCCAATAGCCACCCTGTACAAATTAGCAGCCAACGAGCGGAGACGAAGAATTTTGCTCCAACTCCAAGAAGGAGAGGAACCAATAGGAAGAGTCCATAAATTATTATTATTTCATTTTTTATCCACTCACACCAAATGGAGTGATTATTGTTACTAATAATAGACCAAAGATGTTTGAGAACGGTCGCCTGATTCCAGGTTTTTAAGTCCAGAATCCCAAGGATGCCCTCCTTAGGTGGAGCAGTGATGGTCGTCCAATCCACTTTGGCACCATGGATTTTCATGGCACAACCCGACCAAAGAAAACAACGAAGGTTTTGGGTCAGTTCTTTAATGATCCTAGAGGGAATGATAAAGATGGAGGACCAGTAAACTTGACCAGCAAATAATACAGATTTGATGAGTTGAAGCCTACCAGCATAAAAAAATGATTAGAATCCAAGAGTCAATCCTAGCAGAAATCTTGTGGAAAAAGGGACGACAATCAGAGTGGGTAAGTTGACCAGTAAAGAGAGGGACTCCCATATATTTTACTAGGAGTGAACCTTTCAAGAACCCCATAATAGAGAGAATTTCAGACCGGAGGGGGTCATTGATGCCAGACATAAAGATTTGGATTTTATGGGTATTGACATTTAGACCAGAAAGGGAATGGAAGTCAGAAAAATCATCTTTAATGAGAATAAGGGAATTGACATCACCATGGCAGAAAATCATAAGATCATCTGCTAAGCAGAGATTGATAATTTTGAGATTCTGACACTTCCAATGAAATCGAAAGTTGGTGTTATTACTTTTCTCCTTGAGAATACTCGAGAGGACTTGCATAACCAGGACAAAGAGAAAATGTGAAAGAGGGTCTCCTTGTCTGAGACCTTTTCTACCTTTAAAATTACCGTGAGGGTCACCATTAATATTGGTGGAGTAAGAGGGAGTGAAAATTCAGTTGATGATCCAAGTGATCATCTAGTCAAGGAAGTTCATAGCAACAAGAATATCAAAAATAATATGCCAACGAACATTATCAAAGACTTTCATAAGGTCAATTTTGAGGGCAACCCTTTTCCATCTACAATTGGTATGATAGCCTCTGATAATTTCTTGGGAAAAGAGAATGTTGTTAGATATGTTTCTTCCCGAGACAAAAGCAGATTGAGAATTGTCGATCAAGTAGGGGAAAGAATCCTTGATTATATTAGCTAAGATCTTAGGGATGATCTTGTAAACAACATTACAAAGAGCAATATGTCTAAAATCAGTAGCCACAGAGGGGGATTCCTTCTTGGTAATAAGAGCGATATAGGTGGAATTCTAAGAGGGGTGTAGGGCTCCTGAGTGGAAAAACTTAAGGACTCCATTACAAATATCATGTCTAACAATGTTCCAGGTGGATTTAAACAAGCTAGAATTAAAACCATCGGGACCAGACGATTTGTTACTATCAATACAGATAGGGCAGACTTAATCTCCTCGCAAGTGATCTCGTGAATCATTTATGACTTCTCATTGCCGTTAACTTTGGAAGAAAGAAGAGAAGAGACTTTTTCCAATACCGGATAACCGACAGGATGTCTAGTTCCAAGAGAGTCCTCGAAGTATCTAACAATGACTTTAGAAACCCTAGCATGGGTAGAAACAGTGATACTCAGGTCGTTATTGATAGAAATAATTTTGTAACGGAAAAGACGGGTTTTGATACTGTTATGGAAAAATTTGGTGTTTTTGTCACCAAGCTTGCTCCAGTTTTCTCTATATTTTTGCTTGAGGAAGGATTCTTCTGCACGACTAAGAAAGATGAAAGTTGTGGAAGCCTCAATTTCTTTAGTGACAAGGACAAGGTTAAGGGGCTCGAGGGTGAGATTGGACTGGGCATTAAAGAGGTTGTTTTGAGCATTTGAAACCCTTGTACTAATGTCACTAAACTCTTTGCAATTAAAGTTAGCAAGTTCATGCTAAAGACGCGTGAGTTTATCAGTGAGAAGACTCATACCAGAGGAGGAAGTGGGAAGATTCCAGTTATTGGACACAATATTTTTGAAGTTGGGGTGGGTTTTCCACATGTTGAAGAATTTGAAAGGTTTCTTACGTCTAGGACGGGGGAGACCAAGGTTGGGAGTGACTGTAGTATGGTCAGAAGAATGGAGAAACCCAAAGTGGGCAAAGGACATGGGGATTAGATCGTCCTAATCAGGATTGACTAGAACACAATCAATTTTGGAAAGGACTGGATTAGCGGGTTGTTTATTTGTCCAAGAGAAGTGAAATCCAGTGAAGCGGAGATCACTGAGCTCACTAAGGTAGCAGCAATTATTGAAATCATCAATAGTTATGGACCCATTATCGGAAGAACCTAATCTCTCCTCCAGATGATGAATGGAATTGAAGTCCCATTGGGAGACCCAGGGGATGCCCAGATCATTTTTGGAAATAGCTATCAAATCATTCCAAAGATGAGAGCAATCTAGAGCGTCATTGAAAGCATAAATGGCAGTTAATCTGAAGGAAGCATTAGAATTATGGCATTTGGCCAAACAGTGAATGAACTGAGGGGATTGGGATAATCTAAAAATTGTAATAACACTAGGGTTCCAGACAATCCAAATTCTACCTAGATGATGAGACGAATGATTGGTAATTACATACCAGAAGGAGACCATTGTCCTAATAATATAATATACTTTAGATAGTTGAACTTTGGTTTCTACTAAAATTAACAAGGAGATACTATTACTAATTATGAAATCAGTAACATCTTTTTGTTTAACAGGGTCATTAAGACCCCTCACATTCCAAGAAGCAATATTCACAAGGAAAAGACTTACAGCGTATGAGACATTGGTCTTGTCGGAGGACAAATCCTTCTTACCTTTAGCCTTAACTTTTTATACCGAAACCTTGTCGTAGTGCATGGCGAAGGCCCATCAAAGACGTCTCTATGAAAGGTGAGTCTACTCGATGGGGAATCCATTTCTACATCACTTTCCACCGAAACAGTTTGAGGAAAACAATTAGAAAATAAAATATGGTAAGATTCCAAAATGAATAAAAGAGATAAATGGAGGATTATTAAGCAATAATGGTCTTAAATGACCCATATGCAATTAAGACCAAAAAATAATAACGTAGTGTTACCGCTGGGTTTAAAAATCAATAAAAATATCATAAAAAAGATATTGATTTAAAAAAAAAACAATAATAAAAGAGGGATTAGTGAGCAATAATACTATATAAGGACTAAGATGCAATTTCGCCAAAAATATAATAAAGTAATATGATAGTAACGCTTAAAAGTCCATAGAGAAATGTTAGAAGAGTTACTGGTTTTTACGAAGAACCAGTAACCATTTACGACATTAACAGTGCAATTCTAAATTACAAATACCGATAAATCGTCACTCAGAGAACCACGCCTAGATCTTCCACAAGCCACACATAAGTCGACGACGACACGCGTCACACAACGAAAACAGATCCTGACTTTCCACCAATTAGACTTTACACAGAACCATACCAGATTTCGCATCAGATCTGATCGGAACCCAACCAAACTTTGAATAGAGTCCGGGCCAGACCAGAACAATACTAGACTCTGCATCAAACTCATTGCCACACGATTCTTGACTTGTACACATCCAGAACGAGAAAAACTGGTCGACATCATGAAAACCGACGAATAGAGCAAGCAAGATAGAGAAGAGGAAAATAAAGATTCAGTTGATATCGTGAATACCAGCGATCGGAGCAAGCAAGATAGAGAAGACGAACACAAAAAAATCGAAATCGAAACCCATGAGATGGAAAGGCCGAAAAGATGGAGGAGCCATAATTTCGGATGGAATGGGTTGCTCCGACCAGAGTTTAAGAGAGTGAGAGAAGAAATAAATCATGATAACTGAGATTGGTTTTAGGCCCTCCAGCCTAAAACCACCGTAAAGACCAAATATCCTCAAATTATTGATTGAGTTGATAGAAAAAACCAGCCGTTAGGCACATTCTCTAGAAAGAGAAAGCCAAGTAGTTAATTTAGGATGAAACATTTAGTGAATTTATAATCTTCAAATGTAAGTTGAGAATCAACATTTAAAAAAATTTGTTTGTTACGAAAAACATTAGATAATTCATCGATATTAAGTGTATTTTATTCTATGATAAAATAAATTAATTGAATTTAAAAAGTGTACAATATCATATTAGTTAAGTCTAAATTTTATATAAATTTGTGGGGTAGAGAACATAAACGGAATAAGTTTCTTTATTAATAACACTTGAAGCAGATGAACCATCAATCCTTTTTCTATTTTTCATGAATGAATCAACCACCAAAAATCAACCTTTAATAGCACTGCAAACATCACCCTTTGAAACACCAACATTGTTGGTAGCAACGCGAACAAGAAAAGAAAAATATTCAACAAAAGCGGTAACCATACTTTTAAGCAATATCCTCTTATCATCAAGTTTCTCGACTCTAGATTTCTTTGCCTTAGATCCTCTATAAAAATCTTCACTCTTGCGCTTCAGCTTCAATCTATCCTTTAAACGATGTTTGGATTGGATAATGACTTCACTAGTTATTTTATTTTATACGACGTCTAGATCTAGTTTAGAGAAAATGCATCCATCTTATTATTCCCCTTCTCAATAAAATTGGAAACCTCATTCACCTTCTAAGAATCGTTATCAATAATAACAATGCATGTATTGATACGAGGAGGAAAATTGTTAGAAAAGTTAAAGTTATACTCAGATACATTATTTTAAATAGTGACACGTTGAATAATATAAGGTTTAGAAAGAGGGTATTTTGTACCAAAAGGCTTAAAAATAACAACAACTTATGTAGAAGATACATGTGGGGAGAAATTGGCCACAACTACTCTGAAATAACAAAAATTAACTCTAAAGGGTATGCATATGCTGAAGTTAAAGTCTCGGCAATCTACAAAGAAAATATTTGTTGACTTTGAATAAGATCAGAATCCTGAGCATTTTTGGCAACTGAAGCCTTGGAATCAAAATAAGTAATGATAGTTCCTTTTGTAAAAGATTATCTCATATTAACATTATTTTTCTTTAGGCGAACAAATTTTGGAATACTTAGGAACAACTTCCGCATCTTCAGGCTCCACTTAATGAAGATATACTTCTTCAGTCCTAACCTCAACTAATGCGTTTATAGGAGAAATAATTGTTCTAGGATTTGGTCACAATACAATGTTTATCACAATTTAGCCAAAAATGGCTATGTGATCAGAAAAAATTACCAGACTCTTCAAAAAGTAAAAAGTATAGTGTACTTCTTATGGGCAACAAAAATTTGATGTTTACAGTAGGGATCCTAATTTGAAAATAAAATAGCCATAAATGATATATACTAATCAACTTTTTCACAAAGATAAAACAATAAAGACATATGTATAAGCAAATAAACTTATATTGAGTCTCCAAACATGAGAGAAAATATGTGCATTTAACTTCGCACATGACTTTCAATCACTAAAGACATATACAGACTCTATTTTTCATTATTTTCATAAGAATGAAGGAGCTCTAGAATGTGGTAGTCAATTTTCATAGTAAATTAAAAAGAATAAGTATTATTTATGTTAATTCATACACATGGCCGAGAAGTTATGAACTTTAAGATGTGATAATGGTTTATATCAACATTCTTTATACATTGTACAGTGGTTGGTTGGGGAGTATATAAGTTTCTTAAAATAATTTAAACAAATCCCTTATGATTGTTAGCCAAGACCAATATCAAACATATCAGTGAAAAATTACTTCCTTGCGAAGAGAATTTCAAAGAGTTTTTTTTAGAAATTGGATATTGACATTGGGAATGAGTCCCAATTCTTTTACCTTTAATGAGTAGTCTTCCTTAGTTTTATACAAATATTCATGTTCAGCTAGAACCATCCTCTCATAATGCTCTAAATAACTGATTACAAAAGGATCATCTTTCTCGAGAGGGTCTTTCAACATTCGCTAGAGAGACACATAACGAGATCAATAAAATAAATTATTGATTGCAGTGTCATAGCATCCAAACTATGTCAATTTATAAAGTGATAAAGATAATCATCCTATTTAGTAAAAAAAATGGTAGAGGATTACCCGTACTAATGAATACGATTTTGATTTTGGTTGTGAGATTACTCTTTGTCTTCAAGAAGATGAAATTTTAGTTCATTGCATTAACCATTTAATAAGGAAAATAAATAAATTATCTTGCGAAGTATGAAAATAAGTAAATCTCAACGTCACAAGATTTAAGAAGTTACGTTAATAAAAAATATGTAAATGAAAGAGAAAGCCTTATACAATAAAAATGATAAAGTTTGTAAAATAGTAAAGGAAAAGTGAAAAAATTTATTTATAGGGGAGGTAAACAAATCATAACATGTATATTATTTAATCATCCTTTAAGATCGTTTTACATATTAAAAGACCAATATCAAAACAAATCTAAAGGATGAGATAAATTGAGAATAACAAATAACACACATGCAAGGATAAAATCAATGTTACACACTTAAGACATGTGTCAAGCAAAATTTTCACTCATTAATTTTTTTATGAAAATCATTGTGTAAACATTTGCTTATTTTCTAACAACCAAAAAAGTCTTGGGCAGACATATATTAAAAAGGGAAAATCAAGAAAATTATAAAGATGAAAGAAAAGTTTGAACCACACATAATTATGATGTTTCGGTCAAGTGAGAATACAAAGTCTCGGATTACTCGCTCTACATAAAAATATCTATTAATATTCATTCTTTCATATTGTGAAAGGAATACCGGGGCTAAAAGTATACACTCACAAGGAATTTAAACCAGGTTATTCAAATTTCAACATTATCCTAACGATAACTCATCAAATTCGTTGCTTATACGATAACAACTAGTAGTAAATCAAAACAAGAAAAATTATACTCATATGCACACTATTTCCTCCTAAAAATAAAGTTTTTCTTCAAAGGAGTTTTGGTCGATGAGGGGGTATTAGAGAGACAAGTATAAGACCAATAAACCTGAATGCTCTTACGAGTCCTTTGATAATTGACTTAGTTATTTGGCTCGATAAGACATCGGTTATGAAGAAAATTTAATCTCAATCTTACAAAATATATAAGATACCGTACAACCTCAAAATAATAATAAAAACTCGAGTCAAACAAAAAATATCAAAATTTTGGTCCTTATTCGATGCTCTCGCAGGGGTAAAACTTGTATAGGATAAAACTCATTATAAATATATTTCTTATAATCTATAGCTTAAGGATGTAGCTTAAGAATGTATAAGTAAAGGCACAAAACCTATAATGTAACACTAAAATACTTAATCAAAATACCCAACTAGCTTTTTAGCATAACTCTCCGCCTGTAAGATTATGTCCAAATAATCATTTGATTCTTTTAGTAAATAAGATTCTCATTTTTACTTTTATGATACTCTTTAAATCCAAAATTATATTATACTATAACCAAATATTTTTTCTCTTTAACAACCACAACAATTTCTCCATACTTCTTTTGTATACAGTTATTACACTCATGCATCTTCGTCAAATATTTGGTTGAGCTCTTTTAAGGTTTAGCCAACTTTGAAAAAACTTATTTTACTAATATATTCACCATATTAATCACATGAAAATTTACCAAATAAAACTTCAACATAAATTAACCTCACCATTTACAACGTGATAAAAAAATCAAAAAAATTTATATTTTCGCAAAAGGTCAACAATAAAATATATCCACTCATGTCTAACTAGACTTGAGATTTAATAAATTTAACTCCGAGTTCAAAACCAATTAGACATGAGTAGATATTTCAGAAAATAACATTACAAATATAAAATTAGTTAAACATGTCAGGCTAAATTAGTTGTCATAAAATAACAAGTATATTATTTTGATACATATGAATTAGTTGCAAGAACCGTGTGCATAAGAATATTATTCATAATTTACATATATAATCATAAGATTCATTGAATATATGTAAAAATAATTTCTCAAACGATGATTTATATAAAGTCTAAAAGAAACAATTAGAGGGTTTTGTGTTACTGCGAAATGAATCAAATGTATGTAAAATTGTAAAATTATTATGTGATTAAAAATAAGTAAATAACAATTGATATTAAATAAGAAAAGTTTAAACATTAATATATATATATATATGTATGAGAGATATACTTATTAATGTTAGAGCATGAGATGAATTATGGAAATAAAGAAGTTTATATCTTTTACTTTCAATATAAAAGATCTTGAAGAAGTTTAAATCATTCAAATAATATAAGTGATTCAAAATAGTGGGAGCTATCTTCAAGTCAAACTTAATATATTACATAAATACTTAAAATATTTTCATCTTAAAATTATAGATGCAAATACACATTCTGCATATATTAAAGTTAAATCAATAGGAATATGTTAGTATCTTAACAGTTTTATTTATAAGACTTTATATACTAATGAATATTTTATTTAAGATTATTAAATTGAGTCAATTACAAGTAAACCAAGCATGGAACATTGGAATGAAATTTTAAGGATTCTCGAGTACTTGAAAATTTTGAAAATGTGTCTACAATATTACTTTTTTCTAAGCATACTTGAGAGATACAAAAACACAAGTTTAATCATTTGCCTAACTAATAATAAATTGAGTACATGATTGGTGTTTACCTTTGTGTGCAGACAGTCTCTTGAGGGTTCAAAAAAAACACCCGTATATGTCATTCGATTATAAAATCAAAATTCATAGTCTTGGTCTCCACGGGAAAGTAAGGGGAATAACTAAAAGATTTGTTGTTAAAAATAACATGCATTTTAAAGAGAAAATTATGATCTAAATATATTTTGATAGTCGAGCAACATTACATAAAGCCTAAAACAATCAGAAATCTAGATACGTTAATATCATATATTAGTATAAATAATATAATTATATATAAAATCATATAAATTTAAATATTATTCCGTTAAGTTTGACGTATACTTCTAAAAATAAGAAAATTATTTTCTTGACACTCAAGCATAATGAGAGAGAAACTTTAACAAATGTCAAGACAAAATAATGAATCACAATCATAAAATAATAATCGCTGAAAGTTAAATGTCTTTTTCTCTCTCTCTCTCTATTAATGTGTAACCTCCTAAACGAAGATCTAAGTCTCTATTTAGATAATTACAATTTACAATCTTCGAATCAGTGCATTACACATATTATAAGAGACTAATAACTTATCTTGATTACCTATTAAATATGACAAGTATTTTACAATCGTAATGGCTCAAATAATATTTCCCACTCTTTTGCATCACTTTATATTTCCATCACAACCCTAGTCTTTTCGATGTCCCTCGGTTAAAATTCTTTGGAAGACCTTCGTCTTCTTACTTTCATTAGCATCTCGACTAAAGTATTTTATATGACCCTCGTCTTCTTACATTTATTTACCTTTTGTACTTTATATGATCACCGGTTAAAGTATTTTAGATGACCCTCCTCTTCTTACATTTATTTACCTTTTGTACTTTATATGATCACCGGTTAAAGTATTTTAGATGACCCTCCTCTTCATACATTTATTTATCTCGCGTTTAAACACTTCTTTATGATCATTGGCTAAAGTCTTTTAGATGACCCTGGTCTTTTTGTTTTTGTTTACCTCTTGTTTAGAACTTTCTTTGCGCATGTATCTTATCCCATTATGAGTCCTAAATATGAATATGCATCGTTAATATAAGGAATTTATTATCCCACCTTTATACTAAATTCTCATTAATTTTAAAATAAATTTATTTTAAAGACTACACTCATATTTATTCTACCGAAAGATTATTCATAAATTTAAACTATTAATCCATAATTTACTATTGTATATTTATCTTTAATTTTTTTTGTCACGAATACTAACTTTGTGATTCTTCAGATTTACCTTGCCACATGGATATATTAATCCATAAAACTGTGTCTTCTGACACGCTTTCCAGAATCGTTTATACCTGTCTAAATATAATTATTTTCTTTTATTATTATTATTATTATTATTATATATAAATAACGTTTCTTTTAACCATTGATTTGTTGTTTGATCCTACGATTGAAGTTTCTCGTTGCTTCTCCTATTTAACCTGAAAACCACCTTCTTTTTTCATTATTATTCATTATTATTATTACTATTATTATTATCATATATATATATATATATATATATATATATATATGTATATATATATATATATATATAACGTTTCTTGTAACCATTGATTTGTTGTTTGATGTACGGCTGAGTTTTCTCGTTGCTTCTCCTATTTAACCTGAAAACCACCTTCTTTATATTTTATATTCTTCCTCTACTCAAACCGTTGACTACATTTCCTCTATTGAAGCTTTAACATTTCTTGATTCTTGGTACTGCTCATACTTGTTTTTTATATTCACATTAACGTGTTCTGTATTTTCTTAATCAAAGGCAATTAGATAGAACATATTCGATGATTCTCAACTAAAAACCTGATTTGATGAAATAAAAAACATAAATTCTTAGCTGTTAAGTATGTTGTAGTTATTTTACTTTTCCTTTTTATTAGAAATGGCTCAAAAATGAAAAACACCTTCACTACAAGTAACTACAAAAGAACCCCATCAACTTTCTCTTGATAACTTTCCTAAAAACCCCAATTTTTTTAATGAATATTTCGCACCAATCCATTATATAAACATGACTAAAGTAGAACTTTAATTACTTAGAAAATTTTATGGCTTTCCTGACGATGTTATCACTCGGCTTGCTTTTCTTGTCGAACTCCCTCATCAAGGCAAAATAAATGAAACGTGCTTCTTCAATTCTGTTTCTAATGGGCCCTGACTTCAATTTTATTAGTTTATATATGACTTCTTCGAATATATCGGTATTTTCCCCAATCAATTGGATGTTAATTGACGACGCACCTTACTTAGTGTTTTACTTAGTTCAAGACTTCTAAAAAGACATACCAACCTCTAGGATTTCTTATAGAATGTTAAAATTTAAAAAATATATTTTAATACTTCATTCTACTTGATCGACAGTAAAAATAGGTATAAAATTGTCAATCTTCCTACATATGATCCTTATAGGAAACCATCATTTATTTTAATCTCTATGAATTGGAAATATCGTAATTTAGACGTGCAATATGACGAAGTTGGAAGATGTTGGATAACAACATGTAAAATAAGATTTTGTCAATTTTTGTTTTTAGCCTACTTTGTTTTTTTTTTACTTTTTTCATGGAAAATATTGTTTACTAACAAAGTCAACTCAGAATCAATAAATCCCTCAAAAAGTTTACAATAAAGCAAATATAAACCCTTTCTAGGGTTTACATTATGTTGCATACTCAAATTGGATTCAAGATTTCCATTTTTTTACTATTAAGAATTTTATTTTGGCTGGTCTTTGGCTCATAAACAAACTTATTATGACAAAAGAAGGAAAACTTATTCTAACTGCAATGGGAGATGAAACTACGTCTGATTCAATTCAGAGTCTACTTTTTCAACGTGTTTATAATTTTGATAAAATCAGTTTTGTTTTGAGAGTCCCCAAGAAAATAGTTGCAAAATATACTAAAGGTATATCCCCTTATAAACAAGGTCTTGAGAATAAAAAGAATTGGGTTAAGTATGGAGCCCTCTTAAACCAAGCTTGATGATGATAATTATCTAAAGGATGCTGACCTTGTCAGTCCTAAAGAAGTATTTGTTTTTATAAAAAAAAATAAGTACAACTGTTGCTACTCACCAGACCAATAATTCACTTGCTATTAAACTAAGAAGAAAGGGAGAAAATTGGTCAGACAAAGTAGGGTTCCCATTAAGCAAAAAAACTTATCAGTTATTGTTTTAAAGAAGAAAGAACCCACACTTGACGACCTCCCCTACATAAATCATCATCTACTGATATATCTGTTGGACAAAATAAAATTTCCATCTCTCTGGATAAAAGAGACTTTGCTACTAGTATTCGAGACCTTGTTATCAATAAAAAAACTTTGCTCATTCTAAAAGAATTATTATCAGAGAGAACTCTTCTGTTATACCTTGTGGTCCTCATCAAGGAAAAAAATGAACTTACTAATACTGAAGTATCTCTTAACCAACAAAAAGGAAAAGAAAAAGTTAGTTTTCCCAACAAACCTATCAACTTGGATCTTACCAATACATAGAGAAAGGTTCAGGTTCCTCATGGCGTTATAATGCACTACATTCTCAAGTACTCAAACTCTAGGTCTCTTACAGAAACAAGTTATGCATGCTAAAAACCTTGATCAACGCCCTAGCATAAGAATAGTTCGAACTCCAGCCATACTGATGGCTGAATAACTTAAATATTACCCTAATCTAGTGCATTATAACGCCATGAGCATGGTTGGCATCCTACAAAAGCATCTTGAACTTCACATAAAGGTTAGGTTTACATGTTTTATTTGAATTACCTATTTTTATTCGAAATTATTTTGCTCATTGTTGTTTTTTTCTTTTTTCTTTCAAAGTTATCGCAACTCAATCATTCTTGCTTATCGGTCAATAACCACATCAAATATTGAGGAAATGAAGAATCGTAAGTGAGGACCAATGATAATTGGAGAGATCAAGGATCTTACTAAATATTTGGCTAAATTTCAAAATGAGTACTCAGGTTTCAAAGAACAATTGGATAAGCTATCCAAAAAAAACATCAAAAAGAGAATCCAGTTGCTGCCTTATCTGCAAAAATATATATTTTAAAGAAAGAAACTATTGAGTTAATTTCTCAAAAGACAGAATTGATTACTCAAAATACCAACCAATTTTTTTAAAATAAAGATCTTATCTCTCATAATGCCGATTTAAGTAAAGCTATCTTTAGTTTATCAGGGCAGATTGGGATTATGACTGTTAAAGTCAGTACTTTGATTGATGATAATGCTACTCTAAAATTTGAAAATGTCACTTAAGTCTGATATTAAAGTACTTGAAGAGAACCTAACTAGTTTTAAAGTGAAGAAGGCTGAATAAATTTTAAAAACTATAGAAGATGTTGTGAAAAATATTAAATGAAAATTCATGAAGAAACTATTGAAGCTAATGCAAAAAAAAAGAATTATAATTGTTGCTACAAAAATGTTGACAGGAATTCAGAAAGAAACAATTTTAAGACTTTGGCAAAAGAATACTAACATGGTTTTGAGCCGTCTTATACATAAAATACCTGAAGATGAACGTCACGTGTCATTCGATAAAAATGATGTTGACGAAGGTTCTACTCATGATAAAATTACTATAGTTATCGAACATCTTGCTTTTGTTGAAAATGAAAACAACCATGTCAACATGAGCCTTCCTCGTGCTACCCCTCCTGAAGGAAATTTTCCTTGTTAGACTTTTTACATAACAATGTTATTCTCGAACTTTTACGTTGTCTTTTATGTTTTGGTGGGGACTCATTCATGTTTATTCCCCTCTTTAAAACGTTTTAACCCCACGTTTAATATTTTTATTTTTTTGGGTAACATATTTCTTATCTTTGATTTATTGCGATGATCCGTATGTATTTTTAACTTTTTAGGCCAGATTCTAGTATGGCCACTTGCGCTCGTGATGATTTTTCAACCATAGGTCTGGTTATTTTAACCATTTTGCTTATTCGACATTTTAAGTCAGATCACAATCCGACTACCCACGTTCCTAATGGTTTTTCAACCATATGCCTCATTATTTAAACCATTTCGCTTATTTGATATTTTAAGTTAGGGCACAGTACGAGTACTTGTATTTCTAATTATTCTTCAACCACATGCTTCGTTATTTCAACCATTTTGCGTATTCGACATTTTAAGTCAGGCCACAGTATGATCACTTGCATTCCTAATGGTTTTTCAACCATATGTCTGGTTATTTTAACCATTTCGCTTATTCGTTGATATATACTTGATTTTTTTTTCGTGTAAATTTCTTGTTTGCATGGTTGTCCTTGTAACTGATATATTCACTTAATTTATTTTTCTTAGGGATGACAATGGGTCGGGATGGGTGCGGGTATAGCTAAACCCGTAACCCATCCCGTCTATATTTTTCTAAACCCATACCCTAACCCGTACCCGTCGGGTAGTAATATGTTTTTCCCACACCCAAACCCGTCGGGTTCGGGTACCCATCCGCGGGTACCCATGGAATTTTTTTCTTTTAATTTGATCAAAATTATTATTAGATCCTGTAGAATTTGATATTAATTCCAAAAAATAAATGGAGCATGTTTAAAAATATCAAATTTAAATATGTTAGTAAATCTTTTTTAATAATTAGTATAGGGTTTCGATATATGTTAGTAAATATTTTTTAATTTAATTAATAATATTATTATTGGACATAAACATGAAAAATATTTTCAAAAGAGATATTGAAAAATCAAATTCAATATTTAAATGTAGAATGATATTTGTCAAAATATACTATCATCATTATAAGTAGCAAATATTTTGTTTAAATGTAGAATGAAATTTTGTTTAATTAACAAATTTAGGATGATATTTTTCAAAATATATTATAATCATTATAGGTAGCAAATATTTTGTTTAAATGTAGAATCATATTTTGTTTAATTAACAAATTTAGGATGAGATTTTTCGAAATATACTCAGTATTCTCAGTTTTGTAGAGAGAAAAAAAACAATATATTTGAAAAAAATAAATTTAATGTTTAAATGTAGAATAATATTTTTCAAAATATATTATATATATTAACAAATAATAAATTATTTTTGGTATTACATAATACAAATACTAATACAGTAATTTTATTTTAAAGTTTGTTAAATAATATTAGATAATTTAATTTTTTATATAATATTAATTTAGCGGGTACCCGTCGGTTATTACCCAATAGATCGGGTTCGGGTTGGGTACCCGTCGGTTATTACCCAATAGGTCGGGTTCGGGTTGGGTACCCGTGAGAAATTTCTTAAACCCATAGCCCATCCCAAACCCGGAGGGTAGTAAATTTTCAAACCCATGACCCATTCGCGGAAATTTTTTTAAACCCATAACCCATCCCATCGGGTCGGGTACCCGCGGGTTCGGGAAAAATTTACATCCTTAATTTTTCTCAAATATATAACTTTTCCCTTCGATAATAAATATGATACTTTATTTTCTCAAAGGCAACTTCTTTATTATTAGCTTTTAATATGCCTCATTACAAAACCTTCTCATGCTACCAAGAAGGAAAAAAAATTACAAACTTATTACAAATTTCCTTTATACAAAATTAGATTACTGATATTCCATGGGTGCTTTATAATATTTCCATCCAGATATTCAAGCCAGTACGCTCCATGATGCCTCATAGAAATAACTTTATATGGCCCATCCCAGTTTGAAACAAGCTTTCACGCGTTCTTATCTTTCGACCTTTGAAAAACAATCTACATAACTAGGTAACATTCTTTGAGATTTTTAGGCTTTAGTTTCGAATCGAATCGAATTTGAATTAAAATCTTTTAATACATTGTTTTGACTTGCGTTTGATCTCTTCATTCTTCAATAAAATTAATAGCTATTTGTCTTTCTATACTATTATCTTCTTCTAAGTAATTGAGTATTATGTGATTAGGAATGATTAATTATGCTATGACTAACGCTTCCATACTGTATACCAATGAGAAATGAGTTTCCCTTATAGCTGATCTCGGAGCTGTTTTGTAAGCACATAACATCTCGGCTAACTTATCACATAAACCTTCCCACTTGCTTGTGGATAATACAGAGTAAAAAAATGTTGCTTTATTTCATATATTCTAAAGAATACCATCATTTTTTAAATTCTGAAATAACATCCCATTACTTGTTATCAAAATTCTTGGGGATCCCAAATCTAGAAAAAATATGATTTTGTATAAAATCACAAATCTTTTGAGCTATTGTTTTATAAAAATATTTTGCCTTAACCCATTTTGTAAAATAATCAACAGCTACCATCAAATACTACATTTTTCTCATAGCTATTATGGTAAAGGTCCCATCAATTCTATTCCTCATTTATCAAATGGACAATGTACAACAACGATACTCATAGGCTCACTCAATAAATGACTATATTTAAGTATTTCTGGCAAACACTAAAGCTTTGTACCATGACCTCAACATCTGCTGCAAGTTTAGGCCAATAAAAACTGATAATAAGAAAATGTCTAATCAGACTCATGTACTCGCAATGTAATCTTGCAACACCCTCATACAAATCTCTAAGGATAAAAATAGCCTCATCATTGTTCAAACATCTGAGCACTGGCCTTGTAGCACTTTTCCTGTAGAGTATGTTATCAAGGAATGTATACTAAAATTCTCTCAACTTTAAAGCACGAGCCTCAACCATATCTTCATAAAGGATTTGAACGTTTAAGTATAAAAATATTCATGTCTCCAGTCTTCTGTTATCTCTACCACGACTATTTAGGCTTCTTTTTCTTTGGCTTCCTTGGATTGATTTTCTTGGAATATTATTAACGATCTATTTCCTGATACAGATTCTTTAGCTAAGGAATCAGCTACTGAGTTATTTGTGTGCGGTACCTATTCATATTCTATTTTCTCAAACCTTTTTTCTATTTTTTCAATGTTTTCAGATACTCTTGCATGTTTTCCTACTTAGCCTCATATGAACCATTTGATTGACTTACTACTAATTGATAATCCGATTTTAGTCGCACAACTTTTGCTCCACAAATAAGAGATAGTTTTAAAGTAATCAAAACAACCTCGTGTTACGATATGTTATCTGTTACTTTGAAACTAAATTTCACTAATTGCCTAATTTATTCACCGTAAGGTGCTCTAAAAACGATTCAAGCTCCTCATTCATTAGTGCCCGATGGCCCATCGACTTCAACAACCAATTACAAACTTTTTTATTTTTCCATCTATATATCTTCATTGTTATAAAAAAATTTCCAACAAATTCACTAATAATATTAACAACTATATGAGCTTTAATTGATGTTTGGGGTTCATATAAAATTACATATTCTCCTAATTCAACTGACCATCGAGTGAGGCTTTCTGAATTATTTGAATTCTCCAAAATATTTCTCAAAAGAAAACAAGTTCATACAATAATGGTATGACTCTAAAAATATGGTCTCTTTTTTCTATCACCCACATGCAAAGCCAAAGCTATTTTTTTCAAATTTGATAATTTTTATTTATATATCGATGAAGTTTTTTCTTACATAATAGATTGTTTTTTGCACTTTCCAATCTTCTCTAACTAACACTACAATAACAACAAAAGTGGATACATAAAAATATAAATATAAGATCCACCTCGCATTGGAGACGATAAAATTTATGATGAAGTCAAATACTCTTTTAAATTATTAAAGACTTTGTTGTAATCATTACTTTATTTAACCTTTTTTTTCCTTTCAACGCTCTAAAAAACAATGACTTCTATCAACGACTTTAGAAATAAATCTTGATAATGCCGACAAACGCCCTGTTAATCTTTGAACCTCATTTAACAATTTTTTTGTGGCTCCATGTTCAATAACGCCTTCAACTACTTAGGTTCAACTTCAATACCATTCTTACTAACCACATAACCAAAGTATTTTCCGCTTCGCACATCAAAAGAATATTTCAAAGCATTAAACTTAAGATTATATTGCCTTAATCTTCTGAATATCTCAGAAATACATTGACGTACCGGTCTTCATTATTTTTTTTACTATCTTATCATATATATACGATTTCATGTTCTTACCCAACAGATCCTTGAAATTTAATTAACAGGATTTGATAGGTTTCCCTCATATCTTTCAACCCAAAAAGCATAACTCGGTAAAAATACAAACCTATTTCAGTCTGTAAAGTCGTATGTTCATCATTATTAGGTTGTATACAAATTTGATTATATGTAGAATTTGCATTCATAGATGAAATAAATTTATGTTGTGCAACAACATCTACTAATTGATCAATACGAGACAACGAGACGCCATTATTTGGGCATGCTCTATTAAGATTAGTAAAATTTACGCATATCCTCCATTTTCCGATTCTTTTTCTTTACTAGCACTATATTAGAAACCCACATTGGGTATCATGATTCCCTGATGTACCCTAATTTTAAAAGTTTCTCCACCTATTTAATAATTTCATCTATTTTTCATAAGAGAAAGCTATTTTTTATGACGAGACCACCTCGATCATTTATCAATTGACAATTCATGACAACAGATGAACTAACCCTTGAAACATCAGTAGTAGACTAAGCAAAAGTATCCAAAATTTCTTTTAAATAATTATATCAACTTCATTTTAACATCCAGATTCAAAGAAATTCCAATTTTCATTATCTGGCCATCTCATATTACTTCCTCAGTTACTTCACTCAACAAATCTTCACACTGTATTTCTTCCCTAAGATCATCAACTTTTTTTTTCACGCTCATTTCTCTTATCTTGTTGAAGATCCTCCTTTTACTCATTTAACTGCTATTATTTTAACTTACTCGGTTCTAACCAAATTTCATAACAACTTCTTACTAATCTCTTACTCCCCTAACTATACCAACTGATCCTCTTACCATATATTTTAAACGCTGCCTGAAAGTACAAGATGTAGCTTCCATTTTATGTAACCATGGTCTTCCTATAATAACATTATAAGGAATGGGTTTATCATAGATCATGAACAAATTTCTTACTATCGTTTCAGTGTTGTTGTAGCCTACACGTACCGATAGTTTGACATAGCCAACACAAGCTGATGTATTCCCTTTATAGCTAACAAGCTACTTATCAGTCGTCTTGTATGGAGGTACACCCTACATTTGATCATATAAAATTTTAAAAATGACGTTAGCTGAACTCCCATTATCAACCTACACCATGGATATCACCACACCAATAATGTATAGAGTTATGATTGATGTATCTTCATTGAAAGTCATGAATCCTCTTAAATCGTTATCTTTGAATGTCATATTAGTCATTGGCTTACAATAGTGATGGTATGATGACTCTTTAACCAGATAAACTTCTAAATCCCTTTTGTTCTTCTTCTTTGAATAAGAATAGTTTTCATATATCATATATCCACCGGAAATGGTAAAACAATTTTGATGATTCCCCTTATATCCTCTTCTTCTACCATAATCTCTATCTTTATATATTTCTTACTTTTTCCTTGATTTTTTTTTTCACTTTAATAAACTGTATCAAATCTATGTTATCAATGAGTCTTTGGATTTTGTCGTGAAACTGCCAACCTTCAATAGTAAGATGTCCATGATTATTGTATAAATAAAAAAAGAACATTTGCGGCCTATCATTACCCAAAGCCAACATTGATCGCGAAGGGTTATAAAAATTATTACAATATTCTCGGTCAGGCGGGTATGTGTTCAAGTTGGATTATCGTAAGATGAGAAACTTGACATATTATCTTGTCATTTTCCCTTCAGCAGACTTCTTTCTTACAATCCTCAAGCCTGATAAATTGTTTTGATCTGACAAGAATATCACCCGATTCCTCTACGTGAAACTTTATCAAAACTTCATATAATTTTTCCTCAGAATTCAAACCTCTCTTGAAGGTAGGCACACTAACTGCTTATTTACATATCATCAAACTATTCATTTATTTTACGAACATTTAAACATAACTCTTCAACTAATCTTCTATTTTTTTATACTAGTTCATAGTTGAATCAGCCCTCTTCTTGTGCTCTCGGTTACCTAAAAACTAGTTCTTAAAAGCTCTCCACAACCCTTCAAAATCTTGCATTGATCCTTTCGATAAACTATTGAACCAATCCAAGGTGTTTCCTTTAAAAGTCATATATATCCTTATGCATAATAGCACGTCATTAGGATTGAATCCCATCATCATGCTTCCAAATTGTTTTAAATGATGCTCAAGATCCCTTGAATAGCCGTAGGTTCCCATCTTGAACGAACCAAATTTCCTTGGAATATTAAAATATTGAGATTTTTGGAGCACATATTCGACCATTCTTGGTATTTATTTATTGTACTCCACTTTCGTATTCTTTTTTTATTTTTTCACTATCAAATTACTCAATTGAGCTTCAAAATTAGAATTTATATTCATTGAAAAGTCTACAACCATAGTTTTCAAATTACTGAAAATGGGGTATTTCTCATTAAAAAGTCTACAACCATAGTTTTTGAATGATTTAGGTTGTTAGTGTGGGACATATAAGAGAGTCCCAATATGCTGCATGGACAGAAAACCCAATCTTAGTGGAAAAAAAATATGAGTTGGATAATGTGCGTTGATTTCACATATCTGAATAGAGTTTGTCCAAATGACCTTTTCTCGTTTGCGAGGGTGGACCAGTTAGTGGATTCGACTTTAGAAAATAAAATTTTACCGTTCATGGATGTATGATTATGCTATAATCAAATTGAAATTCACACCTTGAACCTAAAGAGGGCAACCTTTGCTACATATATCATTTCTACGAATTGGGGCCTAAAAATGACAGAACAACTTATAAAAGGCTTGCCAACAAAGCTTTTTCTGCTGCTCAGATAGGATAAAGATCAAATTATACATTAAAGACATTATGGTGAAAATAGAAGAGGATTTGAAGCACATATCTGGTCTAGTTGAAACATTTTAGAATCTAAGGCTTGTCAGCCTAGACTTAACCAGGTAAAGTGCATGTTTAGGGTTTGATATAAGAAATTCATCGACTATTTAGTTAGTGTAGAAGGAATTAGGGTCGATCATTCACAATTGAAGACTTTGTCTTCCATGCTTTCGCCTCAGAATCTTACGGAATTTTAAGTCTTAATGAGATGACTTGTTACGCTTAACAAGTTTATTTCCCACTCTTGAGACAAATACACCCTTTTATTTTAAGTTTTACAAAAGGCTAACAATTTCCAATAGTCTAGCGAATGGGATGAAACGTTTAGTAAGATAAATAAGCATCTCAATTCTCCATATAATTTATCAAAACTTATTCATTGGGAGAAGTTATATGTGTATTTGGCTGTAGCTAAACATAGGATGAGGGAAATTTTGCGAAGCTTGTTTATTATTTGAGTAAAATTCCATTGAAAGCAGAAGTGTGGTAATTTCAATTAAAGAAGTTTCTTTTGGCATCGATGGTGGTGCCAAAAGATATGAAAGCCTACTTCGATATGCATTCAATCGTAGTATGAACCTCATTTATTCAAAATAATTTGTAAAAACCCGAAATCTTCCAAAGGTTAACCATATGGTCAATAAAGATAGAAGATTTTATATAACCTATGAGTCGAGAACATCTATGAAATCTCAAGATCTACATAAATACCCGAATTGTCTGTTGAAATCTCATAGCTAAAATGGTTGGTCAGAACTCACAGAGGGTCAAATATATCAGGTTCAGGACTCCGAGTATATTTAGTGACTTCTTCAAGAGAAGTGATGCATAATTTCAAACAGTGAGACTAAGTAAGAAGTCATAATTTCATGGATTCGATTGGTCCATATTTGCGAAGTAATGAAGGTATAATTTATAAGTGACTCTCAACTTCTAATATCACACTCTTAAACAAGCGCAAGTGCGCAAGTAACACCTGATTAAATACCTTAAGTCATTAAAGAACCAAGAACATCTCTTTGAAAGTATCCAATTTGAGAAAGTGTAGATGGCAAGAAATTATAGTGCAAATTCTTTAGCCTACGATAGCCTGCTTGGAGATCGAACCTTGGGTTACCTTGCAAGAATATCCCTCAATTTAAAAAAAGCATAAGTCAAGCCTGGATTAGACCTTAAAGGTATGTGTTAGTAAGGTTGGTGGTGAGTGGTCCAAAATCCTAGATCTCCTTGAGAATGGTATTTGTCTTGAAGATAAGGTTGCAGCTCAAAGGTATATTTTTTTGGGTGAATAGATTCTTATTGTTAGGGGGAATCTTATATAAGCAAGGGTTAAGTTGACCGTTATTACGATGCATTGGCCCTGAAAAATCTTTTAAGATTTTGAATGAGCTTCACTATGAGGCCGGTTTGACACATTATGGTTTCAAGACATTAACCCGGAAAATCATGTTAACGAGATTATACTGGTCGAAAATGTCCGTTGATGCAAAGAACTTGGTTAACTTTTTTTATACTTTCTAAAAAAATTCCAATACAATTCATTTCCCGATCATACCCCTCAAATCAATTTTTAAAGATTTACCGAACGCTTCAAGAGATCGTAAGCACATCATCGTTGTGGATAATTTCTCAAAATGGGTAGAGGTCAAACCGCTCTCTAGGATAACTGGTAAAAGCGTGATTAATTATATTTTAACCAATTTGTGTCATAGATTCATGATCCCGAAGTCGATCACCATAGATACCAAAAGTTTGTAAATGCTAAGATATCATATTTTTGTCAAACCAAAGAAATAGAACATCATTTCTCGAGTCTTTTCCACCCTCAAGAACACAGTTAAGCAGAAGTTACTAACTGAAACATCTTTGAAAGCTTAAAGAAGAACTTAATATAAGTTGCGGGAAAATGGCCAAACTACATCGAAGAAGTGTTGTGGGCCTGTAGAACCACTAATCAAACTAATATAATCTAGAACTTATTCACACTCGTATATAGTATAGACATAATGGTCATAACAAAAAAAAACTTGCCATATTCAAATGTCTCCAATTATTCATAATATGTGAACAAGAAAAAGAGAATGCTCGAGATGAATTTGATTAAAACAAACAAAAAAGTCATACATAAGGATCCATCATTACCATTAGAAGTATGTACGCTTTAGAGTATTGAATGGGACAATGCTATAAGTAATTTTTTCTTGAACACATAGTATTGAAGGTTAAACAAGCACAGTCCAAATTAGGAAGGCCCTTACACGGTGACTGAAAGGGTCAAGGTAAGAACTTACAAACTAGTAGATGAAGAAAGGAAGAAACTTCAGCACTCGTTGAACATCGAACATCTCAGGCTATACCATATGTGAATTTATAAAGAGGTACCTGCATAACTGACACATGAATAAAGATCTTTACATTAATTTTGTTCTCGCTTTGAAACCTTTTGAAGCATTTTGATATTTGGTAAATTAAAAGTTATAAAATATTATTAAAGGGTGTGTGATTTGGTTTCATTCGATCTTTTGTAAGTTTTCCAACATCTATTGGTCGAAGGTCAAAGTGAAGTATGGGGATAGTTCGTTTTGGTTTAAATGTTTGCAAAGAGTTCCAAGCCTAGTTGGTCAAATCGGACCCACTATAATAAGCAAGTGATAAATTCAGACCAAATATCATGTGAAGGGTTCCAACCCTAGTTGGTCGAAGTGGAACCCAAAGTCCTGAGCAAGCAATGATATTCAGACCAATTTTTTTGTAAAAGGTTCCAAGCTTAGTTATTCGTAGAATGGTCATATTCATATTGAGAAATAATTTAGTATAGCCAAAAGCTGATCACCTTTGGGTTGCCTCGAGTCATAACACAACATGAATATATAAAAACATAGTTATAAATAAATAAATAAAAAATCCTTAGATAATTTAAGAGACCCAAAGGTCTGAAATAAAATGTTATAAAATGTTATGAATTTTTTAAGGATTTTAAAGTGAGTGAATGCAAAATGCCTAGGCCTTCTAAGGACTTTAAAGGTTCGAACATAAATTATACAATAATTTTAATAGATCATCTAAGGACTTCAAACTACATCATCTAACAGTAGTAATATTTTAACAGTAATAATTTTGTAAAAAAACATAACACTTCCCAAAAGACGCCAAAAGTTGGACTATGTTTGAGAAAATAAGTCTACCAACCAATAATAGAGGGTTGCTTATTTCTTCTATATAGTATAAATTTTGAGTAACCAACCAATGCAGGATAAATTTTTAATTCTTACCCTCAACGCCGAGAGGCTGGACTCACTAGGCAGTCCCCTCTCCACACAAGGTTTGGGTCAAACAACAAACAACAACAAAATATCATGTTAGAGAACATAAGCCTAACACTTCTAAAAGACGCCTTCAGAAAGAGGGTTGTTTATTCCTCTAATATAACATAAATTTAGAGTATCCACAAATATTAGATCACCTTTAAATATTCACCCTCAACACTATAGGCTGGACTCACTAGATGGTCCCCTTTCACGCAGAATTTGGCTAAACAATGAGAATCATGACAAATTCTAATATCATATGAGAGCCATAGATTGGATTCTCTATGCAGTCTCTCATTACATTCAAGGCTTAAATCAAAGAGCAAACAACAACAATCATGGACAACAAAACTATCATTACATTCAAGGCTTAAATCAAAGAGCAAACAACAACAATCATGGACAACAAAACTATGATATCCAACCAATACAAATTTAAAATGATTTCTTATTCATTTTATACGATACAAATTTAAAATATTCAATCAATATAGATAACCTTTCAATATCAACTTCTAACATCATAGGCTCAATTCACCAGACAAACTCTTATCGTGAGGTTTAAATAAACAATAATAATGGATAATCCAAATTTAATAGGTGGGTTAAAAGACATAAACATATTCCTTTTATAGAAAGGCTTCAACAACCCTTTATTTTATATTAAAACAAAATTATATTTTGTCTCGTTAAATAAATAAATATATATATATATATATATATATATATATATATATATATATTATGGGTATGGCTATATATACCCAAATGCAGTTTAAGTATACCCAAAAACCTTATTTGACTTTTGTTTGACTTTTTATGACCAAATTACCCTCATTGTTCCAATTTATTACGTAATTGCCATTAAGTAAAAAAACTACTAAGTGTATCCTAAGTATAACCAATTCACCAAATAACCTATTTCGCTATCTATACCCAAACAAACACCATTCTTTAGTGAATTTATCATCAAAAGAGTCTAGCTTTCTGATAATCTTAAAAATCAACTTCAAACGTCAAAATACAATCAAGAACATTAAACCTCATTTTAAAGAAAAACACAATCGATCATGACTCACTCGGAAATAGGGATTAACATGGAGGATTTGATGTCGGCGGAGAAAAGAAATGATGAAATGTCGTCGGAAAATGAGCTCTAGTCGCCGGAGAAGAAGTCGTCGTCGCCGGAAAAGGTAAGATTTCGGTCGATTTCGCCACGCACCACCGGTTCCAAGGCCACAGAATCGGTGGTACACTGGTTTGTGTACAGTCGGTTCCAAAGCCTAAAACCACCGGTTTTAGGGCCCCGAATCGGTGGTGCGTGCAAATTTTCTAAAAAAAGGTTTTTTTACCCCTTTTTAATTATACCTGATTGCGAGTTATGTTTTGTTTTTGTATAACAAGGGACGGATGTCGTCCACAGATCTGAGGAAGCTTTCACTACTGACTACAGTCATTTGTTCTTCACCACCGAGTTCTATACACAAGAAGCGTTGATTAAGTGAGTGGCAAAGAAGGAAAATTCCATAGTTTGGTTATCAACTTAAGTCGGCGTGATAAAGTACATAGTAGAATAAGTCCTCGGATGTTTTTCCAGTGTGAGAGGTCGGGAAAGTATACTCCAAGAATAGATGAGAAATACCGTAAACCGAAGTCTATAGGAACCAAAAAGATTGGCTGCCCATTTGAGCTTCGTGGGTTAATGGTGGAACCAGATCAATGGAATTTAGAAGTTAAATATGGTATTCACAACCACAAGAGTTCAAAACAGTTAGACGGTCATTCTTTTACTGGCCGTTTGAACGATGAAAAGATGGAAAATGTTGAACGAGCGACCTATATTGGAACTAACCCTAGAGATATACTGAATGGTGTTAAGAAGCTAAATGAATATAACTTTTCTTGTATGCGAACCATCTACAATGCACGATTGAAAAGCAGGATTTTGAAGAAGGAATGTTGAACGAGCGACCTATATTGGAACTAACCCCGTACCGACTGTCCGGACCATCCGGAAAAATCTCCTGATGGTCCAGATTTTTTTTCTTTAGAATTTTTGATTTTTTTATGGGTCTCCCCTATAAATAGAGGAGACCCCAACTCCAAACTCATACACTCTCTAAATATACTCTACATCTCTCTAAATTTACTCTACATCTCTCTACTTGTTCTAGAATTTCTATAAAACTCTACTTTCTTATTTTACATATTGTAGTTCTACTTTCGAAATAGTTAGATTTTTTTTTCTAAAAAATAATTGTTATTAGTTTTTATTTGTGATTATCCCAAATTCCCAACAACGTTTTATGGTTTCAACAACAGGTTAGGACAAGCAACTCCGAAAACTGATTTTTCAGAATTTTCTTCATTTATGATGTCTCCTCCACCCGAGAAAGATCCGATCACACTACGCGTCAAATCTGCCACTGCACCTATGAATATGAGTAAGACCGTCAAACAAACTTTTAGTTTCAAGATAACCGATAAGGAGAGACGAAGCGTCAAACCTGCTAGTACTACATGTACGACTTTGAGTAAGACCGCCAAACAAACTTTTAGTTCCAAAATGGTCGACAAGGTGACACGAAATGTCAAACACCCGACTATAACTAAGAGTAAGACCGTTGTTCCTAAACAAAGTCTTAGTATGAAGACGAAGATGGTCGATTTGATTGCTGCTGCGTTAAGTAAGGTTAATCGTGAGACTCGAGGACAAGTTTTGGGAGATCCTTTACAAATTGCAGTTACTCTTGAGAAAGTTTTGCGTCTTAAAAAAGTGGCTAGCGACAAGGGACTAAAAAATGTATTTTAGATTTTGTATTTTAGATTGAAATCATTTGTACAACTCCTTCCCGCAAGAGTATAAACTGTGAACGGCTAAATAAAAAAAATTATCTTTTATTATAACAAGAAGTTCTACTATCAGATAATTATAAGATAACATTTTTATTAAAAAAATAATAACAACATAACTTGTTATATTAAATGTTTTAATATAACTTGTAATATTTTAGCATGATAAAATCTGATTTTGGTTTAAAAAACAATAAATAACACTTGTAATATTTAAAACCAAATCACAATAATTTTCAAAATGTAATATTAAAATTAAAACAATATAATTTGTAATATTTTAGCATGATAAAATTTTAAAAAACAATAAATAACACTTGTAATATTTAAAACCAAATCACAGTAATAATATTCAAAATGTAATATTAAAATTAAAACAATATAACTTGTAATATTTTAGCATGATAAAATCTGATTTTGTTTAAAAAACAATAAATAGCACTTGTAATATTTAAAACCAAATCACAATAATAATATTCAAAATGTAATATTAAAATTAAAACAATATAACTTGTAATCTGTTACCATGATAAGATCTGATTTTGGTTTAAAAAATAATAACAAACACTTGTAATATTTAAAACCAAATCACAATAGTAATCAAAATGTAATATTAAAATTATAACCATAAAATTTGTAATATTTTAACATGATAAGATATGGTTTTGGTTTGTAACATAATATCAACACTACTAATATTTGATCCCAAAACATAATAATAATATTCAAAATGTAATAATAACATAAGTAATATTTAAAGGCCATAGCTATTTCCTCCATTAAAATTATTATTTCCTCCATAATTTGAAATCTCTAAAACTAGTGAAACATGATTTTACTATTTTACCCTTGTTTTGTATTCAAATTTAATGTTAGGTTCCATTAGTGATATAGATTACCATACTGTGTAAAAATATAAGATTAAACCCTTTTTAATCCTACATATCTAACTTTGGCAACTTAAATTAACCATAAACCCAAAAACATCAGTTTTATTGAAGATTGAACGTCGTTCGACCATAGAAAATCAAGAATCTCATTTCATGCAGGAGAACAACAGTAAAGCACCGGATAAGGTATTTTAATGTCGTTTTTTTACGTTTTAGAATACAGTAATTTGAGCACTTCCCGATTTCAACATTCCCGATTCAAGAATCTCACATGATTTTTTTATGCACTGAGCATGTGATTCCGAGTGGGCATCTCAGAAGCACATGTTTTTTTTTAAAATCAAGCAACAACTGATTTCGAGAGGGCCACTCGGAATCAGCTGTTGCTCGGTTTAAAAAAAAAAACATGTGATTCCGAGTGGCCCACTCGGAATCACATGCTGAGTGCATACAAAAAAATTCAGAACATTGATTTATCCCAAGACGAACCCAAGTCGAAACCATAATCGATTCTAACAAATAAATCAAACCCCAATCGACACCCTAATCGAATCTAACATAGAAATCTAACAACAATCGAAACCCTAATGGAATCTAACAAAGAAATCTAACAACAATCGAAACCCTAATCGAATCTAACAAAGAAATCTAACAACAATCGAAACCCTAATCGAATCTAACAAAGATATCTAACTTCAAACCCTAATCGAAAAATGAAGAATGGGTTTTCTTCTCCAAAGTTTCTCTTTTCGAATCTGTTTTGTAAGGTAGTGATAACGGTGAAAAATGGGTTTTCTTTTGTAAGGTAGTGATAATGGTGAAGAATGGGTTTTGTTGTACTGAATGGGTAATGGTATGTTAAGGTAATGGTTTTGTGAAGAAAAAATGGCTAAAAGGGAAAATTTGTAACTTCCTTTATGGAGGAAATAACATCATGGAGGTTTTTTCAAATTATAGAGGAAATAATAATTTTCATGAAGAAAATAGCTTTGGCCATATTTAAAATTTTGGATTATATAATAATTACAACACTTAAAATATTAATAACCAAAAAAATTTAATACTAACCAAAATGTAATAATAATTTTATAATCATATACAATATCTCAATATTTTTTAAATATAACTTAATATATGATTTTGGTTATAAAATAATTAAGACACTTATAATATAAATAAACCGCGGTTTTGCGGTCATAACGGTTTTACGGTCCTGGCGGTTTACTTCTTATGTGGTCCTGACGGTTTGCGGTCCTTGCGGTTTGCAGTTCTAATGGGCCAGTTAAACAGTTTATCCGCCGGTTTACAGATCTCCAGCTTTTAACCACGGTTCCAGAACCATTTGCCACCTTTAGTGCTAGAAAGTTGTAGGGAAAAAGTGTTAGATGTTTGTTACTGAATAAAATAACTTATATACCCTAAAAGAATATTTTTTTTGTAAAATTAAGTATACTCGTACTATTTTTGGGTATACTCAAAATTGAATATAGTTAAATCGGAATTGGATATATATAATTTGACCCATAGGTTATATATTACCATAGCGTGATAAATATAACAATTTCAGCGTGATAAATATAACAAATTCATAAGGAAAATAGCCTCAACCTACTATTTTAGCGGTGATACAAACACTCAACGAGTGACACAGGATAGTCTACAAATTCGCTCCACCGTGGTTCACATTCTCATCGTCACGACAACAGACAAAGGCTTCTCAATAAAGAAATAATAATCTAACAATGGCGGTTCTCCTAAACTCACACACTTCTCTGTTGCTCTCCACCACAACCCCTAAAACTCAACCGTCTTTCTCATCTTCCTTTCCAGCTTCTCACTCTCTCTCTTCCTCCGTCTTTCCACAACGCTCTCGTTTCAGATTCCCCTCTCTCCTCGCCCAATCGTCATTCTCTCAACCCGGCCCGAACTCGAACCCGAACAAGACTCCAAACCCCAAGCCGGACCCAGTCGAAACTGTAGGTGCCGTCACCGACGAATGGGGCGAAAAGTCCGACCCAGAGCCCGAACCGACAACGAAGCTGGCGGATTCGGATCCACCGCAGAACGAGGACGAGTGGGAAGAAGAGAGAGAAATTATAACAGAGGAGGGTTATGCTACGTCGGCTAACGGTAGCGCAGCTTACGATAGGGTTGAGGACCTGAAAAGGTGTTTAGTGGATACTGTTTACGGTACGAATTTCGGGTATCAAGCCGGGTCAGAGGTCCGAGCGGAGGTGTTAGAGCTTGTGAACCAGCTGGAGGCTGCGAATCCTACGTCGGCTCCGGTTGAGGCACCGGAGCTACTCGATGGAAACTGGGTGTTAGTGTGAGTCGTTGTTCTCTGTTTCCTTCTTCTCCATTTTCAATTATTTTTTTCTTACTTGCAGTTTAGGTGTTAATGAACTGGCATCTAAGTTCATCAACTTATATGGGATAGTAGTGGTGTTGATGTGTAGAATTATATCGAAGTCTTTTGTATTTGAATGCTTTGCTGATGAATTTGAACCCATGAACTTACTAAGAAACAAGTATTCTAGTGGTAGAGATATAAATTGACTAGAATTTCTATATAAAGGAATTGATACTGAGCCCTGTAACTTGGTTTCAAGTTCCTTTGATCCTGGCTTCTTTAAAATGCTTCACCATATAGGCTTTCGGGGCCGATTTGTGAGGTGTTGTAACTACTTGACTTTTCATTAAGCTAGGTCTATGGCAATTTTATGCTTAGGAAGTGGTTGATAAGTTATATCTAAGTAGTTCTCATGGTTTTACATTTACCCTGCTACTAGTCTCGTGTGTTTGGGATGTGGTATTGGTGTGTCGGACATGTGTTTCTTTCATTTTTATCTGTTCATAAGTTTTAATTTCGAGGGCGAGATGTGTTTTGTGTCTACTACAAGTTACAATAAGCATAGTTGAAGGCCATTTTCGGTTGCTCCTTGAAAGGTGGATTCTTTGACCTCTATGATCAATTCTTCACCTCTATGACCTCTATTTAAGATTTAGTTTGTTGCATACTCGTGAACAATTTTTGATTAAAAACCAAAACGCCTCTCTCTGTATCTGAAAATCTTGAACTTTTCCATTTTATTGTTGGCAGTTTTATGTACCATTATCTATTGTGCTTCTCAGCTTTAAGATCTCGACATGTCGATTTTTTTCCTTTATCTTGGCAAGTATCATAGTCTCATTTACTTGGTGCTTAATCTTTACTATATTTCTTGGCTTCATTTTTGGTGAGCAGTTACACTGCTTTTTCGGAGTTAGTGCCGCTTTTAGCAGCTGGTGGAACACCTTTCCTGAAAGTGGAAAAGATAACTCAGTCAATCAATTCACGCACTCTTGAAATTGTGAACGCCACTAAATTATCCAGCCCATTCGCCACATTTTCTTTCAGTGCATCAGCAACTTTTGAAGCTCGAAGCTCTACCAGAATCCAGGTAATTCACATTGAAACTCTCAAAACTGTTTTTAACGAGTCGTATATTCCAGGGCTGTAGAGTAAGTAGTCCACCTAATTCTTTTTTGTGCTTTTGCATTTATTAATAATCTAGTAATAACAAAACTTCGATTCTGAATTTTTTTTCCGTATACTGAGTAATATTGTATATAACTTGGAAATAATAAATTCTGGAATCTGATGGTTTTGGTAATCCATACCACAGATCAGTAAATTATGATGTTCAATCACCCACATAGCTGGTAGTAATTTTTTACAAACGAGGATTCAGTGAAGCTAGACAACCGCCGAATACTGATTATTTTTTACTTGCATATTCCAATATACCTAACCTAAGTGCTGAAATAAATATAATACTTCTTAAAAATCCCAGGTAGGTTTCAAGGAAGGTGTACTACAACCGCCGGAGGTGAAATCAAGCATTGATCTACCAGAAGATGTGGAAATCTTTGGTCAAAGAATCAATCTATCGCCTCTACAACAATCTTTGGGGCCATTGCAAGCGGTGGCAGAAAGTATATCGAGGGTGTTATCTGGTCAGCCACCACTCAAGATTCCAATTCCAGGCAACCAAAACAACTCCTCATGGCTTCTTATAACCTATCTTGACCAAGACCTGCGAATCTCAAGGGGAGATGGTGGTCTCTTTGTTCTTGTCAAACAGAATAGCCCTCTTCTGGACCAGTAACTCGCTAATTTTGCAGCAGAATGGGAGAATCTTACAAGTTTTCCGAAGTAAAAAAAATGAAAGATAGTCAAAAGAAATTGAGAATTCCTGTTTTCTTTTTTTTGTATAGCAATTGAGATGGAGGGATAAGTATATGCATCATGTATGTTAAGGGAGTTTGTTGTCAAGATCTATTTTAGTGTAGCATATTTGTCTGAATTTCATTATGTTTCCCTTTTAATTATTTTCACCTGGATTTACAGAATGAATTTATGAAAAGGAGTTAAAAGTTTCTGATTTTTGGTGCCCTTTTTTTTTGGTATAGTTTCTAAATGTAAAAATTGTTGGTGACTCTGCTTATGGTTTTACCATTTTGTCCTTTCAAAGCAAATCAATCAGTTAAAATAAATTTGGGAAAATTTCACAAACTAAAAGTGGATCAAATCTAAAAGCTAAAAGACATTGCCCATGTCCATAGTATAAAAAACAATCAACAAACATAAATCAATCTCACTTGATAGATGAAGAAGAAAAAAACCATGCTTAAAAAACATAAGCTATTATACAGAAGACACTTAGATTCCAAGAGAAATAAATGCCTGTTACTTTTGGATGCAGATTTCAATTGTATCCAAAAATCTTTTGTAAGACTTCAGACACTGAACTCAAAATACAGTGTGTAAACTACAACACAAAAATCCCTTGTACCATGCCCCCTTAAGCAAAACTTATTTTGGTATTTTTGTTTTGCTACATTTAGAATTTAGTCGGTAAATTTCAATACCTATAGGGTGATCCAAGGTCTTTTCTTCTATTCCTCATGCAACTATCAACCTACAAAAAGAAAAAAGATAATTAAGAAAACCAATATGTTCAATGTTCCTTAAATCTCAAGCCAACATTGCATATGTTTTTGGGTGTCGCTGAAATTTACATACATAGACCGAATAGACTCAAAATAAAGTTTTTGCTCAAAAACTTCGATCCACCATTTCCACTAAGCAAGGCGAGTCTTACAGTCGAAAATACATATAGACAAAAAAACAGAAGAAAGCTGTGACCTTTAATTTCGCTGCAACCACTGCATAATGTCCTTGCGAAGAAATCCATCGGACCCACCTCTCATGTTGGTCTGATATAATCCTTCAGGCCCATTGACGCTGAAGCGCCTGTTCTGGGTCATACTGGTACCAGCAGGTCTTGGTGGCCGTATCATCATTGATACAGCAGGAAACGACTTAGGCCATAGATTTCTGGAAGCGGAAAACAGATGTCTATCAGATTCAGAGTTTCTTGATCTTCCTATGCTCCCAGGAGGTTTTATCTGAGAGGAGGTCGATAGTGGTTTTTTAATTTCACTGTGTTTCTCAATCGTACGGATCTGAGCTGATGGTTTCATTCGGTCAAGCCACCGCAGAATCCAGTTGCCGAGATTCCGACCAACTTCTAAGTCCCTATGCTGTATGTTGAGGTGAACCCTGAGCGCCATATCAAATATAGCCCGTGTTCGCCTGTGAATCGAATCAAAGGTGAAATAATACTAAAGATACTATTACAATATTAATCATCAAAGTAGTACAGCAAATAAAGAAAGAGTGCAGATCTATAACAGGAAAACTTTAGAAGTGCAAGTATCGAGTAAAATGCATGATTTTTTTTTTCCTTTTTTAGGCAAAAAATGAGCTTGGTACATCTGCAGAAGGGTACACCCCAAATTGTACATATTAATGGACCTCTGAAACCTGAAGACAAGAAAACTAAAAAAACTAGAGAAACTAGATAGAGCATAAGTCTCTAAGCCACTATTACATTAAAAGAGACTTGACAAGGGTACAAACACAACAAAGTATCTGAAAGCCAAGGTTCGACATCCTAGCTATGTAAAGAGCAGCAGAAAGATACACCAATATAACAAGAAGTTTTTATTTGAGCAAAAGGTCACTAGAGCCCGAGCTGGGGAGTCCTAAACACCTTCATTTAAGAAAGAAATTCACCGTACATCAAGGAAGAGTCCTAAACAATTCTTACAATAAAAGACCCACACACATCAATCAGACAAATACCTAGATTACATGTATGGCAAGCCACAAAACTTTTTACAGCCAAACCAACAAAAAATACCTAGAAAGCCCTCCACGGAGAAGACTGAGCTAACAAGCCAGTCAGTATGATACATACAGAAACCAACTTTAATATTACTCCGCACAGGTGCAGATAGACAAAACCCTCATAAAAGAAGTGTTCTAGGTTCATGTGTGATCCTTGAAGTATTGGAATACATAACTTGGCTGCAACTAATGAGACAAGTAAAGCTGACGCACACTAAAATCATGTACGGTAACTTCAATAACAAATTGACTTCACACTACTTTCCTCAACCAATGGTCACGGCCACAAGGGAAGAAAAGAAAGGATAGACAGACAAACATTTTCCTGAAGTGTAACAAAGTCTCAAAGATGCCACCATCTGTCCTAATATGATTCTTAGGAAGAAAACAAAAGGGTCCATGAGATTGCATTTTGTTACTAATTTTGATTTAGATTAGTCACACTCATCCGGTAACTACATAAGCATAAATGAGACAGTCTGCCCTCCACCAAAAACAGTACAGAAGGATAAGAATCCAGACAGTTTCGATTAGGCTATTACAGGAAATACCCCTCAATCAATTATAGTGTCTTCCATCACTGAAGAGAAAAGAACTACCCTTTGGAAGTTTAGATAACTTTATCATTTCTATTCCTTCTTCTAGACAAATCAACACTCCATTTCACATATTCTATCCATAGCTTAACGATTTCCTCTCTTTCTTTTTCGACAGAAAGATCAAGAGAATATTAATCAATGTATAAATGAATGCCCATGAAAGAAGTATAGTATCTGAAATCTAGTTATGCAGAACATAATAAAAACTTGTGATTTACAGTCCTGAACCAGCCTCAAACTACAATTCTTGTACCTAATATTCGAATGAGAGCTTCTTCAACCATAGGAATCTAAGATATGAACGAGAGTGACAAATAGACCCAAATTTCAAACAGTTCTAGACCAAACAAATCTAGATCAACCAAGCAATAGAATCACAGCGTCTGGATATCGATGAACAATCGAGATATGAAAAGAGCGATGAGAAAGAAGGAAAAGCATCGTACCGGTGCAAGAACTGACGGGTCTTGGAATGAGTAGGGCTGACAACCCGACGTTGGATCTTCAAAGCAAGCCTGTAAGTCCGTTTGAGGCCTAAGAAATACGCCGTTCCCAATGTGATCTCCCATAACACCATATTTGTATAGTTTGGATTGTCGCTGTTTGGGTTAGGGTTTTATAGCTTACGTTTAGGCGGTGATTGGTTTCGTTTCTCTTTTCTCCTAGTAGACAGCCAAAGATTTCGATCTTCGAAATGACGTATTCTTTTGTCTAAAAACTTGTTTCTCAAGGTGACTCGTATGGTCATCGTAGATGTCATCGCTGCCGCTAATTCATTTTCGGTCAAACTAAATTTGATCTCTATATCTTATTTTTACAAAATATTTTTTCCGGTTCATGACAAATGATGCTTAAAGAAACAATAATGATAATTTAAAAGAATAAAAATAGTTATTTTTTAATTAGGATTAATAACTCGTTTAATCAAAATAATTGTAAAATTGGATATTTTAGATGATCATTTATAAAGATTTAACACTCATCTACATTACACTAAATTCGACCTTGTAGGGTATATTGGTTAGGTAAGGAATTAAGATACGTGGAATCTATAAGTTTGGATGACGATAAAAAACACAAAAATATTTCTAGATTGGTTTTTGACTTGTGAGAAATTCATAATGCATGAGAATGTAATTTTTAAACTAAAGTTTAAAGGAGATCACTCGTAAAAAAATGTGATTGTCCTTACAAACTTAGGTCTAATCATGTTGTCGTTGGATTGTGGATTTTGCAAGTTCTATGCGAAAATTATAATCACAAACTCATGTTTTTTTAAAGATGCTTTGGAGCGAGAAAACTAAGAAGTTATTCTTAAAGCAAGAAAAAAAACACGAGGACACGATCTGTATGAAAATATATTTGGTCGGTGTCCGTTTTTAGGAAATTTTAGTCGATCTTAAAGATTTGAAACCTGATATGTATCCAACGTATGTAGTATTTATAATGTGTTTAAAGATGTGTGATCAATCTCCTATGCAGTTTTATTAGCCAAGAAAGAAGAAATAAAAAAAGGAAGTCAAATAGCATATGATGACTATTATCACGTCCAAATTTATCACCCATCTTTTTTTATACCCGACAGTCATTGACCTTCTAAGAATATTTAGTTTCTAATTATGGATAGTACCTACAAGACTACGAAGTATAAAATGTCATTATTTGAATTATTTGGTGTTACATCAACAAATATAAAGTATTGCATTATATTCGTTTTATGGGTAAAAAAATAGCCAACTACACTTGAATGATGTATCGTGTTAGATTTCTCATAAAAAAGACGTGTCTTACTTAATGTTATACTTACAGATGAATAATTGGCATTAATGGATGTAATCGATAAGATATTCTCCGACACATTTTGTCATACGAGCGACATATATTACCATAAATAAAATATTTAATATAAAAAATTATTTGAGGAAGAAAGCATATTGGATGTATTTTATACTTTTAGAAATGCGATCATATATTCGGAAAATCGATGTCGGGTTACAATCAAACATGATAACTATGAAGAATACGTATATAACATATTCAAAATCATTGGAGTATGTTGAAAAATCTTGACTCAAACCTTACGAGGAAATTTGTTTTATGCATACATTAATATGGTCAAACATTACAAAAACGTGACACGAATGAGTGAGTTTGATATTATATATTATATATTGAAGTCAAACTAATTGCAGTAACTTAATTAAAATCATTTTTTGTTACTATTAGTGTTGAAGGTACACATTAATTCTTCGAAACAATTTATTGAGACAAACTTATTAATCTTTGAAATATTTTGGTGAAAGTTGTATAATTTTCTCGGTATACACCACGCGAAGATAAAACCATTCGAGAAACATAAGATAATTTTTAAATTTTTATATGATACTTGGATTTTTCATGAGGTGCAAAATGGGGTTGCGGATGCGTCCCTTGATATTATGTTTGATGTGTTCAGAGATTTAAGTTACTGTGCCATAATTAAATCCGAACATGACAAATGTACTAATTATTGACTAAGCTAGTTGCTAATCAACTTAAAACTATATTACTAATGGGTCATTAAACTCGACTTGGTTTCACAACCCGACCCAATAAGCCCATGGGTCACTAATTAAGTATAAATACCCTAACTACTTTCATTAATAAGGGGTGATCAGAATTTATTACTAGTAGGCAGCTTAATTATATCTCTACTCTTCACACTTAACACAAAACACCACAAAATTATCAAAAGACCTTTTAAAACTTTTACCAGATTACCCTCATGCAGAAATAAACCACACCAAATTGGCGACCATAATGGGAGGTGATGGTGCCTGAATTTTACATTCAAAACCAGCAAGTAAAGCAGTTCAGATGGATCCGAATGAGCCGAACGCTCCACCCCCAGAGGTGGAAAGAGCAAAGGAAAATAAGGAGTATACCATCGAGGAGCGAGACCAGCTGAGGGCTAAAATAGAAGCGTTGAGAGCAATAAAACAAGCATAAAAAGGTATTAAATAGAAATTTGGAGCGTCAGTACTTCACCACATTGACAGTCCTAGAGAAAATGAGCAATCTTTGAATACTCACCTCAGCTAAAAAAAGACGCACCAATCTAAGCATGTTGAGAGTTCTACAACTGAGTCCTCAAGCAGTTTCTCAAATGAGGCAGAGCTTGAAGAATCATTATCTTCGAGTACTGATGAAGGGAAATCTAGAAAAAAGATGATGTTAACTAAAAAGTATTCGAGAAAGAGGGACAGACATGGTAGACTCAAAAGGCACCATGGTAGGTCATCTCATAAGCATGTTAATCAGTTGCTGATTGATCCCTTTACATTTTAGTCCGAACCAGGTATTTTTGTAACCCCATAATGAAGATACAATTTTCAGTCGTAGTAAGAATTGGAGGCAGTCGTCTTTGTCTGCAAAAATACT
Source organism: Limnanthes douglasii subsp. nivea (assembly GCA_036936605.1). NCBI lineage: Eukaryota > Viridiplantae > Streptophyta > Magnoliopsida > Brassicales > Limnanthaceae > Limnanthes > Limnanthes douglasii. The sequence goes on from JAUPFV010000005.1 coordinate 271,327,849, forward strand.
CTCCGAACATCTTGCTAAAAGGTTTCCAAGATGGAGAAATACGATGGGAGTCGAGATCCAGACAACCATCTGGAACAGTTCAAAAACTTTATGATAAATTTTGACGACAATGACAAGCTTTTGTGTAGAGCTTTCTCCCAAACTTTCACATGGAGGTCTCTTAAATGGTATAACAGTCTACCTCAAGGGTGTATTAGAAATTTTGATATATTTTGGGTTGCCTTCCGGAGACAATTTGTTGGAAGTAAAGAACTAATGGGTAATGAGGACACCATTATCCATTGTGCTTAGGAACTAAATGAGTCCTTGAAAGATTACATAATTCGTTTTGTGAATACGAATAATGGGCTAGCATATTGCTTTGAGCAAGTTGCAATTGCTTCCCTAAGACAAGGTTTAAATACTGAGAATTTAGCTGATTCTGTGACTCGGAAGAAGGCTATGACCTGGGGTGGTTTATTGAACCAAGTGGGAAAATAGATCAATGTGGAAGAAACAAAGAAAACAAGGGTGCACTGTCAGGTGAGATCTACAACAACAACTTCTCCAGCCACTAACCAATCCGGTTACAGGGCAAATGAGACCGGAGAAAGGTCCAACCGGTCCAAGCAGAATCAGTCCAACCAAACCCAATGCCAACAAACCAGAAGTAAGAGGGGTCCTTCGGTCCAGCCTGAGTGGTTCGTTGAATTGGGAGAGAATGTAGCCACAATCTATGATAAGACCAAGAATAAAGTGCACTTTCGAAAATCGACAAGACTGCAGTCCCCCATAGAGAACTGAAACACTCGTTTTTGCCAATATCACAATGATGTAGGCCATGATATTCAAGATTGCATAACATTGAAAGAGGAGGTCTAAAACCTTATTGAGAGGGTTGGGAGCTTATATTAAAAAACAAAGTGGAAAAACTATTTTTGGAGGAGATACTGTGAATGCACTTACCACTTCATCAAGGAAGAGGCATGTTCACAATTTTGCCATCCAATTAGAAGGTGTAATGTCTTCCCACCAGTGCTAATCCCTATTCCCATTCATAGTTTTTGATGAGGATGACTTGAGGGACATTAGAGGACCTAATGAGGATACAGTGGTCATAGGGGCTTCAATAGGGAGAAGTGATATACGCCGAATTCTGATTGATACAGGCAGTTTCTTCAAACATCCTATTCTTAAGTTCCTACAAGAAAATGAGGAATCAAATAGTTATTCAACATTCGAACATAACCATAGTAGGCTTCACAAGGAGTTCTGCAAATTTAATTAGAGAGTTCGAAGAAGAAGTGTTGTTGGGCAAGGGGCCCTTTAAAAATATGGTAATAAACTATTTGTTGTGGTGGATTTCCCCACATCGTATAATGCATTTTTGGGAGGTATTGGCGTTCCAGAATGCATGCTGTGGCCTCTATGGTCCATTAGTGCTTGAATTATGTTGTTCAGGGACAAGTAGGTGTTGTCTAGAGTAGTCAAAAGATAGCCAGAGAGTGCTATACAACAACTCTTGCTCCTAAAACTCCAGGGGCAGTCAGGATTAACAAGGATTAGCAGCTACTGGATCCTTCCACTGAGAAAAGTGAGATTGATGATCCCAGGGAGGCTCCCAGTTTTATAATACCTATTGAAGAGGTTGAAACTCACTCCCTCGCAGAGGCAAGAATGCTAAGATTAGTTCCAAGTTGGAACCAGAATTTAAACATCAGTTGTTGTCCTTTTTTATGAATAATCAACACGTGTTTACATGGTGCAACAGTGATGTAGCCGGGGTACCAGCAGATGTTATTTCACATAAGTTGTCCATCCGGAGTGATGTTGCACCAGTTGTACAAAAGATGAGAGCTTTTTCCAAGGAAAAAACAGACGTGATTGTTCAGGAAGTTGACCGATTAACCAAGATGAATCATATAAAAGAATCCCAATACCCTTTGTGAACTGCCAACCTTGTGTTAGTCAAGAAAAAGAATGGCAAACGTCGTATGTGTATTGATTTCATTGACCTCAATAGGGCATGCTCTAAGGATTTTTATCCCGTTCCTCGGATAGATTAGTTGGTGGATTCTACATCTGGAAACAACTCATATCCTTCATGGATGCCTTCTCAGGGTACAACCAGATATAAGTGGATCCAAAGGATCAAGTCCACACTACTTTCATCACATACATAGGTCTTCATTGTTACAAGGTGATGCCCTTCGGGTTAAAGAATGATGGGGCCACTTATCAGAGGTTGGTGAATAAAGCCTTTGCTAATCGGATTGGCAGGAACATGGAAGTGTACATAGATGATATGATGGTTAAAAGCTTGGAGGAAGATTCACACATATCTGACATTTAAGAGACATTTTCCAATTTATGAGTTGTGAATTTAAAGTTAAACCATGAGAAATGTGTGTTTAGGGTTCGATCTGGAAAATTCTTGGGCTACATAATAAGTGAAAAGGAAATCCAGCCTGATCCAGATCAACTTAATGCCTTATTAGAAATGGAAACTCCTCGGAATGTTAAGGAAGTCGAAAGGCTCACAGGAAGGTTGGCTGCATTAGATAGGTTTATCTCAAGGTCATTAAACAAGTGTGCTCTATTTTCCAAGTATTGAGGAATGCTAAAGACTTCAATTGGTCTACATAGTGCAACCAGGCTTCTATTGAAATAAAGAAACATTTATCCTCTCCCAAAATGCTTTTCAAACCTGTTCGGGGAGAAAAACTTTATGTGTATCTAGCTGTATCAGAATATGCTATAAGTGTTGTGCTAGTAAGGGAAGTGGACAATTATCCTCATCTGATGTAATACATCAGCAAGATTCTACTGGATATTGAGAGAAAATACTTTAGATTGGAAAAGTTGGCACTGGCCTTAGTAATTGCAGCAATAAAAATGAGACCATACTTCCAAGCTAATTCTATTGTTGTCCGAACGTCTTTCCCTTTGATAAATGTTCTTTAAAAAGCTGATGTATCAAGCAGAATGACCAACTGGTCGGTGGAATTAGGTGATTACAATATTGATTTTGCCCCCCGAACAGCAATTAAAGCCCAATTAGTGACTGACTTCTTGGTAGAGTTTCATGTTGACAGATCCTCTAGACAAGAGTCAGGATTTAAAAAAAAAAAGGAATGGGTAGTTCGAACTGATGGTGGATCAAGTACTATGGGCCGTGAAGCTGGAATTTTCCTAACCTCCCCATATGGTGATAAAATGTATCAAGCTATGTACTTTGGATTCAGAGCTTCCAACAATGAGTGTAAGTATGAAGCAGCCATTGTCGGTCTTAAGTTAGCCCTCCTATGTGGGGGCTAAGAGAGTCCGATTAATGAGTGATTCTCAATTACTTATCCACCATGCTCAAGGGCAGTCTGAAGCCAAGAAATAACAACTGGTCAAGTACTTGCTCATGTTGAAAGAAGTTGCAGCCAACTTTAAAAATATTTTATATGAGCATATTCCAGATTGGAAAACACTTTAGCAGACTCCTTGGTAACTATAGCCTATTCTGAGTCCTACCCTTGGATTCTTGTACAAAATTGTCCGTCTATATAGGTAGATCAGAAGAAAGAGGATGAATAAAATATGAACATACTTGTTATTCAACCTAAATATTTGAGATATGCTCTTCTCCAATACATTTCCGATGGGATATTGCCTTCGGATAAAGTTGTGGCAAAAAGATTAAGTATAAGGCTCGTGGTTTCTTGATAATAAGAGAAGTTCATTACAAAAAGTCTTTTAGCAGGCCTCTCCTCCACTTTTTTAGGGTTTGAAGAATCCTAGGTTGTATTATCTGAATTACATGATGGGGAAGGCTCAGCACATTGTGGCTATAGGGCACTGACCCGAAGAGTTTTGTTAGCCGGATACTACTGGCCAACCATAGTGGCAGATGCTAAAGAAATAGTGAAGAAATGTGATCTTTGTCAAAAATATGGGAATGAAATTCATGTGCCAGTAGTACCTATGAAGTCTATTTCTGAACCAATACTCTTTGCCAGATATCGGATAGATTTAGTTGGACCTCTCCTATGGCATCCAACGGGTGTAGAACTATTATAGTCGCCATTGACTATTTTTCAAAATGGATAAAGACAACTCATTTTGCTGGAACCATTTCGAAAGAGGTTATTAAATTTATTCCTATACAACATATTCTGTTGCTTTGGGGTTCCTCAAAAGATTACTATAGACAATGGGCCACAGTTTGATAATAAAGACATGGAAGCCTTATGTACCTCTAGAGGGATTCAACGTTATTTTTCTTCTCCTTTCCACCCCCAAGAAAACAGCCAAGTTGAGGTTGAAAATAGAACCATCTTGTCTGGACTAAAAAATAAGTTGAAGGGAGCTGCAGGAAAGTGGCCAAGTTATTTACAACAAGTTTTGTGGGCCTACTGAACTACTCCTCGGGCTGCCACACAAGAGTCTTATTTTGCTTTGGTATATGGGATGGATGCAATTATCCCCATAGAGGTTACTTTACCATGACACAGAGTCCAAAACTATTCCGAACAGGCTAATGATATAGTGGTTAGGAATCAGCTGGACTTAATAGAAGAAAAAAAGGTTAAAGCACACATGAGAACATCACACTACCAAGGCTTGATGAGGAGTAAATTTTCTTCCAAAGTTAAAAGAAGAGATTTTCAAATAGGGGACAAAATTTTTAAGAAAAGCTTTTTTACATACTAAGGAGAAGTAGTTCGGTAAGCTGGCTCCAAACTGGGAAGACCCTTATATGGTATGTGAAAAGGTTAAACCAGGGACATACATGCTCCAAGACAAAGAAGGGAGAGCTCTAAAGCATCCATGGAATGTTGAGCATCTCAGGTTATATTTAGAACAAAACTCTTTTGTAAATATTTACTTGTTAAATATAAATGTAAATATTAGGGGGCATACTCTTTCCTACCCTGGTGGCGCGGGGAGGTTTTAATGAGGTATCCAAATTTTTCAATAATATATGATGCCTTCTTCAAAATTCTGGTGTGATTTTGTTTCAATTTGGATATAAATTGTTTATTCAACACCCCGAATCTCAAGTTTTTTTGGGTTGATTGGATATGTTTAGCACATGATCACAATTATTAAACACATGTGATCAGAGATATTGGATACTTTTGTTCAACACTTTTGAAATATTAGGGGCTACTTAAACATTGGCCATGAAAGATTTAAACAAAGTATTAAACAAAAGTGAAATTTGATGATTAAACATGATCGGACTGAAACCGATCAATAGTATAAAAAATACTTTGGCCATCCACAGGACTTTAGTATTTCAAAAACAAAAATTAAATAATAAAACCGTAGGCTTGTTCCCTTCGGATTTCTCTTCACCACCATATTTTTTGGGACTTTTGAGTTCAGCACTTGAACTCTCACTCGTTCTTTCATCATCATCAGTGGAGTTAACTCTACTAGAATAGTTATGCTTGTCACCATCTGCTAAGGTATGGAATGGGATGTCATCGTAGTCCACGTATTTCCACAGGAGATCAATGGTCCTCTTGGGAAAGGTCTCGTGAAACAATAGGACCATATCAGATTTGATCCCATCATCCCTCTTCTCTAGGGAATCCACTACCTCATTGACATACTTTTTAATACCTGCAGCGATGGCTTGTTTTTTTGGCGTTCCAAGGCCTCATTCTCTTTAATCTTCTCTTCAATAATGCTCTCCAACTTGGCCTTCTCATTAGATAAATTTTGGATAGTACTATCCTTGGTTTTTAATTTCTCCTTTAAAGCTGTGAGGTTTTGTGAAGAAGAGGTCTCCAGGGTGAAGTGTTTGGTTTGAAGCTCCTTTTTGGCCGTCTCTGATGCGAGCAGTTTGGCAGCTAACTCTTTTTTATCCATCTTCACCTCTATGCTTTGTTGAGCACTAAGGAGATTATTTGACAAGTTTTGCTTGTCAGTGGTCAGAGAATTAATGTTACCTCTTGGAGTCCTTACCTGCCTCTCCAGATCAAGTACGGGTCAGATATAGCCCAGAAGGGCATGGCTCAAGGTGTCTTGCTCCCCGGATATAGAGTCGGACTTCCCGTTATAAGTCTCCACATTGGAAGAACTGGGAGGGTGGTAAGGACCCGTGAAGTCATCTTTCTCTAGATCATTAAAATAAATATTAACGTCTTGAAAGGCATCAAGGTCCACCTCATTGTTGCCATCACCAGCAACCTATCCGGAGTGAAGGTCAGTTGGAATTTCCTCATGTAAGGTGGGATCAGTAGGAGCTGGGAGGGAGGAATTCAGGTGGGCGAAGGATTATCTCTGCTCACAGAATGACCTTTTTTTTTCTTGACAGCTTTTTCATCGCTGCTGGCCTTACGTTTTTTATCCTTCTTCGGAGGCTTTTATGGGTTCTTTGACCTAACATCTTCCTTTACCGTTACCTCTACTGCTTTCAGCAAAGCAACATTGATGCGCCCGGTTCTCCAAACCGTTCTTCTCGGTAGTCGTTTGAGCTGGGTCTATTGTGGCTTTCTTCTTCCTGTTCTTCATTTTGCTGAGGGCTTTGGCCCTGGAAGGCACATATAACTTAGCATCCTTGGCTTCCGTCCTCTTTAGGATCACATCTGTAGGGGGAGGGGTAGTTGACTATTCCCATGTGAGATCTCTTCTACCTGTGGTGTTCCACATGTGAGACCTCGCAAAATTTCCTGACTTGAAGCAATTGTGGAAGGAATTTCCCCAGTTGTCTGAACCCCAAGCATTTAGTTTGGCACAAGTATCCTGCCCTGCCTCCAAGTAACCCAAGAACTCCGTCGGAAGAACTGGAAAGGAATATAAGTTAGTTTAAATAAAAAAACTTATAACTTAAGAGATAAAAAAAGAGCAAGAGAAACTCACCAATGCTCTTCCAGCGACTGGTTAAAAGGCTTGGGTTTGTGTAAGCCTTGATCTTCTTGCCATTCTCCCAAGTCCCACTAATGAAGAGGAACTGCATCCTCCGGGGTTTTTCAGTGTTTGAGAGGTCATCCACTACCTTATAGTCATTCCTCGAGTTGTAATGGTAGAAGGGGATCTGATGGTTCTTGCACAAGCTTGCCACAGCAGTAAAATGTTCCATTGGTAGTTGAATCTTGGACAGCATGGACGTCATGATGTAGGCTAGATGGGTATACCAATTATTGGGGCTCAGTTGGCTGGGACAAAACTTGATTAGATGGAAATATCTGAATATTTCCGGATCCAAAGGGACCCGAAGTCCCAGTTCAATACTTCAGTATAGGCTACCACCTCGTTTAGCTTGCAATCCATAAGGGTCTCCAGAGTGATTGAAATCCTCATTTTCACAGATTCTTGGATCTCTTACTTAGTGCGGATCCGACCTAGCTCAGCTGTGTGGGTATACACATAGTTAATAATTTGAAGGGCAACCAAGTATTTTACACTTACCTTCTTGAAGCAGGGACCCACTTTGCCCTCCAAACTCTCCTAAAGAGCATCCGGATGAGTCATACCCACTTTAGTTTTGCCTTTCCAGTCTGAAGTTGTATCCCTTGTTTGACCGGACGTCTCAGCCTCGAAATGGGCTTCTTCTATGCTATCTTTCTATTTTCTTCCATCATTGTGAAGGCTGTTCGGATGGTTTTGAAGAAGATTGTTCTAACACCTTTGAGGGTGGCTGTTCGGGTGGTTTTAGAAATAGTTGTTCAAAAGGTTGTGGAGATGACGCTTCCGATATTCTGGTGTCTGTTAGGGGCTGTTGCCTGAATGTTTCAGCTTTTGGTATAACCTTTGTTGCGTCCGAACTGGAGGGCTTTGAAGATGTGGGTGTGGATTTTGGTTTAGACTGACGCGTAACCCTGCGAGGAGTTAATTTGTCTGGAGACTTTTCAGCGTCTGATCCCATCGCAATGAAAGGAGAGAGTTTTCTAACACTGGAAAAAACTTTCTCCCTGGGCAATGAATTTTGGGATTTATGGACTGAGGACCCAGGTGGGAGGGGGTGAAAGATCTGTTATAAATGGAAGTTTCTTAATTTTAGGGTTTGTTTGAAGAAAATGATCCCTGATCAGTGTTTAGTTGTGGCCGATTGTTTTTTTTCGCTTGGAGAAGCAGGAAGACCACCAGCAATGCGATTGTCCCTCGCTACTTTCTATGCTCTCTCTAGTTCAGACAAGTTCAACCAACCTCATTTTACTAAGGCGTTTCGGGCTATGAACATATATGAATCAAGAACAAGGTTGAAGATGAAGTAAACTCTCTCTCTAAGAATGTTTGTGATTTTTGAAGACAATGAAACAATAGAAAATTTTATATATAACAGTGAAAAAGAATAGCTACCTATGAGAAGTTGGATCGATTTCTAGCAATGATTAAAAACTGCAAAATGTGAAAATTAAAGCCTAGGTAACATTCTAGCCTAGTGGGTGCGACAATCTAGGAGAAAAAAAAAGGCTGGGAGGTCGAACTAAAGTTTGACATGTATCCCACGATTCAAGAGAAACTCTTAAAATTCTAAGATGAGAAATCAGTTCTGACAAAGTATGAACAACGTCACTATTGAAGAAAGACTCTTGCAGTTTGAACGACACAAAGAGATCAGAAAAAGTTGATATTGATTTTTTGAGTTTTAGCTCTTCCAAAGATCCTTTGCAAAACCTAAAGGAGCTACTGATAAATTCAGAGATTTCAGTCACTGTGCCATAATTAAATCCGAACATGTCAAATGTACTAATTATTGACTAAAGTAGTTGCTAATCAACTTAAAACTATATTACTAATGGGTCATTAAACTCGACCCGGTTTCACAACCCGACCCAATAAGCTTATGGGTCAGTAATTAAGTATAAATACTCCAACTACTTTCAATAATGAGGGTGCTCAGAATTTATTACTAGTAGGCAGGTTAATTATCTCTCTACTCTTCACACTCAACACAAAACACCTTTTAAACATTTTTCCAGATTATCCTCCGGTAGAAATAAACCACACCAATGTTAAAGCCTTATAAAATGGCTAAAAATAGGTGTATGTAAAGTGTAATGTAAAAATGTTGTTAGATCGATACATGATTTACCATGTGCATGCAAGATAACTAACATGGTAAGATAAAATTGTATAATGATTCATTTTATGATCGATAAGATGTGGAAAATTTTTATCTAAAAATAGCCAAAGTTGTTCCATCTAAAGAACTGGTTAAGATAAAATGACATGATAAAAAAATTGTTAAATATAGTTTGACAAAATAAAAGAAATCATATTTTGAGCATGTTATAGAACAAACCGATAATGCAACCTCACCATCTTTTCTTAACACTCTACCCCATCGACAGTTATACATGATGAATTCAGATATTTCTTAGTTATTAATCTTGTCAAAACTATGTTCATATGAGAGTATATGTCAAAGAAATGTTTGTATGAGGGTGTTTTTAGAGAGAGAAAGACTAAACCAATGGAGAGAGAAAAAGACCAAAAGAATAAATGTAGCAATCATTGACTAATCATTTAACCCTTTCACCAAAAAGGGAATGTCCTTTATATAGTACATGAGGTAGGTTCTAAATTTGCATATTTACCCTCTCATAAATGGATCTTCTCACCTCACTATTTTACTATTTATAAACAAGTTTACTAGTTATTACATATGACCCCCTAAACCCTTATGTTTGCTTTATTTTAATCATTGACATTTAATCACATCAATTTTAACCTTTTATTCATCATATTAAAGCTTGTTCCGCACCATATTTTTCTTCCCTTATAAGTAGCCCTCCAGTCTTTGTAAAGGTACTTGAAAATGACTAATTTGTAGAATAAACCTTTTTTCGTCTTAAGCCCCCTCAGACTTTTCTTCCTCTGCCTTTCCTTGTCAGATTACTCTTCCTATGGATTTCCTTGTCGGACTACTCTCCCATCGTTGACTTTGGTCGAATTACTTCACTGTTGGTTTAAATTATTTTTCTAGTATCCTCATATTATTTCTTTTTTGGTTCCAATTAGATTTATTACTTTTCTGATGCTTTCTTATACCCGTAAAATGGGTTTTTCTTTCCAACGGATCTTCCTCAGATATTCTTTCCAATGGCGTACCTTACACGACCTCTTTGCAATAATCCCCAGATTACTCTTGCTTTATACCTTCACCAAACGACCCTCACGAAGCTTCATCAAATTATTATTTACCATGGGTGCTTCTTCAGATTCATGACTTCAACATTGTAATGATGACCTCATTCTCCCTCATCATTCACTTTAATTGGCATGCGCTCTTCTATATGTTATTGTGTCAGAGATAATTTAGACTGATAACATCACTACTGACCACGTGCCGGTTACTTCATAACACACACCAACACACCTTCTAGAATTGTTTGTGAAGAAAACAATGTGTCGAAGAGATTTTCATACTTCCCAAGACTTATATGCGTTGAGTCATAACTTAAAGTTGTTGCTTATAAAAATAAAGCTCTTCAGTTTATTTGGGACCTCATACCTTTGGTAGCTAATATCCTTTTATAAATACTTGCCTTCATTCATATTTTCAGGTTGTGCATATTTATTTAGCTTAACGGAGTTATGAAAATCTTGTTTTAGAGAGATAAACAACTCCTCCAACTAAATTCATTTCCTGACCTTTCATGCCTAAAAAGTTTATAAATATTGAAAGATACAAACTCTGGAGGTGGTTCAACATCTCAAACACGGTTGAAGAACGGAGAGCTGTCGGTATCATAGAGCATCCCATTCCTTTAGAATTTTTTCAGATAATATTTTGCGATAATTGATCTCCTCTCCGGACGCGTTTTGATATAGTATGAGCTTCAGGTAGCCATTCTTCATCTCTTCCACTTACTACTCAGCCCTCCAATCAGTCTTTTTTGGAACATAACAAGGGTGACCTTTTTACTTTCGAAGATGTTCACAAATCTTTTCTATTTCTTCCGATGGGTGGTGATAAAGAGAAAATTACCGGTCCAATAAAATTAAAATCGCACTTTTTGTTTCGAGCGCCAAAATAACTCCACAAGGTACCCCTCAAACTACCTCTGATATTAGTCATCGGAAACCCACTTCAAGGAATGTTCGACTAGAGAAAGTCTTGAAGTTTATTCCAGAAATTCAAGGGAAACATCTGTTTGACAAATCAGATAGTGATAAAGGGATTGATAACATGATTCCAGTAGAAGCAAACCTATTCAGGTTATCCCGGTATTAATCCCCTAAAAATTCTACACCAGGTCATGAATCTTCTTCACCTCTCCTTGATATTATGACCACTTCTTCTGCTCACCGAGGAGAAACTTCCAAAGTGAAGAAGAGCATGAAAAATAAGAAGACACGTACTTTTAATTTACCTTCGAATACAGAAGATATCCTAGGAAATAATCTGGGCGAGGTTGAGGCCAAACACTTGCTTGCACTTTATAAGATAAATACAAGTATTTCCACCCACCTGAGGAGGTAAAAATAAGGGATCGGTGGGGGATTCCTGACAATATTACGATTCAATTCCCTATAGTTGGAGAAACACCATTCTTTGTTTGCGATCATGAATTGATTCTCTATACATAACTCATGAACTGGGGTCTTCGTCTGCCTCTTGACCTTGCCTTAGTAGAATATTTTCACCTGATTGAACTTTGTCCATCCCAAGCTAGCGCCAACATGTGGTATACCCTCATGGCATATATTATGATTTCCAGGATCGCTCAAATCAAATTCTCAATGAAGGAGCTTGTTGGACTCTCAGGTGTGGCTAAGAACTCTCACTTTATTTTTTATTCTCTAGGTCTTGGAAGACAATATAAAGTTGTAAAAATTATTTAGAAGGTAATAGAAACAATAATTTATTTTTGTTTTGGGGTTGTGGGAGACCAGGTTTGAGCATTCCGAGCAGATGCCTCATTCGGCTGACTTTGAAATAGACCGGACGCAGTATTTACTTCCATACTTATTTAATCTTGTTTGTTCAAATCATTCAATCTAATTTTTTTTCTTGTGGACAACTATGAAGGGAGTTTTCAAACCGTTTGCGGACAATGTTAAATCCACGAGTAAAATCTTTACACAATTGAGCTTATGGGTAGGTACCAACTGGAACTATAAGTTTCGTAGACGTTTCACTCCTTTGAATTTGGTTAAGAGCCATCTCTTGAGGTGTGATCCAGGCCAAGTGAATCACTGAAGGAACTTATGGTACGCTCCGAGGAAAGCACAATACTTAAACGTTTGGAAGGCTTAGACAACCATGTTTTCCTTCCCACGAGAGCTAGGGGTCCCAGCCACCAGGATGCTGAAAAATCCGAGGAGAAGGGGAATGATACTGATGGTGAAGCTGATTTGAAGGCTGAAGTCCGAGATGATAAAAAAACTGAAGTCCAAAAAGAACAACAAGTTGAAGTCTGAGAAGAAGAAGTTGATGTTAACCCTGAAGCTGTGGTCGAAGTGAGACCTACTGGGAGAGAAGGTGTTGTGAGACCAGTAAGGAGATATATTGAGTATAATATACTTAAAACACAAAAATCATAAAAAAATACTCAACACATACGTCACACAAACACTAATTGTTTTTACTGAAAATAATGACTAAAAAAATAACTAAAAATAGTCGAAACATAGCGAAACAATGTATTTGCACGAAACATGAACTTTTTATTATTAAAACTAACAATTTTAAAAGTCAACAAAACTAAAAATTAAAATTAAAACTAAAATTTAATGAAACTAAATCAAAAGAATTTGAAGAAAACAAATAAGAAAGTGTTGAAGAATATACATAACTAACAATTTTGAAAACTAAAATGGAAAGAAAACAATTAGTAAAACTAAAAGAACTAAACAAAAAACGTAGAGTTTTTTTTTAAATCGAAAAACGTTTACTATTTGAGAGAAACTAAAACAACGAAATAAAAAAAATTAAAACTAACGAAAAGAAAACTTACTACTTTTGAAAAGAAAAGTCTAAAAACAAAATAGTGATTCGAAAAGTTTGGGTCGTAGAAGAACATGATAAACGACTGTTTGGATGGTTGAAGAAGGATTTCAGAGTGTTGTGATTGGAGAAGAACCTTAGAACATGAAACTGAGTGGTGTTTGAGTTGTGGAAGACGAGGAAAAGTTTTAGAAGAACAAGGTTTGAGAGAGTGATTTAAGATAGAATCAACTTATTGAAAAAGCCAAGGAAAATAATTATTTGGAAAAAAGGATTTAAGATTGTTTGATTAGGGTTAAGAGAGTTTGAAATTTAAATAATATATATAAATAAAACTGTATTTGTTTTTAATAAAAAAATTATATAAACATCTAATCAATTTATTTTATACCAACTCAATGTAGAGTTAATAGTCGTAAAAAATTGTAATAATAAATACACTTAATCAATTTATTTTATACCAACTCATCAACTAACAAAAGGGTCAAACTATCCAAAATTGGTTTAAGTTTACCTTATTTTGATTTTATCCACATTTGTTATAAGTTTACCCAATTTTAGACGAAAATACCATTTTGAAGGTATATAAGCTTTTTTTATTAAATTTATTTGCTTCATCTTTTCTCTAAGACTCCGTATTTACTCTTCCTTCTCTCTAACATATCTCTCTCTAAATTTTCCGGCGAAGTAAGTATTTTTTTAGATTTAATTTCTTGTTTAATTATGGATTTTTATGGTTTAGATTTAATTTTTTTGATTTTGTTAGGAGTTTTAGTAAAAAACATAGATTAGAATTATGTTTAATTTCAAAATTAGATTTAAGATGGAATAAGGTAAAAAAAAATCAATTTTGTTTTGTTTTTGGCCATTTTCCAGCCCGGACAATGCCGGAACCGATGGAGTGTCTGGTGCACCCCACCGGTGCGTTGGGCCTGCACCATCGGTGCAGGTCTTGTGTACCGATCATGCAGGCCCAACGCACTATCGGTGCGTAAGACCTGATGGTGCAGGCGTATATTTAAAAAAAAATTCTACATATTTTTAAATGAAGTCCTTAAAATTTTATTTTTTAAAAACTAACATCCCAAAATTATTAATTTTTTTCATTTTTTTGTTATTTTAGTGTTTATATTGAAGAGTTTGAAGATTATCCGGGGGTGATTATGTGATACGAGAATCTCTTAGTGTCAATATTGGTTGATTTATTTTGTTTAGGAGCTGTTTTAGAGAGAGAAAATGAGAGCTTAGCTTAAGTAGAGAGAGAAAGTAATATAACATTCGTCTTGGGATCTGTGAAGCGTGTGTGGTCCTTTTATAGTACAATTGCGGACCCCAAACGCTTTAATTCCCATTCATTACATTTTTAGTCCCTACATCTTATTTTCTTCTTATTCTAGCTACTTATTTGATAGTTTATACAATTTTCCCCTCACACAATTTCCTCTTTTCATTTTCCTCCTCTCATACTTTTTCTTTACAATTTTCTCTTATCATGTTTCTTCTTTACGATTTTCTCCTATCATGCTTCTTCTTTACGATTTTCTCTTTGTCTTTTATTCTTCCTTATCAGTAGCCCCCCAGCCCTAGTAAAAATAGTTTTACTGGGACTATAAAAAAGTCTCCATTATCACTTCGAACATCTTTTCCTCAAAACAAATACCTCAAATGCTGCACCTCTTCGAAAAAGCATCTCTTTGAAAACATCTCTTCTCTTCGAATGCTGCATCTCTTTGAAAAAGCATGTCTTCGAAAACATCTCTTCGAATGTTGCATCTCTTTGAAAAAACATCTCTTCGAATGCTGCATCTCTTTGAAAAAACATCTCTTCGAAAACATCTCTTATTTCATGTTAACCAGTGTAGCCCCCCCCCCCCCAATCATTGCAATGACTTAATAAAGACAAACCAATACCTAAAATCCTTGTCGATCAAAATTTGCCCTGTGAGCATATCACAACCATTAGAATTTGATGCTAAGGCATTACAATGATTGCCTATGAAAATTTAGCCTCACATCAGCAGTCATGCTTTTGTGTCAGCGTATCTTTAGAGAGATCTTGCCTCTACAACTTCTCCCACGTCTCTGTCAACAATTTTTGACCTAGGGTTTCCATAATACCCCTAGGCAAACAACAAGAAATGTCCCCAGGCCCGATTTTTCCTAGAAGCCCATTTGGCCTCTATAAATACTCATCTCTTTCATTAATGGCTTAAACTTCCCACCCATAATTTCTAGAGAGAGAAAGTTGGCTGACAGACCTCGTCGGATTCCAGAGTGGCTCCTTATTAGCAAAAAATTCGAGGAACGAGTTGCTGCTGGTGAATACACTGAGCCTCAGCCTCCACCTGCTGTGACTACCTTCTACGGTTCGTGGCCCCCTTCTGAAAATTCGACATCCATAATCCCTCTCGAAATATCTCATCAGAATCAAGTCAACAACTAGATCACCCTCGAAGAAATGGGGAAAGGAAGCACCATAAACATTCTTCGGGAAAAAGAAAAAGACACCACAAGGACATGCAGTCACAGGAGAGCAAGCGTTTGAAAGATGTACCAGAAACTACTCCAGAGCCTCCTCAAACTATGGCGGCTGACCCTGAGTCTCCTCGAACTACAACAGCTGACCCTCATCTTCCGAGGACCGGGGATCCTGTCTCAAGCCTTCCAGCTACTCCATCCATAACAGGAAATGAGACTCCCTGGTTTTCTTTAGGACAGACCGTGGTTACCGAGGCAGAAATTCAAGAGCTGCGCAAAAAAGCCCTAGCTGCTAAAGGAAAAGCTATTGCCTCAGATAACCCGGATTCGTCTATTCCAGCCACTCATGTTGCAGATAGGAGTAATGTCATCGAAATTCCTACTCAGTCGTCCGGTGAACATCCTACCACCCTGATCAATCCTGATCAAATCACTCAAGCCATTCAACCCACAAATCCAGACCAACAAATTGACATCACAGCAGAATCCTCCAGTCAGACGCGTACTCCTCCTCCAACCATGTCCGACGAGCAAGCGGAACGCATTGCCCCTAAGTCAAAAGGTGATGTAGCCCTTCCATTAGAACTTGATGCCATCATGGGCAACAATATTCGAGGGATTGAAAATAAGCATACTGTTGCTCTTTACAATATATCGTACAAGTACTTTTCTCCCTCGGAAGAAACGCTGCTTCGTACTCGTTGGTGCATCCCTTCGTATATCAACATCAGATTTCCCTCCGAAGGAGAGACTCCACTATCTGTTAGGGATCATGAACTTGTTGTCTATACTGACATCATGAATTGGGTATTAAGATTTCCTTTAGACCCTTTCTTCGTCGAGTATTTTGCTAAGATTGATCTGTGCCCCTCTCAAGCTGGACCCAACATGTGGTTCACATTAATGGCATGCATCATGGCCTCGAGAATTTCAGGCCAAGAGTTTTCCTTGGAGCAGTTCATCGGACTATCCGGGTTGGCTAGGAATCCATTCTTCCCATTTTATTCGTTAACATTTAACCGAAGGCAGAAAGTGCTAAAAGATCTGCTAGAGGCTGACAAGAAATGGAAACAGCAGTTTATCTTCTTCTCAAGACATTGGGAGACTGGCACTGAAGCAACCCCTTCGAACCCTCACAAATTAACTCTGCTGTGGACCAATAAACGTAAGTCCTCGAATCATTTTATTTATAATAGTCCTTCGAATTATTAGAGTTTAAGAGTTTAACTTAAACATTTTTGTAGCTATGACTGGCATTTCGAAGCCATATGCTGATTATGTGGAGAGTGCCACTGCTGTTTTTACGAGGCTTAGTGAATGGGCTAAAGAAAAATGGGAGAACCGATTTCGCTTATGTTTTAGTGACAACAATATGGCTCTGAGTAGATTGTGGAGGTTAAATCCCCTTGATCGACTGTCTTTGAAAGAATTGATGACCCCTCCTTCCCAAGATGAGGTGCTAGAACGAGTAACAAAGAAAAATATAGTAATATATTTTCCGAAGCGTGACCGTGCACAAAGTCATCGAGATGCACCCGAGGAGGAACTTCCTGCTAAGCAACAACAGCTACAGCTAGAAGTGCCCGTCGACCCAGACCCAGCCTCCTCGGACAACAGAGTAGCTCCCAATCCTGATCCTTCCCCACAAAAGGCCATTCACCCTCGGAAGAAGAAAAGCTTGAAAGCCAAAGGAAAAGAGATGGCTACCTTAGATCCTATCCAGGAGCAGTCCGAGGACAGTAGAGTTCAAAACGATGCCCCCGAACCGACCCATGAGATTGAAGATCAAAGGGCTCTTGTCATGTCTGATCATGAAATGGGAGATAACTCTCCCAAAAAAACCTCCAACTTAACACCCAACACTCCTCGGACCCAAACATCACATCCAGCTCCCCCAGAGGAGCCCCCCATACTTGCTCCACTTCCCATTCCTCAAAGTAAGCCTCTCTAACACATTGATCTTAGGATTCTCGAGGGGGAGACATCTGACTTTGACGCTGTTGGCCTTGGCTCTCCTAGCAGCTCCTTCAAAATTCCCCGTGACGACGAATTTTCAATGAGTATGCGCAGCCTGTTGCATACCTCTGTTATGAAGGGAAAGAAGATGTCACACTTGGAGAATAGGAAAAATCATTACAAGTTCAAGGCTTCCCTGTTGGCTGCACAACTTGAAGAGGCCAAAAAACAACATGCGATTGTGGAGAGTCAGACAGATGCACTATATGAAAGATTATCTGCCTCGGAGAACTATGTCATTATGTTAGAGAGATGTTGCCAAGAGGAGATGGATCTCTATCAGAAAAAGATCGGGGGCCAGGAGAAACTCATTGCTGAATATATGAAGGGCGAAGAGGTGGCGCGCATAGGTTTTACTGACTGTTTCAAGGACTATGAAAAGATTTTCGAGAATAGAAATCACTTGGCGAGGCGCATTAAAGATTTCCCTCGGCAGGTAGAGGAAGAGAAGGAGAAGGTTGTGAATGCCTATATTGCCAAGTGTACCAATAACCTGGTTGATCGAGGTGCAACAGTTCGAGCAGGTTTGATAACGCTACTTCATGCGGAGTACCCCGAATATGACCTTGGCAGTTTTTGAAAACTTGTGTCCCCGGATCTCCGTCATCCTCACATTGTTGTCAGTGAGAGTGAATCGTCAGATTCTGAGGAAAGTGACTCTCCCGAAAAGTCCTAACAATAGGTGATCGTGGACAAAGTGTTTTATGTATAAGACCTTATAAGGCAATTTTTGTACTCCTCGGATTTTTGTGTCTGCCCCAACTTGTAACATTTAACCTTACAATATTTAGTGTGTGGCAATTTACATCGTTGTGTCATTTATAACTATGGTTTACATTGAAAAAGTCATAGCGTGTATAATAACATAAGAATGTAAATAATTTTAAGACACAATATATTGTGTCTCAAAGAATAATTCGAAGAGACCCAAGTTATAATTCGAAGGGTGAAACGACTTGAAGTACAAAGCAGAATTCATCCAAATAATAATTCGGGGCACTCATTATCATAACCCAGTCAATAATTTGAGATAGGGCAAAATTCGAGGCACAAGTCGTTTTGACCCAAATTATAATTTAAGGCAAAGAAAAATTCGAGGCATAAATCATTATGACCCAAATTATAGTTGAAGATAAAGAGAAATTCGAGGCACAACTCATTGTGACCCAAATTATAGTTTAAGGCAAACAAAACTTCGAGGCACAAATCATTATGACCCAAATCATAGTTGAAGATAAAGAGAAATTCGAGGCACAACTCATTGTGACCCAAATTATAGTTTAAGGTAAAGAAAGATTCGAGGCATAAATCATTATGACCCAAATCATAGTTTAAGATAGAGACAAATTCGAGGCACGAGTTATTGTGACCCGAAAATAGTTTGAGGCAAAAAGTACGTCATATTAAGTAGCTCATTGGACACGTTAAAACCTTCATGTGCCTATCAGGATAGGAAAGAGTATCCCCTCACTATGTTCGGAAATTTCATATACAAAAAAGGACAACTTTCTTATTCAAGATACAGCTTTAAATGTTCAATATTCCATGGGAGACGGAGGTATCGCCCTTCCTTGTCTTTCAGCCGATATATTCCAGGTTTTACTTTCTCAGTGACCTCAAAAGGACCCTCACAATTTGCACAGACTCTTATCTTTGGTATGAAAAAAGACTTTTTGTAGTACTTTGTCTCCCACATTGAAGTCTCTATGCTTTACTTTAGACGCATATCGACTCCGCATAAGAGTTTGATAATGGAGGGACGTCAATTGTGCTCGTTGTCTTTTTTCTTCAACCAAATCTAACGCCAGTGCTCTTTTTTGGTCATTCGCCTCCGTTGTATACGTTGTCACACGATATGAAGGGAAAACAATCTCTGGAGGGACAATGGCATCCATACCATATACTAAGGCAAACGGGGATACAGCTGTGGCTGTTCGTGGAGTTGTCCTGTAAGCCCACAATACTTCTTGTAAATAATCAGGCCATCTTCCTGCCTTTCCTTCCAAGTTCTTTTTCAAACCATCCAGAATTGTGCGATTGGTCACTTCCACTTGCCCATTAGATTGAGGATGAAATGGGGTATAAAAACATTGTCGTATGCCCCTAGAGAGGCAAAAACTTTTAAACTCCTTGTTATCAAACTGAGGCCCGTTATCCGTTGTGACTTGCAATGGCACCCCAAACCGACAGCAAATATTGACACCACAAATTTGATTACATCTTTGGCATTTGTCCCTGCTAAGGGTTCTGCTTCTACCCACTTAGAGAAATAATCCACTACGACAATTATAATTTGCCTGCCACCGGATGCTATCGATAAAGGTCCAACTAAATCGATGCCCCACCTATCGAATGGGACTGCTTCCGAAATACTCTCCAATAATACCCCCGGCCTGTGGATCACATTTGCATAGCGCTGACAAGTATCACATCCTTTTACCAAATATTTTGAATCTGATGCAATAGTCAGCCAATAAAAGCCAGCCAGAAACACCCGATGAATTAATGCCTTATACCCAATATGGGCAGATCCTTCCCCATCGTGTAATTCGGACAGGATGATTTGTGACTCATCCTTGTTTAGACATCGTAGTAACGGTCGACTCAAAGATTTCTTATACAACACGCCTCCTAGCACAACATACCCATGAGATTTGAACCTGATTTTCCTTGCCTCATACTTTTTGACGGGTAAAGTATCGTTTTCGAGGAAATCAATAATGGCGGACCTCCAATCGTCTTTGATCACATTGCTCTCCTCGGTAACGTTCATTGCATGGTCCACATCGATCATGATCGAGGGACGTTCCTGAATCAAGACCCATGGGTATCCCTCCGTTCATCAGGCTGAGGCCAAAGAAGCTGGTACAACATTTGCTTCCCTTCGAACATGTTCATACTTAACTTCCTGAAACTCAGATACTAAGTCTTTTAATGCTTGCAAATACTGTATCAGCTTATCTTTTCTGGCCTCGGATTCTCCCAAAGCTTGGTTTATTACTAACTGTGAATCGCTGATCAGTTTAACCTTTTCGGCCCCTCATATCTGAGCTAAACGCAAACCCGCTAATGCAGCTTCATACTCCGCTTCATTGTTAGTGGCTTTAAAGCCGAACCGAATAGCTTGGAACATAGCTATTCCTCATGGAGAAATCAATTGAACACCTGCCCCACTTCCAGAAGTGTTCGACCCCCCATCTGTTCTTACCAACCATTCCGTTTCATCAAAATGGTCGATGATTTCTTTATCCTCTCGATCCGAACGGAATTCGACCAAAAAATCAGCTAAAACTTGAGCTTTTTTCGCCGTTCAAGGCTTAAATGCTATGTCAAAACCCCCTAGTTCCACCGACCATTTAGTCATCCTTCCAGAGATATCAGGCCTATGCAACAAACCTTTTAGGGGAAAAGTTGTCCAAACGATTATAGGATGTGCCTGGAAGTAAGGTCGCATTTTTCGAGCAGCCGTTACCAAAGCCAACGCTACCTTCTCCAATTTGAGATATCGCTTCTCCGCATCCAGCAAACTCTTAGTGGCATAATAGATAGGTTTCAGAAGAGATTCCTCTTCGCGGAGTAGAACAGCACTGACCGCACAACTTGACACTGCTACATAGACAATTAATTTCTCCCATACCAATGGTTTAGACAATACCTCAGGGGACGTCAAATACTCTTGGATTTGGCGAAAAGCGGCTGAACATTCGTCGGTCCAACGAAACTGTTTCGCATTTCACAATACCTTGAAGAAGGGTGCACATTTATCCGAAGACCTAGAAATAAATCTATTCAGGGCGACCAATCTCCCTGTCAGAACTTGGACTTCTTTGATATTCCGGGGGGGGGGGGGGAGTCATGGTGACTAAAGCTTTTATCTGTTCTGGATCAGCCTCGATGCCTTTTTTGCTGATCATGTAGCCAAGAAATTTGTCCGACCTCACCCCGAAGATGCACTTCTCCGGATTGAGTTTCAAATTGACCTTGCTTAAATTGTTAAACGTATCCTCCAGGTCAGCAAAATGTTCTTCGTCCCGCGAACGTTTGACCAACATATCATCGTTATAGGCTTCCATGTTCCGTCCAATCTGTCCCTCAAAGGTTTTATTAACCAGGCGCTGATAAGTTGCCCCTGCATTCTTTAAGCCAAACGGCATAACCTTGTAGCAGTATAACCCTCTCCCGGTAATAAAAGAAGTGCTTTCTTCATCTTTAGCACTAACCGGATTTGGTTGTACCCTGAGTAAGCGTACATGAATGACAACAGTCGGTTACCCGAAGTCGAATCTACTAACTGATCAATGCGGGGCACTGGAAATGGATCCTTGAGACAAAAACTGTTTAAATCTGTGAAATCGACGCACATTCTCCACTTGCCATTCTTCTTCCGTACCTACACTAGATTTGATGCCCATACGGGATAATGCGACTCGCGAATGTGGCCTATGCTTAGTAGCCTTTCTACCTCCACAAGAATAGCGGAGGCCTTTTCCGGAGAGACTGGTCTCCTCTTCTGGACAATAGGTCGAACGTCAAGTCGAACCGCAAGCTTATGACATATAATCTCCGATGGTACTCCAGTGACATCCTGTGCATACCAAGCAAACATATCGAGCTTTTTAGATAAAAAAGCAATTAACCTTTCTCTAAACTCCAAAGAAAGTTTTACTCCGATCTTCAGAAATCTGCCACTCGCGAATTCGTGTGTCTGAGAATCTTCTTCCGGGACCAGAAACCCGGGGGTCTCCCTCTGATCATCACATGGGATGACTTCGGAGGAAGGCCCCTTTAATTGCTATGCCTTATCTGACGCTTCTCTCCGAACTCCCTTCGAGGATAAAGCTATCTGGTAACACTCACGGGCTATTTTCTGGCTACTTCTGATTATCCCGACATTGTTCCCAACCACATACTTTAAATACTGATACACCGTTGAAATTACGCCATGGTATTATACGAAGTCGGCGCGCCAACGACAATAAAAAATACTTCCACCTCTTTCTTGAATGGCCCGCGATCCAACTCAACCACACACTGAAACTCTCCAAATACCACTGCTGTAGCGTCGGTAAAGCCCACTATAGTCCTGTCGGATCGTCGAATAACTGGTGGGTCAGAAATTCTCCTGTAAGTGCTCATAAACAAGATATTCGCTGAGCTCCCTGTATCGATAAGTATCTTCTGAACTTGATCCCCAACGATACCCGCGGCGATCACCACCGCATCCTCATGCGGGCCTGCAACATTTCGCATATCATCGTCGTCAAAACAAATGATGGGGGAGGCTAATCGGTGCATTTGTGTTGACACCCCCGCTTCGATCTGGGTAGTCAGGTTGACCATGTGCCTCTTTCGCGAGCTATTGGAATTTCCCGCAATAGTATCTCCTCCAAAATTTTCTAGTGAATCGAAGAAAGCACAGAGGCTATTCTACCTCCCCCTCGGAGTAACCTCTTCTACCATATTCACATTGTTCCTCCCCTCCTTGGGATCCAAATATTCTTGTTCAATGTCAAAGTCGTCGACCCCTTCGGAAATTACCATGGCTATGTCAGTGTTTTTTGGGACAGCTTTCACCACAGTGTTCTTCTGGGAGTGCTTTTTGACAAATTCTAATAACATTCCATTCTCGATCAAGGCTTGCACTTCTTTTTTCAAAGCTATGCAGTCCTTGGTATCGTGCCCAATATCCTCGTGATACTTGCAATACTTATTAACACTTCTACTTTCCCTCAGAGTCTGTATAGGAAAAGGCTTTCTGAATGGTACTGTAGATCTTGCCTTGTCAAATATAGCGACAACATTTTCCGTCAGCTCCATAAAATAGTCTAGTCGAACCCACTTATTCGACATGGGTCGGGCTCCTTGATTGTAATTTTGCTGGTTGTCATAGTACTGTGAGCTTGTTTTCTGCCTCGGCGGATATTGACCCGTACTTTTGGCTTGAACATTGACACGGGGCCCTTGGCTACTCGGCTCAGATCTTTGAAATTGATTCTGATCCAACTGATCCCCGGATCCTTTCTTTGATGCCTGAGTCTCCTCCACCAGATTTCTCTTCTCGACCTGATCCAATAATGCTCCGAAGGTCATTGCCTGACTCTCCGCCACCGTATCCTTCAACAATCCGGGGAGTAGGCCCATCCTGAAAGCTGTAAGGGCCACTGAATCTTTACAATACTCCATGTCCGTTTTCGTTTTGACAAACCGATTGGTGTAATTCTTCAAGCTCTCCCCAACCTTTTGTTTGCAATAGATTATCGTGTCTCCGTTAGCTCTGAACTTTTTGCTCCCCACCAAGTGCTGTCTGAAGATATTCCAGAACATGTCGAAATTCTTTATCGAGCCCTGCGGAAGCCTATTATACCACTTGGAAGCTACCCCCTTGAAGGTCTGAGAAAATTCTCTACACATCAACTTATCATCGTCGTCGAAATTAATCATGAAATTTTCGAATTGTTCGATGTGATTATCCGGAACTTGCGTCCCATCGAATTTTTCTAACTTCGAGATATCGAAATGGTTTGGGAGGTTTCCCACCAAAATGTCCGGGGACAGAGGTGAAGCTCTCTAATTATGACCCGTACGATGAACGTTGGATCTTAAATTGTCATTGCTCGAAAAGTACAACCCTTCCTCGGATGGCAAAGTATATTGATGCTTCCACTCCGAATTTTGCGGGCCCATGTCTTCTTTTCTAACAGGAAACTTCGCTTGGCCATAAGCCCGATCGTCGAATTGAGCACGATAACTCTTCTCCCTCGGAGACTTCCTCTCCGAGCTTCTTCCCCTTTGGTAATCAGCGTGTCCTCGACCGTGCTTTTTCTTTCTGTGATTTCTCCTAGGAGATGACTCCGACGAACTGTATCGAGAATAATCGCTCGAATCAGACGAATCCAAATGTCGTTTTTCTTTCCTCCTCGACGATCGCCGTTTGTATCCCCTATATCTATCGTCCCTGTTTTTGGGACGAAGATCGGTTTCGCACTCCTCTTTCCCACTAGCTGGCTCCCTCCGTATCTCAGAACGAAGATTTTCCTGTACGGTTTCCTTTTCTGCCTTCAATCTTTTGATTACCAGCAACAACTCATTCCTTCGAGCCAATAGGTCTGAGTCATCGAAAGTGTCTTCGACTCGATGGCCCCTATGTGCCTCGTCCTCCATGTTATTCCGATAGTCCTCGCCCACTAGGTTCTCCTCGCAATTGTTGATAAAATCGTCCCCTTGCTCTTCCATAGTTTTCCTCGGAACTATTTCCAGGAAGCGATTGTCGTCAGAACGATCTTCGCTTCCCACAGACGGCGCCACTGAAGAGTTTGAAGATTATCCGGGGGTGATTATGTGATACGAGAATCTCTTAGTGTCAATATTGGTTGATTTACTTTGTTTAGGAGCTGTTTTAGAGAGAGAAAATGGGAGCTTAGCTTAAGTAGAGAGAGAAAGTAATATAATATTCGTCTTGGGATCTGTGAAGCGTGTGTGGTCCTTTTATTGTACAATTGCAGACCCCACACGTTTTAATTCCCATTCATTACATTTTTAGTCCCTACATCCTATTTTCTTCTTATTCTAGCTACTTATTTGATAGTTTATACAATTTTCCCCTCACATAATTTCCTCTTTTCATTTTCCTCCTCTCATACTTTTTCTTTACAATTTTCTCCTATCATGTTTCTTCTTTACGATTTTCTCCTATCATGTTTCTTCTTTACGATTTTCTCCTTGTTTTTTATTCTTCCTTATCATATATATTTAATGGTTATAATAACTTTAGTTTAGATGTTAATTCTTTATATAATTTTTATGACTAAAAATTAATCTAATTAATGAATTTATATTTTTAATCTAATTATTTGTATTTAAAAATTAATTAATGTGATTTTTTTAAAATTGAATTTTAAAAATGAATAAATACACTCAATAAATAATGTGATGATTTTTTAAAAAAGTTAAACATTAATTAAAAAATCTCATAAAACTTTTATAAATATATTAATAAAATCTCATACAACTTTTATAAATATAGATAGTAACGTAACAAGCTATATATATATAAATAAAAGTATCTAAAATATAACTATATTTAAACTTTAATAAATAAAATCTTATATAAATTTAATAAATATATATAATAACGTAGTATATATATAAAATTTAAAATATAATTATGTTTAAACATTAATTAATAAAATCTCATATAAATTTAATAATTTTGTATATATAATATCTAAAATATAATTATATTTAAACTTTAATTAATAAAATCTCATATATATATATATATATTGGTATATATATATATATATTATATATACCACATCTAAAATATAATTATATTTAAACTTTATATATTGGTATATATAGTACTATATAATTATTAAAAAAAACAATGTCAGTATATTTTTTTAAAATTTTAATTTTAATTTTTTAAATCGAATAAAAAATCAATGAATACAAACAATAAAAGTTGAGATCAATTAATAAATTTTTATTATATTTCCATATTCGAGCATCAAATCTTCAGCATATCCATTTGGTATCATCCTGGCATCCTCAATATAATTTTTTTAAAATAATTAAACTAAATTAGAAGATTTTTTTTACTTAAACACGTTAAAAACAAAAAAAAAACATATTTTTACCTTAATTCGGGTTGATTTATGTTTGGTTTTGTGTTTTTATTAGAAAAAGTTTAAATTTTTTGAAGAGAGTTTGAATGTTCTTGAGGCAACTTTGAATGTTTAAGAACATTTTGAAGAACTTCACAAAATTGTAGTAATATAGGGTTTGATCTACTAAATCAAAGTGTTTTTTTAGTAAAGATAGTAAAATATGTAAATTTGTGATTTGGGTATATTTAGGATATACTTAGTGTTTTTTTACTTAATGTCAGTTTCGTAATTATATGGATGTTTGAGGGTATTTTGGTTTTAAAAAAAAGTCAACTACGTTTTTTTTGGTAAACTTAAACCAGATCTGGGTATATAACCCCTAACTAAATCATTGAATTCACTCCCGACTTGAAAAAACAAAATTTTAGATCATTATAAACCATAACAAATAAATTCATAAGTTTTTGAAAAACAATAACAAAATCAACATCACGTCCATAAATTTAAATAAATAATTATTCACTTTACCGTCGACTATATAAATATCTTATAAAAAACATAAATTTATCTAAATTGTTGTTTATGAAATCATTTTAGAATAAAACAATGACTTACACTAACTTATTGAACTTTACTTTATAACATTCCTATGTAAACAACAAAAATAACAATTCCAAGCTAAACTCCACGACCATCACTCTACTCATTTTCATGTTTTTTAAGTTTATTTTATTACGGTAACGACTAGCATATCTCTCACTCATCACAGATGAAACTCTAATTTCTTTATATGCCGACACTTTTCATAAATAAATTGTTGTTATCCATTTCAAATTCGATGTTTAGGTTCTTTATAATCGAATTGGGTTGTTATTATATAAAAATTAATTATCTCAAGAATCTTAGTCCCATCCCCCTAGATGTAGAATTTACCAATTATCGAGTTAATGGTTTGGTAAAAGGATTTTCTAAGTTTTTACTATAGCGTACATATAAGCCTTATACAATTCTACTTTGAATTAGTTGTCTAAGATACTCATGTCTTAGACTTATATGTCTAGACTTCTCATTACAGATTCTTTCGTATGCTCTTCTTAATATTTCTTGACTATCACAATGTATTTGTATTGTCACATTTCCTTTCAGAGTGAATGATATCTCCAACAAGAGATCTCTTAACCATTAAAATCTTTACCCGTTGCGGCCAATGCTACAAACTTAGACTCCATAGTCGAGTGGAATATACACGCGAGTTTCTTTTAATCTTATGAAATAGTACCACGTGCAAATGTGAACACACATCCCATAGTCGATTTATAATCGACTAGACAAGTGCTCCAACTTGCATCCGTGTATCTCTCAAGTACCTCAAGAAATTGGAATATTAGAGACACACGTCTTTATTTTTTCAAATACCCTAGTATCATTCCAATTGCATTTCAACATTTCTTATACTCGTAAATTGACTTAATTGATTCACGATATATATATGTTATAGTGTATAAAACTGTATACGTTAATAATCATATCATACTAGCATATTCTAATTGACCCACCGCTCTCTCTTTATTTTTCCAAGCTTTAAACTATGATAAATGGTGTTTGCACGTTTCTGAAATTTAGATGTTTGAGTTTATCAAGTACTTTTTCAATGTAACAGAGCCTAACCCCCGTTATTTTTTAATATCTTAATTCCTAAAATAGTACCTAATTTATCAAGATCTTTCATATTAAAAGTAGACGATAGAAACCCACTTAGTTTTATTAATACCTTTTATGTTATTACTTAATATGAGAAAATCATCTACATATAAACATAAAATGACTATTACATCAAGTGTACATATTTTTTTCTACCGTATTATGTCTAAACCCATAAGATACAATAGAATGATCAAACTTTCCATGTCACTTCTTATGTGTTTGTTTAAGATCAAATAATAACTTAACAAGCCTACACACCTTAGACTCATTATCTGGAAGTACAAACCCCTCAAAAAATTTATAGTTTTTTCTCAAAAAATTAAAAAAGAAGACAAAATTATCATAAATGAGGGTTGAGATCCGGCGGTGTGAGATCCAACAAAATTAGGTCGAGATCTAGTCACGCTCTAGTATTTTCTATTACATTTGAGGATTAGTTATAAAAATGATCAAAATTATTTGATATTGTGGTATGTTGTCAAAAAACAATATATTTTATTTTATTTAAAAAATAAATATAAAAGAAATAAAAATGAACATATTTTTGTCAAAATATGAGAAGCCTCTATCGACACTAATCTATGTTAGACCTTGAAGTCATCGACCCACCGACCATAATAACATCTATATTTTGAAGAACTATCTTTGTTTCAGCGGTAGTTGAACGAGTTGTAACACTCTCATCTTGGAATTTTTTTTATTAACATCCGCAATGCGGTCAACGATATATATATAATTCAAATCATTTGTACTCAGGTGTTCGCTTTAAGATAAAACACGAGTTGGAGGATATGGGGTCGAAGAAAGAGGATAACACCTCGTAATTTTAATCACTTTAGTGTTGTCACTCTTACGGGAATGCTTTTCATCATGAAAAATGAGAATCAATGACCGTCAAACCATTTAAAAAACTTAAGGTCAGACACCTAGGGTTCACACTATAGTTGATACAATGAGGGTAGAATTATGATGCTTGAGATAAGAGGTGCAAACACCACCAAAGGCCCGAACTGTCACCTCTTCCGAGTGTGCTCAAATACCACGACATTTATCCTTTACACAAGACATTAATCTTATTACCATGTGAGCCCCTAGGCTTTGAACAATATATCGTTCCTGGACTATCACATTTGGTGACACATTTGACTATCAGCTTTAGATAAAGTTAGTCCACCATATCATTTGATTCATGTGATCCTACCACCTGTCATCATAGTCACGAAAATTATATACCACCACTGGTCCCTTAACTTTAGGTTATAGGTTGTAGAGTACATTTTGGCTTTCACCTAAAGTTAAAGGATCAATGACGATACAAAATTCTCATGACTATGATGACAGGTGGCGGGACCACACGAATCAAAGGATCTGGTAGACTAACTTTATCCAAAGCTAATAGTCCAGAGACTACCAACGAACTTTTGAAAGTCAAAGGACTAGCTGTCATCAAATGTGATAGTCTAGGGACGATATATTGTTCAAAACCTTAGCCCTTACATGTTTCTCTATGGGTCGTACTGAACACAAATATAGATATCAGGTGTACCACACTACCTACTAGGTGTATTTCGTTACCCATATAAAGTTCTGGAGTACTTGGCTGACCTGTATCAAATTGTGGTTCAGCCTTTTGGTGGTGTCGGAAAACTCTCTAAGTTTAAATTAGCCCGTTTGTCATTAGCCTCATGAATTCTTTTTGGTGAAATCCTTGTAAAATTTAACCAATATAAAATATACAAGTGCAATAAAACATGAAACCATAACCAAATTGATAATTTATATAATGAAACGCTTAGTTTTATGGGAAATGACACCTTAAGTACCTACTCACCAAACATATTGACATAAAATACCTAAAAATGGGTTTATGCTTACTTAATACCCATCTTATTAAAATAAATCCCATTCAATACCCAATTTTTTTTAATACATTAACTACCCTCAACTAACTATATAAGGTTTTTTAAAAGAAAAACTGATATTTTCAACCAATGAGATATTTTAAAATTTGAATTTCTAACCAACCACCTCTCTCTCTCTCTCTCTCTCTCTCTCTCTCTCTCTCTCTCTCTCTCTCTCTCTCTCTCTCTCTCTCTCTCTCTCTCTCTCTCTCTCTCTCTCTCTCTCTCTCTCTCTCTCTCTCTCTCTCTCTCTCTCTCTCTCTCTCTCTCTCTCTCTCTCTCTCTCTTATCCTAACCAAAAACTCATTTTCCAAAGAGAAGATTATTTTTCAGAAAATAACTATTTCAGCAATCAAACCGGTAGACCGTCAACCGGCATTTACATCGTGCTCTCCGTAAGACTGAGGTACGTTCATAACCTTGCTCAGACCTTTTGAACACTGATTCTCAGACTTCTCTGTTCTTTTCATAACCTGCTTTTTCACTTTTTTTTTCCGGTCTATAGCTAGTATTATCGTTGTTAATTATCGGTTATGAAGCTGATTTTGAAGGTAAGCTTGCCAGTTTTTGATGATACGACAACTATCTGTTTCTTCATTGTTTTTTTTCTTTTCAACTGAATTTGTAACATCTAGAATTCATGTATTTAAGTTGATTTTAAGTGTGCCCACAATTCAGTTTATTTTACTTTCCTAGTTTTGTTTTCTTTCGGGTAGCGTGATTACAGATTTAGAGATGTAGAGAACATGATGCGATTGTAGATGAAGAGGATGCAATTTAGGAATAAGTTCATGACATTGCGATTTATGTGTTAACTGTATGACCATGATTGCTATATATGGCCATAATTGTAACTGCTGCATAACATTGTTAGATATGACCATGCTTGCTAGATATGACCATGATTACACTACATCTTAAAACATGATTGCTAGATGTGACCATGATTATAACTGTTGCATAACATTTCTAGATATAACCATGATTGCTAGATATGACCATGATTGTTATATATGACCATGATTACTAGATATGCATGATTAGAGTACACCTTAAAACATGATTACTCTATATGACCATGATTGCTAGATATGACCATGATTGTAACTGTTGCATAACATTGCTAGATATAACCATGATTACTAGAGATGACCATAATTGCTAGATATGACCATGCTTACACTACACCTTAAAACATGATTGCTAGATATGATCATGATTGCTAGTTATGACAATGATTGTAACTGTTGCATAACATTGCTAGATACGACCATGATTGCTAAATATGACCATGTAACACATTGCTAGATTAAGTGTGTTAATGATAATGAGATATTCTATGTAACACATTGGTATATTTTGGTTGCCAATATGAATAAGTATGTGACATTTCGATTTATGACCATGATTGCTACATATGAACAGGCTTGTAACTTTTGCATACATTGCTACATATGACCATGGTTGCTAGAGATGACAATGATTGCTATATGTGACAATGTTTGTAATTGTTGCATAACATTTCTATATATGATCATGATTACTAGATGGGACCATGCTAGATATGAAATTGAGATTTATGTGTCAATAAAACCATGCTAGATACTTGATTCATAGGTACATTGTCATTTTGATTGGAGTATGACATGACGATTGTAGTGTCATTGCTAGTTTGCTACATATGACCTTGATTGATAGATATGACCATCTAGCAGAATAGGGGTATTACGATCAAGGGTATTACGATATGATACCCCAGTCTAGCAAATTGTTATCATAACATTGCTAGCAAACATGGTCAAATCTAGCAATGATATGCAACAATTACAATCATGGTCACATCTAACAATCATGGTCATATCTAGAAAACTAGCAATGACACGACAATCGTTATGTCATACTCCAATCAAAATGACAATATACCTATGAATCAAGTATCTAGCATGGTTCTATGGACACCTAAATCTCAATGTCATATCTAGCATGGTCCTATCTAGCAATCATGGTCATATATAGAAATGTTATGCAACAATTACAAACATGGTCATATGTAGCAATCATTGTCATCTCTAGCAACCATGGTCGTATCTAGCAATGTTATGGAAAAGTTACAAGAATGGTCATATCTAGCAATCATGGTCATAAATCGCAATGTCATATACCTATTCATTTACCTTAATAATTTGTTTTGCCATATTTTTTATAATTTACTCACAACTCCCCTAAAAGGGATATCTGTATAAATTTCAAGTCTTATTTGTAAACTAAGACTAAGAAAAATATACAAATACTTGGAAGATGAACAACCTCCAAAATATAGATCGCGCACATAGGATGGCTAGCCTTCATTTTAAGTCTGAACGCTAGGACGACCGGCCTCAAATATAGATTTGCATTTACACTCCTGGAAGCTCCAATATATGTTTTTTGCCCATTTTTTTTGTTTCTTTGACTTACGTTATTTTACATTTACATTTCTAGAAGCTCCGATCTTGGATTATTAACTTGTCATGTGATTTTTATTCAATACTCAACTATTTTGGATCTATTCTAAACAATACTCTTCAGATTTATAAAATAATATTTTCTGATAGTTTTTCCAAAATGGAGCCAACTTGTTATAATTTTTTCCACTTAATTTTTTTTCGGAATCACAACTTTTACGAAAACGAGTTTATTTACTATGATTTGCAGATCATAAATTTGGGGAGAAGTGTTTTACCATTTATAAACTTAAAAATAAAATATTGAGAAATTAAGAATTTCTTCGTATCTTCTTCTTCCGTATTTTGTTTTTCTTTAAGTGCATTAATGTCGAAAACTCTCACTTGTGTAGAGGTAAAAAAAGGATCCGATAGAGCATTCCAATAGAGCATTCAAAATATATCATCGTCATATAAGATTGTCCTCCTCTTGCTTGTACCTTTTAGCTTTGATTTCATTAGTGTTCTTGTTAATTCCTTTAGGAATTTTCTCCAAGTTCGGATCCAGAATATAATAGACTTTAAGTCTTGTTAATAAGAATGTAATCTTGTTTTTCCGTCGAGCAAAATTTAAACCATCGACACGGTCGAGACGAACAAAGTCTTTGTTCATCATCTTGATTGTAACCATGGTTGTTTTCCACGCCATGATATTAATTCTTTTTATTGTTAGAAAATATAGATCAGAAAC
This sequence comes from Limnanthes douglasii subsp. nivea, assembly GCA_036936605.1. NCBI lineage: Eukaryota > Viridiplantae > Streptophyta > Magnoliopsida > Brassicales > Limnanthaceae > Limnanthes > Limnanthes douglasii. The sequence continues at coordinate 271,360,608 of JAUPFV010000005.1, forward strand.
AACAACTTATAGAATTTAATCAAGACAAAGTTCGTCGAAGATTCGTCGGAAGTCGCTGGAATATGAAATGAAGTTTGAAACATATAAAACTACACTTTCCAATTATTCAGATCTTCTTTATTGCTTAGATTTGTTTAGGAAGTTTCGTTGGAATATGATAAGTTTTTCGATTCATATTACAAGAAACTAGAAAATCTGAATCAAGTTCAACAATTGAATATTTGAGAGAGATTTCATGTCGAGAGAGATTTTGGAAAATTTTGCAATAATGTATTTATTTAAATCTTTTATAGAAATGATCAAACTCTTTAAAAGGTTATAATCATTCTAAAAACCATAGGTAAAACCAAACTTCTTCAAGAGATACGTTTTAGAGGAATATTTTATTTTCATAAGATTACATTTTACTTTGCTATGATTTATCCCACCTGAAAATTTTCCAGAAACACCATCTTTACGAACACGAGTTTATTTACTATGATTTGCACCTCATGAATTTGGTGGAGAAGTATTTTACCATATATAAACTTTAAATCATACGGAGATATTTTATTTTATGATGCTGAGAGCCATTAACGGCAGCCGTTAAAAGTACTTTATCTTATGATGCTGAGAGCCAAGGAAACATCACCTTCCCACCAGCGCTTCGCAAGCGTATGAAACAGAAGAAAAACAGGCTTCACCTGTGAGAACCAGCACCCCAACTATTGTAAATTTGTCTGAGAGAGCTAGGCAGAGATCTGCAATCAGAAAGCTGAAGCTCGAGCTGGTATTTCTGGTGCGAGCCAAGGCCGTGGCAGAGTTTCTCCTGGAAGAGTTGTTCGTGGTAGAGGTGCACCCACACACGGAAGAGCTGGGCGTCAGGGGCGTGGACCCCCTTCAGCTCAGTAATGATAAAGTACAAGGACAATGCATTTAGCATTCGTTTTACAGGACCAGTATTAGTGCCCTGACAAGACTATTTTTTCTTGTATGTATTAACTGAATATTAAAACTTAATTATAGCAATTAAGGTGAATTTTTTGAATCCATAGAAACTTCAGGGAATGAAACTTGAATGGTACCAAGCTGGTAATTTTTTGCTCATACTGTTGTTGTGGTCTTTCTGCCTTGAAATTCATCTGACTAATTATTTTAATAAAAAAACATAATATTGGAAAATAGTCAAATTCTGTTTCAGACTTAAAAAAAAAAAACTTATTAACCTTTGTCAACTAGTTTTAGATATATTAGTAAACAGATTATACTAATTGTCTATTGAAACAGGTTAAGAACACAAAAGCACACTAGAGGAAACAACTAAAGTGAAACAAGAGACTAGGGTTGGGTTAAGAACCAACTATCAAGCAACAAAACTGATGGAACTTTTCAGACCAAACGAATTTGACATAATTAATGCCCTTTAATATTAAGATGCTCGAAGTAAGCCAGGTACTTCTCTTGCATCCGCACAGGAAACTCTGGCATCGACTTCATCAGCTCTGCGTCGCTGCAAAACAAGATAGGATTGCAGGTCACTTAATACTCAACAAGTAACTGAGTGATAGTATAAAGTAACATCTGGCGTGGCTCGACCTAGTTCATTTCCAAGATGTGCGGAAATTTAGGGTTGTAAAACTCGTCTGGTTGACTTGAGAAGCAAGCTAATATAGGAGGCAAGATAAGAAATGTTATTACAAATAACTTACTTATTCAGAATGTTGAGAATGTTGACATGAATTAGGCTGAAGAGACGGGGGTTATCATCCACCTGAAATGAAACCAGACAGTTGAGTTAGCAAACCCTAGTCCAACATGAACATAGATAGTTTGGTGAAACTAAAGCCAGCAAGAATCGTAAGGACTTCACCTTGAGACCCGCCAAATTTGAAGTTATTTGAGTGAATAGCTTTTCATTGTCCTTCATCAGAATTTCATTAAGTCCTGCAAACAGATAGTGCAAATTTATCAATTTTATGATAATTGGTATATAAAGAAGACAAGTCATACTTCTGTTCTATCTTGAAAAGCTAAGACCCTTATATAAAGAGTAAAAGACTAGAAAAGACACAGAATCCGACCTTGTGACTGATCGTGAACCTTTTCCTGAAAAACAAGATCCATTTATCAATAATTAATATAGAAATAATTAACAGCAACAACACTGACAATTATTTTTATGATTTGAAGTAGCTGAAAATACTAATAGGTCTTAAAATCATTGTAATAAAGTAGAGATTGCTTAAATCTTACATTGGCCTTCTTGCTATTGTTTTCTTCATTCCTTTTCTTGCTAGCTTCCTCTCTCTGGGTACAAAAGCGTAGTAATATTAGCAGAATGTTAACTTAGTAAGACTATGTAACGTTCCATCTAAAGGCATAGATTCGGATATCATCTTTCAAATATATAAACAAAAATTAGTACTTTCAAGGGTAATAATATATTATATACACTTTCGCAGAAGAAATCTTACTCTGATCCAACTGCAACGCAACGCCACATCTCTCACGGTCTTATTTGGAAGTCTCATTGCGATCATTGCATAACGATCTTGTAATGGGCATGCTGCAAACCTGCAAGTAATTTTATATATATCAACACTTGAACGGCAGTCGTTAATTACGTATAGGTGCCGGGAACCCTAATTCTATCATAGAGTGGACATATTATTATCACAGCAAGTGTTTTTCTTTAACATAACAAGACCGGAACTCAGATTTAAATTGAACCTATATTACTACAGTAACCATTAAAAACAAAACAAAACTTGTAATAACTCAAATTTCAATCCGATTTCAAAACACAAAACTCAACAAAAACCAAATAAGGAAACATACAACACTTGAGAACAACGTTCAAACTCAACCCTAGAACTGAATAAATCCAATCAAACAGTGACAATAATCAAACAGTATCCAAACCAAATAATCGATCGATCAGAGTTACTTACTCGACTAACCCCACAGTAAGGATTGCCCTCTCCTTTCGTGTCCAATCCAGGTCAAACCCAGGGTTGTGTATTAACTCCATAAATATTAGATGGAATACTTCAAATCTATGAAGAATCAAAGGACTGAAAATTTAAAATTTTAAACTTTTTTTTATCGTCCGTTTGAAAAAGCAGAGACTTATACAAAATAGAAAGACGAGATATTTTATTTTTTTGAAACGGTTTCGATTTAAAGGTTTATAAAACTAATATCTTTATTGTTGCTAATATCTTTATTGTTTAAAAGATTTATAAAACTAATATCTTTATTGTTTAAATTTTTTATAAAACTAATATTTTTATTATTCGTTAATATCTTTGAGTTTAATGACTTTTTATAGGGATGAATATAACTAAATTGTAACTCATTCGTTTTTATTTATTATTTTTTCAAAATATATTTATTTAAAAAAATAAATATTTAATAATAATATATAAAAACTAAATCAACGTAATTAATTTAAATCTTTTAGATTGTTAAATATAAATTAATTTAAAATAATATTAACATAATAAAATCTGAATAGCAATAATACCATCAAAACTAAATCATAAATATATAAATTAAAAACAACAAAAAAAAATATCTGAATCATATGAAGAAAAAGAAAATTTGTTAGTTACGAAAACTTCTAAGTAAAGAAAAAGAAAATTTGTTAGTTACGAAAACTTCTAAGTAAAGGATTTCTATTTCAACCGGAATAACTTCTTCCATATAATTCATAACAAAAATAAAAAATTCAAAAATATTAGATTGAAAGAAGCTTTTACTGCAAATGTATGAAGGATAAAAAGAGACTGAAATTTTAAAATTTTAATTTTCTTTTTATCCTACCGTTTAAAAAAACAGAGTTGATCTTTGGCGGCTAAAAAGCACTGTTAGTCCCCCATGTTTACCACTTGTATCAACATAGTCCCTTTCATTCACTTCTGCATAGAACTCATCCCATTCATTTTAAAAATTTGCACAAATAGTCCCTCCGCATATTTTGGGGGACCAAAAGTGATACAAAACTTAGGATTTGATGACCAAAAGTGATATAAAACTTGGGATTTGGGGACCAAAAGTGATACAAAATTTGGGATTTGGGGACCAAAAGTGATACAAAACTTAGAATTTAAGTGCCAGGTGTCAGGTTTTTAATGGTTTATATGTGCGGAGGACTATATTTGCAAATTTCTAAAACAAAGAGGATGAGTTTTATGCAGAAGTGAACGAAAGGAACTATGTTGATACAAGTGGTAAACATGGAGGACTAACAGTGTTTTTTACCCATCTTTGGCTGAAATCTGAAATCTTTGGATCGGAGTTTTTCTACCGTTAAAGAATCACTATTAATATTAATGCAAGAGAGGATAAAAATATATTGGATAAGATCATTTGGTTGTTGGAAAAATCTATAAAAACAAAAATATCAAGAATAAAATGTCAACTAACAATATTAAGATTTTATCGAATTGATTTTTAGTACATGCTTTTAAAGATACATATTTTTTTTTATTCAATAAAATTTTGTTTTAGAAAATAATAACTATTATGTTTTGCTGTGAACATTAAACTTTACTAATTTACTTATTATTTATATAAAATTATAAAATTATAAAACTATAATATAATGATGATTTATCCAAAAAGTTTGCAAAAATAAATAAATATTACTAATTATAATATCTTAATAAATGAAAGTTATTAATTATAATCATGCTTCCAAACAAAATCCAAATTAAAATAATTAAATTACCAAATGTTTTAATCTCCACCCTTAAATTAATTGAATAAAACATTTAAAGTAAAGTGACATGATAAACTACTACTATCTTTTTATAAAACTAATTAAAATGGAAAAACAGAATTATCACTCTTTTCACTCACTTCTTTCTCTCTCCTTCCTTTTCCTATCGCTGGCTATTCTCTCTACTCTCTCTACTCTCTCTCCACCATGAGAGATCATCACATTTAGAGAGAGAAACCTAAAAGAAACCACACCTAATGAAACAATACGATCACATGCTGCATCTCTTGCATTCTAGCATGTGGATCACTCGACCTCATCCCAATCGTTCAGTGGCACCATCAAAACCATCGACATCATGCAGCCCATCCCAAACACGTCCTTAAAAACATCTTCCGCCGACGACGACGCAGCAATAGTGATTGTAGTCGATCTTCAGCGCGGCGAAATAAATGGAAAGAAAAAAAACAGAAAACCGTCTTCCCCTACCGTCCTGAAATATCCTGACTTTAAATCTTTCCAAAGTTTTGAGCTTTTTTAAACTATATAAAAAAATATCTTCTTCGTTTTTATAAAAAAATTATTTTTTTTAAAATCGAATATATTTTATCATACGACACATAACTTGATAACATAAGACAGTAGAAATTCCACAAAAGAGCCATAGATCAAAAAATAATTTACACGTGAATGCAAATTTCTAACTATTGTGGACTCAATCCCATAAATACAAACTCATAATGAGATTAACTATGTTTGAATTGATTCATTCCTAACACTCTATAACCACGAAGTTTGAAGCTCGAAGCTTCACGAACGCGTACACTAGATCTCTCTCGACAGATAGTCAACCAAACTTCAAACAATATAAGGCAAATGGCCATTTCTTATCACTGATTTGAGACCAGATCTAATCATTCTCGTACCTGAATTTGAATCCTTCCTTGTGCAAGGACATTGACCTCGTTTGTGCAAGGACATTGACCTCGTTTGACCTCGTTTGTACTTTTGCGATTCCCTTCTAAATCGATATTACTAAGTTCTTTTGATTTCTTGTTGTCTTACTTATTACTAGACTTGTCTAACAAGGGGCTTTAGTAGAAGTCATTTGTTCGGTGGGTGATAGTTGGGAAGAGTGATCATTTGTCATAGTCTGAGCGATCACCTCGAGCGAGGTGATCAAGCGGGAAACTGGTTGGAAGCAATCCTAAATAAAATTATAAGATCAAGCGGGAAACTGGTTGGAAGCAATTCTAAATAAAATTATAACAAATGTTTTCACGAATAGTGATGTAGGGGAAAAGCCTTTAAAAAAAAAAATTCTATTTAAATATTTTAGTTTTATTTATTTTATGTTTTATATTTTAAGGATCTATTTAAGATATCAAAATAAATCTGATTATATTCAGATTTAAAGTGATATTATTTTCTTATGTTTATTTGTATTCCCATATTTTGTATTATGGATTTGGGCGATTCCTATTTAAGGCATTTAAACCCTATTTTTGTGGCAAACTATTTTGATTAAATAAAAACAAAATTAGGGTTTTATCCCTTTAGGCTTCTGCTACGTTTCACTCTACTTCAAATAGCTAATAAAATTTCATAACGAAGTCGTACTGATAAAATTGAAGAACAAATGTTTTCACGAATAGCTAATAAAATTTTACAACGAAGTCGTACTGAAGAATCTATGAGACAAAAAACCGTATATCAAACAGTATATAACGAAGAAAGAAATTCTAAATTTTAAATAGATTTAAGGGAAATGACATCCTAAGTACCTATTGGCCATACAGATCAGTATCTATCAAACAACAATTACAATTCCCTAGACACACAAATTTAACTAAAACGCCTGCTTTTAAGTATTTTCAGAGAGTGGAATACCAGGTAATCTCCTTTTTTTTTTTAATTCTTAGACCTCTGTTTTCGGATCCATTTTTCTTCTCCATCTCTAATCTTTGACACGTTTTATTCACCTTTTCTTTTCTATTAAAAGATTCTACCTTTATTTTCTAATTCTTCTGACTCGGACCAGTTTCTTCTCTACTTTTAATCCATCTTTTTTTGGGGGCAATCGAAGAATTGTTTATGGGTTTTGTTCGTTTGTTTGTGTATTTGTTGTTGATAGTCGAAGCTTTCAATTTTTTACTCGTGGTTTTTCATGGAACGTCATTATCGTCGCCGCGGGGTTTCCGTGGTGGTAAGAGAGAAACGCCAAGTTTTGTTTAGTTTGTTTGCATTTTATCATCCAAGGAGTACTGGGTTTGCGTTAGAGTTACAAACTTGATTAATTATCGACGGATCTTGTTACTGAAATGGTTGAATATACTTCAGGGTCAGACGTCACTGCCAAATCAAGAACTTACTTGCTTTTATGTTTGATTTAGCGAACATGATGCGATTATCGTGTAGAGGATGCGATTTCCGGTTTGTATTTAGACATTGATAGATACAGTATAATGAGATTGCTAGATACATTTTATTGGAATTCCATATGCACTCAGAAGACATTTTACAGGCATTTGAAGATTTAGCGAATAAGATGCGATTGCCGTGTAGAGGATGCGATTTTCGGCTTGTATTTAGACATTGCTAGATACGGTATAATAAGGATGCTAGATACATTTTATTGGATTTCCATACGCACTCAGAAGACATTGCTAGACACACTAATACAACATTGTTAGACACACCAATACAACATTTCTAGATACACTAATACCGCATTGCTAGACGCATTAGTATAACATTGCTAGACACACAAATACAACATTGCTAGATATGGGAATTGTTACTACGATTGTAATTCAAATATCACATTGCTAGATACATTGATATGAGTTTTCTAGATACACTAATCTCACTTCTTACATTGCGATTGTGTTTTATAACTGCCTTTACAACTGCTTACTGGAACTACTGACTCTCTAATCCTTAGTGATGCTGTAAATAAAGGAATTACTACTGTAAACATTCATTGAACACCCAAAAAAACTAACAACATAATTTTAAAAAAGATTAAAACATTAGATAGTGGCTTTACAACTTCCAAGTACAACAACCCTCCCAAAAAATAGAATATCTCAGAGGGTTGGTCCATTTTTGCCAATAAAACAAAAAAACATACTAAATCAAAAAACATCCTGCATGAACTCCAATAACATCAATCTGAATACTAGTTACATGACATTTCTAGATACAAGTTATATGACATTGCTATAACGAGTTATATGACATTGCTAGATACAAGTTATATGGCATTGCTGGATACTAGTGTATGACATTGCTAGATACTTTATTACCACATTGCTAGATATTCAATTATGATATTGTTAGATACGTAGTAATCGTTATGGTTGGATACACCAGGAATGGCAGGGATCTTGCTTGATACATTAATAATACATATTAGTATCTGGAAATGACATCATATGTACCTAATTACCAAACATATTAGCACTTGGTACCCTGATGACATTGCTAGATACGAGTTATATGAAATTTTTATATACGAGTTATATGACATTGCTAGATACGACGTTATGACATTGCTGGATATGAGTTATATGGCATTGCTAGACACGTTCTTACGACATTGCTAGATATTCAATTATGACATTGCTATATACGAGTTATATAATATTGATATATACGAGTTATATGACATTTCTAGATACGACGTTATGACATTGCTAGATACGATTTATATGACATTGTTAGACACGTTCTTACGACATTGCTAGATATTCAATTATGACATTGCTATATACATAAAAAATACATTGCTAGATACACGTAATCTGACATTGCTAGATGTTTTGAAAATGAAAATAATGAGTTATTGTCCCAACACTAACGTCTACGAAAGATCCGTATAAACAAAATTCAATTTATAATGAATTATACAATTATACGGTTGTCCCAAATAAAACTATTTCAAAATCAAATATAACTACCATTGTCTGTTTGTGTTTGAATCACTAAGGAAATGCTTAAATATTTTGGCTCTCATATTAGCGGGCATATCCTCGTTCCTTACGTCGAACGATGTTTTGAGATACGTATAGAAATGGGTGTCCCGAACAGCTTCCATGTGTTCTATTGTTATTATATTTTGTCTTAGAAGGTTGATTATGCTGACTAAGCCCGACCAGTCATGTTTTCCTGTACATATCGTAGTTTCTAGTCACTTTAATAATATTCTTTATGTCACGGTCATAACCTACATCCCAATCAACCAAACAAAACAAAAAAAACTTGCCACATTTCTAGACATTTCAAACCAAACAGTCATTTGTTTTCACTAACAAAACTAAAGAATCAACTAACTTACACACATTGCTAGATATATGAAAAGACATTGATACACATTGCTAGACATATTGTAGACATTGCTAGACATATTTCAGACATTGCCAGACATATTTAAGACAGTTTTAGACGTATTGCATACATTGCTAGACACATTGTTGACATTGCTAGACACATTGCTGACATTGCTAGTCATATATGCAGACATTGCTAGACGTATTGCATGTTAGTGTACCCATATTTCAAACATTGCTAGACATTGCCACAATTTTTACAGACACTGCTAGACATGAACAACATAACAGAAGAAAAACATCGCAGTAGTAACCTATATTGCAGTAGTAACCTATATCGCAATCACCCCAACATAACAGAAAAAACTTTCCACAATCCTAGATATTAACCAAACAAAAACATCAACTAACTTACACACATTGCTAGACATATTAAAGATTCAGTGCGGACATTGCTAGACATATTGAAGATTCAGTGCGGACATTGCTAGACACTTCCAAATTAATTCTCAACTATTAAATGACTTAGTGAAGTAGTGGGAGTTATATTAGGAAGTCTAAAAGTCTCGAATTACTGAGAGACGTTTGAATCATATTTTCTATAATTACTGAACTTTTTTTTTATTCTTCAAGTAATGAAATCAAACTATCTGTATGTTCAAATTGTTTCATCTGTCTGTTCAATTTGTTTTATGGTATCAGAGCAAAGTCTATGCATATCAAGTGTTTGATTTTATTACCCATTGAAATAAAAATCCTGTCAAGTGTTATTACTTTTTAAATCAATATGAATGAAAGTAATTCAGCTTCTCATATGTCTACAGAGAAGCTTGTTGGAACCAATTACCAATATTGGCGGTTGTGTATGGAGGCTTTTCTTTAAGGACAAGATTTGTGGAATCTTGTTTCCGGTACCGGGATACTTCCTAGTGATACTCCGGAAAATGCTGAGTTAAGGAGGAAATGGAAAGTAAGGTGCAGAAAGGCTTTATTCGCGTTGAGAACTTCGATCGGTAAGGATTTTATTGATCATGTTCGTGCATTGGATTCTCCAAAGGATATCTGGGATACTCTTGACAGGTTATTTACCCAGAAAAATAATATACTGCTTCAATACCTTGAGAATGAGCTTGCTTCATTAACCAAAGGTAATATGTCGGTCTTTGATTACTTTCTTAAGGTTAAGAATGTATGTTCAGAAATTTCAGGTTTGGATAGTGATGAACCTATCAGTGATGCAAGGTTAAGACGTTATTTGATTCGTGGATTACGATCTGACTTGCCGTTTATATCATCAATACAAGGATGGGTAAACCAACCATCAATTGTTGAGTTAGAGAACCTACTATCTAACCAGGAAGCATTGGTTAAATAAATGCTTGGTAAGTATTCACTTGATGTTGAAGATGCACTATTTACTAAAGACAGGTCAAGGTGGAAAAGCACACAAAATGGTGGTAAGTAGACAAGAAATGAGGTGGAGTCAGTAAGCCACTTTAAACGGACATGTTTTAGATACAGAAGGACTGGACATATGAAGTCGGATTGTCGTGCAAAGCTTATTTATAAGAAGTGTGGAAAACCAGGCCACATTAAACCAAACTGTTATTCGAAAATCGTTAAATCAGATGCAAATGTTGCATATGATGCTGAAGATAACAATGAGTTGTAGTGGGAAAATTATTTCTCAATTGAAGTTATTAATCAACCGGACAACGTGGCTTTTGCTACACATAAATCTGAAAATAAATCGGAGGTTAATACTAGTTGTATTGACTACAAGAACGAGTGGATCATTGATTCGGGTTGCTCACGTCATGCTACCGACAATGCTTCTCTATTCTCTGATATTCGTCCTCATTTGAGCAAACGAGTAATTGTGACAGAAAACAATCATTACATCCAGTAGTGAAAAAAGGTGATTTCGGTGTGAAGGCTATACATTTAGATAATGAAAGTCTTACACTTGAAAACGTATATCAAGTATCGGGTTTAAAGAAGAATCTTGCTTCTGTCTCTCAAATCACTAATTCGAGTAAGTATGTTTTATTTCGACCAACTGATGTTCAGATTCTTGATGATTATAAAGGTGTTGATGCTAATATCTTATTCACATGAAGAAAGGCAAACTCTTTATATGTTTTATCTGCAACTGAGGCGTATGTAGAAAAGACAAGTCAAAATACAACAACTTCACTTTGGCATGCTCGACTCAGAAATGTTGGTAATCAACTGTTGCAGTAAATATCAACAAATAGACTACCTGAGGGAGTTCTTTTATTCAAATCAATAAACCAGGATGTCATTTGTGTTGCCTGTCAATATAGTAAGTCACATCGACTCCCTTTTTAGAAATCCATGAACCATGCATCGTCGATGTTTGAGCTTGTACATTCTGATCTCATGGGTCCTACAAGAACACCAAGTTTTAGTGGTTTCCGTTATATGATGGTTATTGTTGATGATTTCTCTCGCTATAGTCGGGTGTATATCTTGAAAAACAAAGGAGAAGCTTTCACGCACTTAGTTCAGTTTAAACAGATGGTAGAGAAGCAATCCGGGTCTGTTTTGAAGTGTTTGTGAACTAATAATGGGGGTGAATTCACGAATTTTTGTAATTCTGCCGCAAACATGGTATTCATCGACACTAACTTTCCCAGATACCCTATAATAAAATGGATTCCTTGAGCGTAAGTTAGCACATCTTACAACAATGACTTTATCCTGGATGCACGATAAGAACCTTCCTAGAGAGCTCTGGGTAGCAGCTATGTAGTGTGACTGTCATGTGATAAACTGATTTCCTCCATGGCCAGGTACATCAACATCTCCTTTTGAGCTGCTATATACTATCAAACCTAATGTGAGTTAATTTAGAGTTTTTGGGTCTCTTTCCTATGTTCATATACCTAAGAAAAATCGAACTAAGCTTGATCTAAAAGCAAGGAAGTGTGTATTTGTTGATTATGACGTGAACATGAAAGGATGGAGATGTATGGATCCTATCACTAAGAAGATTGTGACTTCTCATAGTTGTTTTCGACGAGGTTTCTAATTTTTACCCAACTGTTGGTCCAGAGAAACCTCTGTATTTATGCCATTTGTTGAAACTGATCCCGAGCCGATCTTTGCTCAAGAAGATAATAATGAGAGGGGGATTTCAGAATTTCCAGGTCATAATAGTTCACCATAAGGAGAAATCGCACTGCGAAGAACTACAAGACCTAGGAAGCTACCTATTTATTTCAAGGATTATGAAGTTCAAGCAAACCAATGTACTATAATTTCTTATTTTATGTTAGAAGACATGCTGGAAATGAGCCTTCATCCTATATTGAAGCTGAAGGGAAGTCATAATGGGAGAATGCAATGAAAGATGAAATTGCAACCTTGGACATATATTCTACTTGGGTTCTTGTACCAAAACCGAAAGATGTTGAACTTGTTACATGTGGTTTGGTTTATTTTGGGTTGGGGGTAATTTTGTAAAGTGTTTTGTAAAGTATTTTGAGTATTAAGTGTTTAGTGTAAAGTAGTGAGAGATTTGAGTTGCCTGGTTGTATTAAATTTTCATTACCCTCATTAATGAAGGTAGTTGGGGTAATTGTCCATATCTCTTACCAACACTGCACTTATAGCACATCCTGACACAACCAAGTATACATAAAGTGTCTCTCATTGTTTGGAAAAATAGAGCACACTTGTCTGAAGACCTTGAAATGAAATGATTTAATGCAGCCAACCTCCCCGTAAGCCTCTGGACCTTTTTAATATTTCAAGGGGGTTCCATTTTCAATAGGGCATTCAATTGATCCGGATCGGGCTGTATCCCTTTTACACTTATCACATAATCCAAAAAAAATACGGACCGAACCCCAAAGACACACTTTTCTGGATTCAGTTTTAAATTTACCTTTGTCAAATTGGCAAAAGTTTCTTAAAGTTCTATTATGTGCAGATCCTACTCCAAGCTTTTGACCATCATATCATAGATGTACAACTTCATATTCTTACCAATCTCACTAGCGAGTGTTTTTTTCACCAACCTCTGATAAGTAGCCTCAGCATTCTTCAACCCAAAAGGCATCACCTTGTAGCAATGGAAACCCCTATCTGTTACAAAAGTAGTATGATCCTGGTCCTTCAGATCCACCTGTATCTGGTTGTACCCAAAGAAATTATCCATGAAGGACAATAATTTGTTTACAGACGTTAATTCCACCAATTGATCTATCCGGGGGACTGGATAAAGATCTTTTGGGCAAACTCTGTTGAGGTCAGTAAAATCATTACACATACGTCATTTCCCATTCTTTTTCTTGACTAATACCAGATTGGCAGTTCATAAAGGATACTGGGACTCCTTTATGTGCCCCATCTTGGTAAGTCGATCAACCTCTTGGACTATTACATCAGTTTTCTCCTTAGAGGTTTATAAAACTGATACCTTTATTGTTTGGATACTTCAGTAGTGTTCTTTGCTTAGCCCTAAAGTTCTGATAGTTTCGTATGAGTTAGTGTTTGCTACTAAATACAAAATTCGTATCTTTGTATGGAGTTCTTTTAGATCATATTTATATATTAAGACTTCTAAATAAATAAATCATATATATATATATATATACCGTTTCAAATTAGTTAGATTTGAGGCATTTTGTTTGTTATCTTGTTAAATTTTTATATTTATCGCTTTTTAATATATAAAAATAAAAATAAAATTGTTTAATATTTATTATTTATTTTTATAATTAAATATTTAATAAAAATATTTAAAAATTTAAAAGAAATATATATTAAAACTAAAAATAATACAATGAATCTAAATTTTCAAATTTAATAACATATTTAAAAATTAGTAACAAATCTTATTCATTATTTAAAAAAATTATTTGATTTTTTAATAAATTATAGGGAGACTCCCATATAAGTACCAATATTAGTTCAAAATCAACATTTGATACCAAATAAGATGATTATCCAAATTTGGTACCAATCATAATCCAAACGACTATAATACCCTTCCTTCTAATATAATCCAGTAACTTCTAACAAAAATAATTTTTTTTTCTAAAGTTCATATCTTTTGATTTATAATTCAAAAAATAACGGAAATCACACTTGTGTTTATATTTATGAGACGAATCAAATAAGTGGTATATTGATATGTTTTGGAGAAAAATTAAAACTGTTAAAAATATTCGATTAATACTGTTAAAAAATTATAACTGTTAATTAACAATTTTAATTGTTTTAATACGGTTAATTAACATTTTTAATATGGTTAAAACTGCTAATTAGCCGTTTTAATTCATTTAATACTGTTAATTAGCCGTTTTAATTCTAATTAATATTTTTTATTTTATTAAAATGGCTAATTAACAGAATTAAATGAGTCAAAACTGCTATATAACAGTTTTAATTCATTTAATACGGTTAATTAACATCTTTAATTCATAAAGATATTGTAATTGACAGTTTCTACGAATTCGATTTACTTTTTCAATCCTTTCTTTCTGTTTTCCCTTTTCTTCGTACAAAAAATCACTATTAAGATCCGGTGGAGAACCACATTTCTTACTTGCTTCAAAAGCCATGTTGACATTTTGTTAATATAACGATGTAGGTGTTATCATATTTCATTTTGTTATCATGCGGATCATAGCAACTGAAATGGTTAATTGCATGCAGGTGTTTCAAATCACATATTAGTGTTGAAGATGAGAAGAGACTGGTGACACAGAATAATGGTAAGAGAAAGCGCGAAGATGGTGAAGAGGAATGATTAAGTATATTGGGTTGGAGAGGAGGGCACCTCAGAAACTGATGAGGACGTTCGAGTTGCCGGAAAATTAATTATTTATATTTTGATAAATTAAAACATATATAATATTAATAAAAATCGGAACATAAGTATATAGTCGAAAATAAAAATTATTAAACACTAAATATATATTAAAAAATTAAGGTTAGATAAGGAAAATTGAAATTGGGTTAGTAAATAAATAAGTAAGGGTAAAATAGATATTTTTAAAATATTTGGTATTAAAATGACTTAAAATATTTTTATTGGGTTATGAAAGGAAATGAGGAGTGGACAAAAAGAAATTATTGACTTATTTTGGTATTATAATGGAACCCTATTTTCATTATAATACCAAAATAAGTCAATAATTTCTTTTTGGTCCACTCCTAAATACACATTTCCTCTTATGACCTAATAAAAGTTCATTAAACTATTTTAATACCAAATATTTTGAAAATACCTAAATTACCCTTCTCTAACAAATAACAACAAAAATAAGTTTTTTTTGTTAAAGTTCGTATCTTTTGATTTTTTTGTTAAAAAATGAAGTTAGAACTGTTAAAAAATTAAAACTGCTAATTAGCAGTTTTAATTCTATTAATACTGTTCTTAAAACTGCTAATTAGCACTTTTAAATTTTTAACCGTTCTAACTTCATTTTTTAGCAGATTTAATTTTTTTGAGAAACATATCATATAGACCACGTAAATATAAAAACAATGATGGTTTCGGTTTTATTTTTGGAATTATAAATCAAAAGATGCAAACTTTAAAAAAATTATTTTTTGTTACAAGTTAATGGATAATTTTATAAAGAGGGTATTATAGTATTTTTTAGATGCTTGGTACCAAATTTGGATAATCACCTTGTTTGGTATCAAATGTTGATTAAGAACAAATTTTGGCACTTATATGGAAGTCTCCCATAGAAATAACCCTAAATTATATTTGTTACTTAAATATATATAAACTTATAAAAAATAATTATTTAATTTAATTAGAAAATTAGATTTGTTAAATATAAACTGATTTTAAATAATTTCAAACATACTTTAAATATACGGAAATATAAATAATGATAAAACTAGCAAAATGAATTATAAATATATAAATTAAAAACAATAAAAATCAAATTCAATCCATAGAGTTTCTATATATTATGTATTAATCTTTTAATATTAATTCAATCCATAGAGTTTCTATATATTATGTATTAATCTTTTAATATTAATTAACGCGAATATGATGGATCAAATTTTGATTGGATAGTTAAAAAAAATTAAAATTCTGGGGCTCATTTTAAATCCTACGGGTAATATAGGGTAATATATCTTAAAACTCATACTTCATTATTGGTTTGGTTTATTTTGGGCTGGAGGTAGTTTTGTAAAATGTTATGTGAAGTTTTAAAGTATTAAGTGTTTTGTGTAAATTAGTGAGATAATTAAGCAGCCTGGTTGTACTAAATGTTCATTACCCTCATTAATGAGAGTGGTTGGTGTATTTATACTCTTAATTAACTACCCATGGGTTTAGAGGTGAAGTTATGAAACCGGGTCAAGTTTAAGGACCCATTAGTCTTTTAAGTAGATTAGCAAATAGCTTAGTCAAAATGTGTTTTTACTTTTGTCATGTTTGGATTATTTAGTGGCATGTAATTGTCCAAATTACCCCTATCCGGATTATACAGTGGGTTGTGTCTGAAGATTCCGAACTCATCAGTAGCCCCTTTTTTAGGTCTTGCCAAATATCTTTGGTAGGGCTAAAAAATCCACTAAGCCAGTAAGGATTTTGTCTGATCTACCCGTGCGGTCCATACTAGGAAATTTACTTTCAATATTAACTCAGTTCGAAGTTTGTCATAATAGGTTTCTTTTTCAAGAATTCTAAGAGTTTTTTTGCTTGGATCGTGGGACACGTGTCAATACCTCGTTCGACCTACCAACCGTTATTTTTCCTAGATCGGCACACCCACTAAGTCTAGAAAGTTACCTAGGCATTTGATCCTTCACATGTTTGCGCAGCCTTTAATTATTGCAAAACCCTCTTCAACTTCTCCTAGGTAAACTGTTATTTTTTCACTGTTATATAAATTCTCTTTCAATATTTCATTGTCTTCCACACTCAAAGCTTTTTAGAGAGATTTCCATTGTTACCTTCAACTCGTTCTTGAGAGGTTTTATGTTCACAGCCAGAAACGCACTAGTTAAAGGCGGTTGGTTAAATTTATCAGAGTTAGAAAGAGCGAAAAAGGTTAAAAGAGAGAATCGCTTTGGTGTCGGCCTCTCAGTTTCTCCAAGTGAGAAATCCAGTGAACCAGCTTAAGAAGTCGATCAAGGGTCATCATCATCCAAAAACCCTAGGCCCAGACAGCTATTCAAACCAAGCCTTTCACCCTTTCCCTCAGATTCTTCTGTTCAAGAGTCCCAACCTTCTATGCCTAAAGAAAGGGTTGTTTCAAGTATAAAAAAAAACCTTATCCTTTCATTGCTATGGGTTCTGACATTTAAAATTCTCCTGGATAAGACAGCCCCTGGTCAGACAACTCGTCAAACTAAAACTCAGCCTACACCTTCTCTGACAAAACCCTCCGGATCGGAGGTATCTAAAGCAGCCCCAAAGGCCAAACCCTCCGGATCCCAACATCAACCAGACACAAGGCCTTTGGAGGCAACCAGCGCTCAACCATCCGAACAGCCTTCTGTGCAAGAAGCTGACCCCCCACCCCCTTCTTCCAAGGAAGCTGATAAACCTTACACAGTGATGGAAGAGGTAATGGAGGACAATATTGAGAAGGCCCTCTTTAAGACTGAGGCATCGGGTCAAATAGGAGATACTACTTCTGACAAGAAGGGAAAAATTAAGGTGAAGGTCTGCATGACTCATCCGAACTCACTTCCGGAGTGCTTAGAGGGCAAGATAGGCTCATGCTTCAAACACGTTAGTGTCAAGTATCTGTTAGCTTTACAAAATATAAACTACATCTACACCCACACTGCTGAGTTGGGCAGAATCCGGACAAAATGGAAGATTCCGGAGTCAGTAAAGATAAGGATACCCATTATTCCAGAAACTCTCATGGACTACAAGCTCAACGAGGTGGTAATATTCACCGAAGTACTGAACTAAGGACTCTGGTTTCCATTGGCCCAGAAATCGTTAAGTACTTCCATCTCGTTAAACTCTTCCCAAGCCAACTAAGCCCTAATTCCTGGTACTCTCTCCTTGCTTGCATCATGGCATCAAGGATGTCAAAAATACCTCTTCAGATGGAGCAGTTTGCTGCTGTGGCAAGCTTGTGCAAGAATCACCAGATTGCATTCTACCATCACAATATGGGTAACAGCTTCAAAGTTGTGGATGATTTGCTGGAGTCCGAAAATAACTGAATGACACAATTTATGTTTGTCTTTGGGACATGGGAGAATGGTAGGAAGATCAAGGCCAACACCAATCATAGTATGCTAACTACCAGGTGGAAAAGTATTGGTGAGTTTCTTACCTATCCTTATTTTTCATGTTTTTCCCTTTTAAATTACAAGTGTTCCCATTCTGACTAATTTGTTACTTCTTTTTCAGTGCTGCCGAAGGAATTCACCGGACACCTAAAGGAGGGGCAAAAAACCTGTGAAAATCTTAACGCATGGGTTGCGGAGCATTGGGGGAATGTCTTCCACAAGTGCTTTACCTCGGGAAATCTTGTGAGGTCTCATTTGTGGAACACCACAGGTCAGAGAAACCTCACATGAGAAGAGCTAACTACACTGCCTCCTCCTGGTGTAATCCTCAGACGGACAGAGGCCAAGGATGGAAAATTGTTCTTACCCTCCAGAGCAAAAACTCCCAGCAAGATGAAGAACAAGAAGAAGAAAGCTACAACATAGTTGGTTCAAGCAGCCACAAAGGGGATTGATTCAGGGAACCAATGGGGAATTGATGCTGCCCTGCTCAAAGTAGTAGAGGCTGAAATTGTAAGGGAGGCTGGAGAGTCGCAGAATCCACCAAGGTCTCCTAAGAAGGACAAGAAAAGAAGGGCCAGCAGTGATGAGAAGGCTGCTAAAAGGAAGAAATTCACCGTGGGAGAAGAAATAATTTTTCGCCCTTCGGAGACTCAACCTCCACCAGCCCCTATTGATCCCACCTTACAAGAGAAAATCCCAACGGGTCTGCAGTCCGGAAAGGTTGCTAGGGGAGGGAATGACGAAGTGGACATTAGTGCCCTTCAAAATATTGATTTATACTTCAATGATTCTGAGAAAGATGACTTCGCAGGTCCCTACCACCCCTCAAGCTCTGCCAATATGGTGACTTTCAATGGTAAGCCTTTATCTGTCTCCGGAGAGCAAGATGTTCTAAGCCCTTCCCTCCTCGGTCACATCCAACCAGCACTTGACTTGGAAATACAGGTGAAGAGTCAGACCACCCTTATCAATTCCCTCACCTCTGACAAGGAATCTCTATCAACCAACATTCTCAATGCCAATCAGAGTATAGAAGAACTGAAGAAGGAGATAGATGAAGGACAATGAGGATTCATCAGCCAAGTTGGACACCTCGGAATCTGGCAGAACTGAGCTTTACACTAAGTATTCTAGCTTGGAAAAGGATCTCACAACGTTAAGGGAGGAACTGAAGAATAGAGATGGTGTTATTCAGACTCTATCGGATGAGAAAACCAAGTTAGAGGGAACTGTGTTAGAGACGACCAAAGAAAAAGAGGATTTGAATGAACAGCATAAGCAAGCTATTCAGGAGGGCATTGACAAGTACACCAATGAAGTAATAGACTCCTTAGAGAAAATGGATGATGAAGTCAAATCTGACATGGTGCTGCTTTTCCATGAGATTTTTCCGAAGAGGACCTTTGGTCCCTTATAGAAATATGTGGAATATGAAGACATCTCATTTCATACTATGGCCGATGGCGACAAGCAGAACTATGCCAGTGGAATGAATTCTACTACTGATGATGAAGAGGGAACTGGTGAGAGTTCGAGTGTCGAACTCAAAAGTCCTAAGAAAGGTGATGGTGGTGAAAGAACATTCGAAGGCAACAATCCCTAAGGTTTAATCATATTTTGTCTTTTTTGAACAATTAAATTCCTTGGATGGCCAAGACATATTTTGTAATGTTATTCGGTCAGAGTCCGAATAAGTATTTCAAACACCTAAACTTCTTGGATGGCCAAGGCATGTTTTGTTTTTCTGTTCAGTTAAAGTCCGAATAGGTTTAATTTATCAAACCTTCTGTTATTTAATACTTTCTTTCCTTTAAATTTAAATGGTTAATGTTTAAATAGCCCCTAGTATTTCAGAAGTATTGTAGTGAGAGTGTTTAATATCTCCGATGACATGTGTTTAATAACCATCACTTAACCAGGTTTATCCGATCTACTAAAGATCCAAAGCGTTGAACCAGTGATTTGTACTTGAATTGAATTGTAGTAAAACCACTCTGAATGTTTTAAGAAGGCATCTCATATTATTGAATAAAAAATCGGACACCTCATTAAAACCTCCCCGCGCCACCAGGGTAGGAAAGAGTATGCCCCCTAATATTTTCACTGATATCTAACAAGTAAATATTTACACAGGAGCTTTATTCTAAATATAACCTGAGATGTTCAATATTCCATGGGTTCTTCAAAAATCTTCCTTCCTTGTCCTGAAGCTTATATGTCCCAAGCTTAAGTTTTTCAGAGACCTCATAGGGGCCTTCTTAGTTCGGAGCCAGCTTACCGAACTACTGTTCTTTAGTGTGTAAGAAAACTTTTCTTAACACTTTACTCTTGGTTGAAAATCTCTTCTCTTGACCTTGGAAGCAAATCTTCTCCTCATCAAGCCTTGGTAGTGAGTTGTTCTTAAGTGAGTTTTAACCCTTCTTTCTTTCATTAAGTCCAACTGATTCCTAATTGCTACCCCATTAGCTTGTTCAGAATAGTTGTGGACTCTATATGATGGTAGGGTAGCTTCTATGGGAGTAATTACATCCATCTCATACACCAAAGCAAAAGGAGACTCTTGTGTAGCAGCCCAAGGAGTAGTTCGGTATGCCCACAACACTTCTTATAGATAACTTGGCCACTTCCCTACAGCCCCTTGTAGATTCTTTTTTAATCAGGACAAAATAGTCATGTTGGCAACTTCAACCTGTACATTTGCTTGCGGATGGAAAGGAGAAGAAAAACAATGTTGAATGCTCCTAGAGGCACAAAAACTCTTCATATCCTTGTTATCAAACTGTGGCCCATTGTCTGTGGTAATCTTTTGATGAATCCCAAATCTGCAACATATATTGGATAGGATAAATTTAATGACAACATTCGAAGTGGTTCCTGCCAAATGAGCTGCCTCTATCCATTTTGAGAAGTAATCAATAGAAACTATAATAGTTATGCACCCCCCGGACGTCATAGGTAGAGACCCAACTAAATCCAACCCCCAATGAGCAAAAGGTACTGGCTCAGAAATAGACTCCATAGGTACTGCTGGTCATGAATTTTATTACCATATCTTTGACATGGATCACACTTCTTTACCATTTCTTTAGCATCTGCCATTATGGATGGCCAATAGTACCCAGCCAATAACACTCTCCGGGTTAATGTGTTGTACCCGCAATGTGCTAATCCTTCTCCATCGTGTAGTTCGGATAAAATGACTTGAGATTCTTCAACCCCCAAACAACGCAGGATAGGTCTACTGAAAGATTTTTTATAGAGAACTTCCCTTATGATAAAAAAAACCACGAGCCCTGTGTTTAATTTTTCTTGCCATAGCTTTCTCCGGAGGCAAAACCCCATCTAAAATATATTGAAGAAGGGAAAATCTATAATCTTTAGGTTGAGTCACTTGTATGCTCATGCTTTCCTCATCTTCCTTGTTTTGACTTGGTTGTATGGATGGACATTCTTGTATGTGAATCCAAGGGTAAGACTCAGAGTATGCTATGGTTGCCAAAGAATCTGCCAGTGTATTTTCTAACTTAGGAATATGTTCATAACAAACACTTTTGAAATCGGCTTCCACCTCCTTCGGGATGAGTAAGTACTTGATCACTTGCTCCTTCCTAGCCTTAGACTGACCTTGACCATGATGAATAAGAAGTTGGGAGTCACTCATCAACCGAACTCTCTTAGCCCCACATAGGAAGGCCAATTTAAGACCAGTTATAGCCGTTTTATATTCGGACTCATTGTTAGAGGCCATGAATCCAAAGCATATAGCTTGGTACATTATATCACCATATGGAGAGGTTAGGAAAATTCCAGCTCCACAACCCATTGTGCTTGAACCACCATCAGTTCAGACTATCCACTATTTCTTGGTTTTTCCTTTTGAAATTTGTTTGGAGCTCCTATCTGAATGGAACTCTACCAGGAAATCAGCAACTGATTGAGTTTTGATAGTCGTTCGGGGAAAAATCAATGTTATAATCGCCCAACTCTACTGACCACTTGGTCATCCTGCTTGATATGTCTTCCTTCTGAAGAATATTCTTTAATGGAAAAGATGTCCGGACAATGATGAAATGATACTGAAAATACGGCATGGTCTTTCTTGCTGCAATTGATGAGTCCGAAATCGGAGTGCTCCCCGGAAGGGCATCCCAAAGTAAATCTCTCCGTAAACCGGACAGGCTCCAAGAGCTTAATTCGGACAGGACTTTTGAACCAGACAGATGACTTCGAACATTGCAAGTCTAAAGCATTTCGAACTATGACTAAAGTACTAAAAAACCTAAACACTATCTGACTAAGCTACCTGCCCATCTGCTTAAAACTCATGGGTCTTTAAACACGACCCGGGTCCATTAAACTTGACCCGAAAGCCCATAAAGGCCCAAACTACATACTATAAATACCCAACCACCAGCATTAACTATGGGTAACAAAAATTTACTGCTGCCAAGCTGCTCAATTCTCTCTCCACCTTGAAATATCTTGAAACACCTTCACACCACCCTGAAACACCCTCACGCCGCCTTAAAACTCCACTTGAAATTATCAGCCTACCC
The DNA here is from genome assembly GCA_036936605.1 of Limnanthes douglasii subsp. nivea. Lineage (NCBI taxonomy): Eukaryota > Viridiplantae > Streptophyta > Magnoliopsida > Brassicales > Limnanthaceae > Limnanthes > Limnanthes douglasii. The sequence continues at coordinate 271,383,461 of JAUPFV010000005.1, forward strand.
TCAGGCTACTTTTATCCTCACCAAATTGGCGACCACAGTGGGAGGCGACGGTGCCTGAATCCAGCATTCAAAACCAAGTAAAGAAACTCTGTCCGAATGAATCCGGATAATCCAGAGCTTCCACCAGCTTTGCTCGAAGTGGTGGAAGAGAATGATGAGTATACTGTCCAAGAGCGCGACAGGTTAAAACTTGAGATAGAAGCTCTGAGGGCTGAAAAAGCCAAGATGGGCGTGAAAGAGAAATCCAAAGCATCAGCTGCTCACCACACTGATAACCCAAGAGAGCATGGGGTTTCCAAAACTCATGAGAGCACTAAGAAGACGCATGCCAGCTCTAAAAAATCTCACCGGTCCAAGCCTGTGGAGAGTTCTGACTCGAGTTCAGAATCTTCGGACAGCTCTTCGGACAATGAGGGAAATGAAAAGTCCTTGTCCTCTAGCAGTGATGAGGGACGAACCAAGAAGAAACAAAAGCAAGTTAAAAAGTATTCCAGAAAAAGAGATCACCATGGAAGAATGAAAAGGCATATTGGAAAAGGGTCATCTCACCACCGGAGGTATACGGACAAGATGCTGATGGATCCTTTTGCCTTCCATGATGAGCCAGGTATCTTTGCAACTCCTAATGAGGATACCGTGTTTAGTCGTGGAAGGAATTGGAGGCAGTCTCTACTGTCTTCTAAAATCCTATCCGGAAACCTCCCCAAGAGGTTTGATAGCACCAAGATGGAGAAGTATGATGGCAGTACTGATCCGGACAATCATCTGGAGCAATTCAAGAACTTCATGATGAACTTTGATGATGATGATAAACTACTCTGTAGGGCATTCTCCCAATCCTTCACGGGGAATGCTCTGAAATGGTACAACAGCCTGCCTCAGGGTTGTATTAAAGACTTTGATACTTTTTGGGTGGCTTTTAGGAGGCAATTCGTGGGGAGTAAGGAGCTGAAGGGCAATGGAGACACAATAATCCATTATGCCCAAGAGCCAAATGAGTCGTTAAAGGAGTACATAAGTCGTTTTGTAAACACAAAGAATGGGTTGGCTGATTGCTTTGAACAGGTAGCAATAGCATCCCTGAGACAAGGTTTGAACCCAGGCAACCTGGCCGATTCGGTGACCAGGAAGAAAGCCATGACCTGGGGAGGATTGCTGAACCAAGTTGGCAAGCAAATAAATGTTGATGAAACGAAAAAGACCAGGGTACACAGACAAGTGAGATCCACCCCGGTGGCACCAACTCCAAATCAAAACCAGTCCGGGAACAAAGCAAGAGAAACCGGACAGGGGCATGGAAGGGGAAAGGCTCAGTCTCAACCAGCTGCTCCTGCACAAAGTCAACAGTCTAGAAACAAAAGAGGGTCGTGGGTCCAACCGGAGTGGTTTGCAGAGCTCAAAGAAAGTGTGGCAACTATTTTCGAGAAAACAAAAGATGAAGTACACTATCGGAGACCGGCAACCTTGCAGTCTCCTAGAGAACATCGAAATAATTCTTTTTGCCAATACCATAATGATATTGGCCATACCACCGATGATTGCATAGCGCTGAAACAAGAGGTACAGAACTTGATTGAAAGAGGAAAGTTGGGTGCATACGTTAAAAGAAGAGGAGGCAACAGGCCTGACAACACTCATACGGTTGGTCCAAGCAACGCTGCCCCGGAGGGGGCTATGGTAATAGTTGAAAGGTTTGACGTGGAGTCCGAGTATTTGGATCCTGATCCAACCAGAAACAGAGTGGGTACTATTGAGGAGCGTTCTAGATCAGTCTCCGGGCTCATTAAATTCTTCGAGTCACTGACAATCTTCGGAGGGGACACTATGACAGCTCCTACCACCTCTTCAAGAAAAAGACATGTTCATAATTTGGCCTCCCAGCTAGAAGGAGGCATGACATCCTATCAATCTCCAAACTCATTCCCATTCATAGTTTTCGATGAGGATGATTTGAGAGATATTGCTGGCCCTCATGAGGATGCTGTTGTCATAGGAGCGTCTATAGGGGGCAATGAGATAAGGCGAATTTTGGTGGATACTGGAAGCTCTGCCAATATCCGTTTTCTAAACACTTACAAGAAAATGAGAAATCCAGCTGTGATACAAAAGTCGGACAGATCAATCGTGGGCTTTACGGGCAGCTCAGCCGATGTGATCGGGGAGTTTGAAGAAGAAGTGTTGTTCGGCAGGGGCCCTTTCAAGAAAATGGTTAGAATACTCTTCATTGTGGTGGATTGTCCCACTTGTTACAATGCTATTCTAGGGAGATCATGGCTCTCTAGGATGCATGCAGTGGCTTCGACAGTCCATCAGTGTCTGAAATATGCTGTTCAGGGGCAGGTTGGGGTTGTCCGGAGCAGCCAAAAAGTTGCAAGAGAATGTTATGCCACTGCCTTGGCTCCACGAACGCTGGGGGCAGTCCGTATAAATGACCAATAGCAGTTTGAGGGCCTTTCTGGGGGTGAGGGTGAAATTGATGACCCCAGAGAGACCCCCGGAGTGTTGATCCCAGTTGAGGAGGTTGAAACACATTGCTTAGAAGAAGGAAAAAATGTCAAGATAGGATCCAAAATGCCACCGATGTTGAAAGAAGGAATGTTGAAATTCTTGAAAGACCATCAGCATGTTTTTGCTTGGTGCAATGCTGATGTTACTGGAGTTCCATCAGAGGTGATTTCCCATCACCTATCAGTCCGGAGAGATGTGGCACCAGTGGTACAAAAAAGGAGAGCTTTCTCAAAAGAAAAGGCTGATGTCATTGAACAGGAGGTTGACAGACTCACAAAGATGGGGCACATTAAAGAATCTCAGTACCCTTTGTGGACTGCCAATCCTGTCTTGGTAAAAAAGAAGAATGGTAAATGGCGTATGTGCATTGACTTCACAGACCTCAATCGAGCTTGCCCAAAAGACTTGTATCTGGTTCCCCGGATAGACCAGTTAGTAGACTCTACTTCAGGGAACAAGCTACTCTCTTTCATGGATGCATTCTCCGGGTACAATCAGATCCAAGTGGATCCAAAAGATCAAGAGCATACCACTTTTGTTACTGATAGAGGTTTACATTGCTACAAGGTGATGCCCTTTGGTTTGAAAAATGCTGGGGCTACTTATCAAAGGTTGGTCAATAAGGCATTTGCTGATCAAATTGGAAGAAATATGGAGGTTTATATTGACGATATGATGGTGAAAAGCGTGGATGAGCAGTTGCACTTGTCCGACCTCCAAGAGACTTTTGCCAACTTGGCCAAAGTGAATTTAAAATTAAACCCGGAAAAGTGTGTGTTCGGAGTGCAGTCCGGGAAGTTCTTAGGGTATATCATAAGTGAGCATGGAATACAACCCGACCCGGACCAACTCAATGCTTTGTTCCAAATGGAGCCTCCTCGAAACATTAAAGAAGTGCAGCGTTTAACGGGGAGGTTGGCAGCCTTGAACAGATTCATCTCCAGGTCTTCGGACAGATGTGCTCCATTCTTTCAAACCTTGAAGGGTGCAAAGGGGTTTGAATGGACACCACAGTGTGATGAGGCATTCAATGAAATCAAGAAGCATTTGTCCTCTCCCAAGACCTTGTTTAAACCAGTCGATGGGGAGACTCTTTTTGTATATCTGGCTGTTTCAAGTTGTGCCATCAGTGCTGTGTTAGTAAGGGAGGTTGATGGGTATCCTCACCCAGTGTACTACATGAGCAAAAGCTTGATTGATGCTGAGAGGCGTTACTTGAAACTTGAAAAACTAGCTTTGGCTTTAGTAATAGCTGCAAGAAAAATGAGGCCCTACTTCCAGGCTCATCCTATCGTTGTCCGGACATCTTTCCCTTTAAAGAATGTCCTTCAAAAAGCAGACATTTCAAGCAGGATGACAAAATGGTCAGTAGAGTTGGGGGACTTCGACATAGACTTTGCTCCTCGGACAGCAGTAAAAGCTCAAGCTGTGGCTGATTTTCTGGTCGAATTCCATTCTGATAGGGATTCAGAACAACCTACTGATTCAAAAGACAAAAAAGTGTGGATTGTCCGAACAGACGGAGGATCCAGTACCATGGGATCTGGGGCAGGAATATGTCTCACTTCTCCCTATGGGGACAACATGTTCCAAGCTATTTGTTTTGCTTTCAGGGCATCCAATAATGAGTCCGAATACGAAGCAGCTATAGCTGGGTTAAAGTTGGCATACATCTGTGGAGCAAAAAGGGTCAAGCTACTAAGTGACTCCCAATTGCTTGTCCACCATGCTCTAGGCCTGTCAGAGGCCAGAAAGGAGCAATTGATCAAATACTTGCTCCTCCTTAAAAATGAAGCGTCAAAGTTTAAAGCTGTTGTCTATGAGCACATCCCCCGGGCAGAGAATGAATTAGCAGACTCATTGGCAACGATAGCATATACGGAGTCCTACCCATGGATCCATGTGCTTGAAAGCCCTTCTATTCAACTTGATGAAGGTGAAAAAGATGAAGTCTTTGAAATACAAGTAAACCGGCCTCAAGACTGGAGGTCTCCTCTAATGCAATATCTGTCCGATGGCATCGTGCCCTTGGATAAATCACAAGCCAGAACATTGAAACACAGGGCTCGTGGTTTCATTATGATTAGAGAAGTCTTGTACAAAAAGTCCTATAACAAATCTCTCCTACGCTGTTTAGGGGATCATGAGTCACAAATGGTTCTATCTGAATTGCATGATGGTGAGGGATCAACCCATTGTGGATTTAGAGCTTTTACAAGAAGAGTGCTTCTCTCTGGATATTATTGGCCATCAATTATGAAAGATGCTAAGGAACTGGTAAGGAGATGTGACCCATGTCAGAGGTACAACAATGAAATTCATGTACCAGCCATTCCTTTGGAATCAATTTCTGAGCCCATCCCTTTTGCTCGATGGGGATTGGACTTAGTTGGGCCTCTCCCTGTGGCGTCCGGAGGGCGAAAAACCATAATTGTAGCCATTGACTACTTCTCGAAGTGGATAGAAGCAGCCCCCTTGGCAGGGACGACATCAAAAGCTGTTATAAAATTCATTCTGTCCAATATATGTTGCAGATTTGGTGTCCCCCAGAAGATAACAACAGACAATGGCCCACAGTTTGATAATAGAGAGATGGAGAGCTTCTGTGCCTCAAGGGGTATTCAGCATTGCTTTTCTTCACCTTTCCACCCACAGGCCAATGGGCAAGTTGAGGTGGCTAATAGAACAATACTGTCCGGCTTAAAGAAAAACTTAGAAGGGGCTGCTGGGAAGTGGCCTAGTTATCTACACGAAGTCCTATGGGCCTACCGGACAACACCTGGGGCTGCAACACAAGAATCCCCCTTTGCCTTGGTCTATGGGATGGATGCAGTAGCTCCCATAGAGAAGACACTCCCCTCTTTTCGTGTTCATAACTTCTCCGGACAGGCTAATGAGATGACAATTAGAAATCAACTTGATTTAATTGAAGAAAGGCGGGTAAAAGCTCACCTTAGAATGGCACATTATCAAGGCTTGATGAGAAGCAGGTTTGCTTCTAAAGTTAAAAGAAGGGATTTTCAACCAGGAGATAAAGTATTGAGAAAAGTTTTCTTGCATACCAAGGAAAAGCTCTTCGGAAAGTTGGCCCCAACTTGGGAGGGTCCGTATACTGTGGTTGAAAGAATCAAGCCTGGGACATACTGGTTGGAAGACAAAGATGGCAGGGTTTTAACTCACCCTTGGAATATTGAACACCTTCGAATGTACTTGGAATAAAGCTTATGTAAATATTTACTTGTTTAAACATCCATGTAAATATTTGGGGGCATACCGCTTCCTCTCTTCGGCGCCACGGAGAGCTTTCAATAAAACTTGATGCTTTCTTCAATAATTTTCTAAGTTTTTGCAAAATTCTATTGTTGTCATACTACCCGGACTGAAAGGACTAAAGGCTACTTAAATTCTAGCCAGAGAAACTAAACACTCTCACAATACAATAACTCAAAGCTACTTAAATTCTAGCTGTCTAAAGTGAGACAAATAATAAAAGAAGAAGATGGTTGAGTAAAATAAAAGCATTCATTCAACAACTTAAAGTTGCCTTGGCCTTCCAAGGACTTTTTGAACATGTTTGGCCACAGTACAAAAATCTGTCCGAATAATACGGACACCATCATAAAAAAGGTGCCTTGGCCTTCCAAGGACTTTAGTTCAAACAAAAGATAAACAAAACAAATTATAAATTAAGGTTGAGCCTTTGAAGATGGCTCACCCTCATCCTTTTTCTTGCCCTTGATGTCGCTCCTCTCCTCGACAATCTTCTTACCTTTGGGGTCAATCTCCTCCTCACCTGGGCTCTCCCCGGTTTCCTCTTCGTCACCAGACGAGGACACATCGGTGTACCCTTCATCAACCATGGTCCAATATGGGAGATCATCGTCATCCACATAGCGCCATAAGTCCCCTAGTCTCCTCTTCGGGAACTTCTCGTGAAACAGGAGGACCATATCGGACTTCACCTTTTCGATCATTAATTCTTCACTCCGTATCATCTCCCTGGCATAAGCATTGATTTTGGCCTTGATCATGGCCTCTTGATCCTTCACCAAAGCATCTTTCTCTTCAACAACCCGGTTTACTGCATTCTCTAAAGCAAGTTTGTCAGTGGTCAGATTGGTGACAAGCTTCTCCTTTGCTGCAGTTTCTTCCCTTGAGGCTGTCAAATCCTTCTCCAGTCCGGACAGCTTAGCCCGGAGATCTTTTACGGTCTCTTCTAAATAAGCAACTTTTGTGTTGCTTTCATTGTGATTCTTCTTTAGCTGTTCGTTCGACTCCTTAAGCAAATCAACCTTAGTGGCAGCAGTCCTGAGGTCATCGGACAGCTTCTCCTTCTCAGACTTGAGGTCTTTGATGGTAGTTGCCTGACTTCGGACTTGCCTTTCCAAAGTAAGTACTGGCTGCACGTTGCTAAGGAGAGAGTGGGCTATGATGTCCTTCTCACTGGAAACCATAAAAGTCTTACCATTGAAGTTCACTGTGTTGGAACTTCTTTGGGGAACATATGGCCCTGCGAATTCATCTCTGGACAGGCCAAGGAAATAATCACCTAGTTCACCAAGACCGGTGACGTCCACTTCATCCATGTTAATCTCTCCCCTTTCGACCTCATCAGTATGGAATTCCATTGGAATCCCTTCATTAAGATTCCCTGGGATCTCTTCGGCTAACGCCGGGTCGGTTGGGAAAGTGGGCTCCGGATCCCGGAGAGCGAGCTCTTCTCCTTGGGAAGTCTTTTTCTTTTTGACTTCCCTGTCAGCACTGTCACTTGCTTGCTTACGGACCCGTTTCGAAGCCCTTGACGGTTTTGGGGGATTCACTCCTTGTTTCTCGCTCTCCTGTTCTACCACCTGTAGAAGGTTTGCATCAACTTGAGCCTGGGCTGGCACCTCTGCGTCTGTTGGGGCCTCTTTCTCAGTATCCTCTACCGCTTTCCTGCCTTTCTTCTTCTTGCCCTTCATTTTACTTGGGGCTTTGGCCCGGGCAGGAAGGAAGAGGGTCCCATCCAGTTCGTGAGACCTTCTCAGCACAACATCTTCATCAGGTGGGGTGGAGAACTCCTCCCAGGTTAAGTCTCTTCGACCTGTGGTGTTCCACAGGTGAGACCTCGCTAGGTTCCCATGAGTGAAGGCTTTATGAAACCGGTTCTCCCAGTTTTCTGCGGCCCAAGCATTGAGCTTGCCACAGGTGACCTGTCCGGCCTTCAGATAGTCCCCGAACTCCTTTGGCAGCTCTGACAAAACAAAAGAAAAACTGATTGGTATAAACTTAAAGGAAAGAGAGGTTCGAACAGAAACTTAGAATAAAAACTTACGATCGCTTCTCCATCTACTTCGAAGAAGGCTAGGATTTTCCCCGGTTTTGATTTTCTTGCCATTTTCCCATGAGCCATTGACAAATAAGAACTGGCTCCTCCATTTGCTCTCCGACTCCAGGAGATCATCGACAGCTTTAAGATCATTCCCCATGTTGAAATGGTAGAATGGGAACTGATGGTGTTTGCACAAGTTAGCCACAGCTGCAAACTCTTCCATAGGAAGAGGAATTCCGGATAGCCTAGACGCCATAATACATGACATCAAGGTGTACCAACCGTTGGGGCTTAGCTGTGTTGGACATAGCTTGACCAAATGAAAATAGCGCACTATCTCTGGGTCCAGTGGGAACCTAAGTCCCCAGTTGAATAGCTCCGTAAAGAAGACTATCTCATTTCTTTTGCAGTCCATCGGGGTCTCTGGATCGATGGGAATTCGAATCTTTACGTTCTCAGGGATCCCCCACTTAGTACGCAGTCGTCCCAGATCTCTAGTATGGATGAACGCGTACTTGGTCTTTAGCAGAGATGAAAGATACTTGAACTCCACCTTGTGAAAGCATGGCCTTACTCTCCCTTCGAGGCTCTCCGGCAGGTCCGGACGCCTCAGATACAAGTCTTCTTTGCCCTTCTTGGCAACAACGATAGCAGTTTCAGCCTGTCCGGAGGACTCGGACTCAAATCTAACCTCCTCTGTGGAGTCCTCCATCCTCTCCTCCATTATTGTTGGGGGAGCTTCTGTAGAAACAGCCCGGGGAGGGATGAAGCTTGGCACAGCTAATCCACCGGACTGTTGGCTCTCCGAATTTTTTCGACTTACCACCTCAGTTTGAGTTTCTGAGGTTGAAGTTTCTTTGGGAGGTAGAGGACTGCTAGCCCCCGGACCGGCCGGTCTTTCCCGGAGAGTCCTAATAGTTGCCCCGGACCCTGATTCGCTATTTTTTGCCCCCGATTTTGAGGGTGTGCTTTTAGAAGAAAGCCCTTTAACCAACCTACTTGGCCTTTTCATGATTAATTTGTCTGGGGAGTGGTCAGAATCGGACCCCATAGCAATAAAAGATGATTTTTTCCTAACACTTGTAGCAGTGACCCCCGGTTCAACAATAGGAATCGACTCTTGAACTGAAGAGCCAGATACTATGGGAGAGAGTGTTGATTGAAAGATTTTCCTAGGTTTCGTACCTTTAGAAGAAGACGAACCTCTGTCAGATTCTTCGATTGAAGGGGCTGGTTTCTCGACAGGCAATGCTGGAAGCCCTGCTGCAAGTCTTTTTTCTTTTTCAACTCTTTGAGCTTTCTCCAATTCTGAGAGATTAAGCCAACCGCCCTTGATCAGTGCTGTTCTTGCTGTGAACATAAACAACTAAGGAAATTTTGAAGTTTTAGAGAGATAAAGCTTTGGGTGAAATGGCAAAGTGAAAGAGATAATGAGACTGTGAAAGGTGAAAAGAATTTATAGTAAATGTGAAAAACGGGTTTGATTCCTAGGAGAATCCGAAAAGTTGGGTAATGATTAAAAGACGGCGCTGATGTCATTTATGGCATTTAAAAAAGGTAACTTGTTCGAGAAAGTTGTGCGACTTTCAAGGAGAAAAAACGGCTAAAGTGACCAACCAGAGAGTGACACGTGTCCCACTAACTCTGACAAGAACCGTTTGGAATTCGTAACGTTTGGTCTGTCCGGTTCTGTTCTCAACTCTTTCCGAATTGATGAACCACTTCCTGAATCGGACTGTTTTTCAGATTCTTTGACAAGGATACTTGTTCAAATACCTAAAAAAGGGGCTCCTGATGAGTCCGAAATCGGAGTGCTCCCCGGAAGGGCATCCCAAAGTAAATCTCTCCGTAAACCGGACAGGCTCCAAGAGCTTAATTCGGACAGGACTTTTGAACCGGACAGATGACTTCGAACATTGCAAGTCTAAAGCAGTTCGAACTATGACTAAAGTACTAAAAAACCTAAACACTATCTGACTAAGCTACCTGCCCATCTGCTCAAAACTCATGGGTCTTTAAACACGACCCGGGTCCATTAAACTTGACCCGAAAGCCCATAAGGGCCCAAACTACATACTATAAATACCCAACCACCAGCATTAACTATGGGTAACAAAAATTTACTGCTGCCAAGCTGCTCAATTCTCTCTCCACCTTGAAATATCTTGAAACACCTTCACACCACCCTGAAACACCCTCACGCCGCCTTAAAACTCCACTTGAAATTACCAGCCTACCCTCAGGCTACTTTTATCCTCACCAGCAATCACCAAGGCTAGTGCCAACTTTTCAAGCTTTAGGTACCTCTTCTCAGCATCTATTAAACTTTTGCTAATGTAGTACACTGGACGAGGGTAACTGTCCATCTCTCTTACCAATACTGCACTTAGAGCACATTCTGACACAACCAAGTATACATAAAGTGTTTCTCCTTGAATAGGTTTTAAAAGAGTCTTCAGTGAATATAAGTGTTTCTTTATTTCATCAAAAGCTTGGCTGCACTGTGGAGACCAATTAAAATCTTTAACATTCTTCAAGGTTTGGAAAAACGGAGCACACTTGTCCGAAGACCTTGAAATAAAACAATTCAAGGCAGCCAACCTTCCAATGAGCCTCTGGACTTCTGTAATATTCCGAGTAGGATCCATTTCTAATAGGGTTTTAAGCTGATCCGGATCAGGTTGTATCCCTTTCTCACTTATCACATAACCCAAAAAAAATTCCGGATCGAAACCCAAAAACACATTTTTCTGGATTTAGTTTCAAATTTACCATTGTCAGATTGGCAAAAGTTTCTTGAAGGTCAATTATGTGCAAATCCTCCTCCAAGTTTTTAACCATAATGTCATCTATGTACACCTTCATATTCCTGCCAATCTGATTAGCAAATGTTTTGTTCACCAACCTCTGATAAGTAGCCCCAACATTTTTCAACCCAAAAGGCATCACCTTGTAGCAATGGAGACCTCTGTCTATTACATATGTAGTATGATCTTGGTCTTTCGGATCCACCTGTATCTGGTTGTACCCAGAGAAAGCATCCATGAAGGACAGTAGCTTGTTTCCAGACGTTGAGTCCACCAACTGATCTATCTGAGGGACTGGATAAATATATTTTGGGCAAACTCTATTGAGGTCAGTAAAATCAATACACATATGCCATTTCACGTTCTTTTTCTTGACCAACACCGGATTGGGAGTCCATAAAAGATATTGGGATTCCTTTATGTGTCCCATCTTGGTAAGTCGATCAACTTCTTGAACTATTACATCATCCTTCTCGTTAGAGAAAGCTCTTTTTTTGTACAACAGGTGAAACATCACTCTGAATTGACAACTTGTGTGATATAACACTTGCAGGTACTCCAGTTACACCACTATTGCACCAAGTAAAAACATGCTGATTGTTTAATAAAAAGGACAACCATTTCTTTTTCAATTTTGGTGCCATCTTGGAACCAATATTGATACTTCTCCCTTCTGTAAGGGAGTGGGTTTCAATCTCTTCAACTGGTATTAAAACACTAGGAGCCTCTCTGGGGTCATCAATCTCACTCTCTCCCTCAGAATTCTCCAGTAACTGCTAATCATCATTAATCCGAACGGCTCCTAAAGTTTTAGGAGCAAGTGCAGTTGCATAGCACTCCCTTGCTATCTTCTGACTACTTTAGACAAAACCTACTTGCCCTTGAACTGCGTATTTAAAAAACTGATGGACTGTCGATTCCACAACATGCTTTCTAGAGAGCCATGACCTCTCAAATATCGTATTGTAACATGTGGGGCAATCCACTACAACAAGCAACACCCTCACCAACTTTCGAAAGGGCCCCTTGCCTAACAGCACCTCTTCCTCAAACTCTCTAATTACATCCACAGTGCACCCTGTGAAGCCTACAATGGTTCCGTTTGAGCGTTGAATAACGACCAGATTCTTCATCTGCTTATAGAAGCTTAAGAAAAGGATGTTTGCTAAACTTCCTGTATCTATCAAAATCCGGCTAATATTATTGCCCCCAATGGATGCTCCTATCACCACAGCATCTTCATGAGGCCCAGTAATATTTCTCAAATCATCCTCATCAAGAACTATGAATGGAAAAGGGGTTTGGTACTAATGAGAGGAAATTCCTCCCTCCAACTGAGTGGTCAGACTATGCACATGCCTCTTTCTTGATGAAGGAGTGGGTGTTGTCACAGTATCCCCTCCAAAAATGGTGAGCGATTCAAAGAAACTAATGAGTCCAGACACCGTCTTATTCTGTTCTGTTATGACTCTTACTTTATTCCGGGTTGGATCAGGATCAAGGTACTACGAATCGACATCAAATCTTTTAAGGATCACCATTGCCCCTTCTGGAGCAGATATTCCCACATTGTTTGTAGGGTCTGTCCGAGGAGCATTTTCAGGCCTGTTTCCACTTCTTCTTTTGACATAATCTCCCAGCTTGCCTCTTTCAATAAGATTATGTACTTCTTGATTCAAAGCAATGCAGTCTTGAGTGTTATGGCCTATATCATTATGATACTGGAAAAAACAAGTATTTCGACTATCTCTAAGAGACGGTAGTGCTGTTGGTTTCCGGAAATTGACTCCATCCTGGGTCTTGTCATAAATTATGGCCACATTTTCTTTCAACTCTGCAAACCACTCTGGCTGAACCCAAGGACCTCTTTTACCTTTTGACTGCTGGCTTTGAGATTAATTCTGGTCGGACTGAGTTTGTTTGGGTTGGTTGGACCCTTGTCCAGATTCCTTAGATTTAAATCCGGACTAGTTAGCTGTTGTGGTGGACCTCACTTGACAGTGTACCCTGGTTTTCTTGGTTTCTTCCACATTAATTTGTTTTCCCACCTTATTCAAAAGGCCACTCCAGGTCATGGCTTTCTTCCTGGTCACCGAATCGGCCAAGTTCCCAGGGTTCAACCCTTGCCTTAAAGAAGCAATTGCCACCTGTTCGAAGCAATCTGCTAACTCGTTCTTTGTCTTTACGAACCGACTTATATAGTCCTTCAATGACTCGTTTGGCTCTTGGGCATAATAGATAATAGTATCTCAATTTCCCTTCACCTCCGTACTTCCAACAAATTGCCTTCGAAAGGCAACCCATAATGTATCAAAATTTCTGATACACCCCTAGGGTAAGCTGTTGTACCACTTAAGAGCACTTCCCGTAAAAGTTTGGGAGAAGGATCTGCATAAAAGTTTGTCATCATCATCAAAGTTCATCATAAAGTTCTTGAATTGCTCCAGATGGTTGTCCGGATCCTTACTTCCATCACACTTCTCTATTTTGGAACTGACAAACCTTTTAGGTAGGTTTCCGGCCAATATTTTGGAAGACAAAGGCGACTGTCTCCAATTCTTATTACGAGTGAAGACTGTGTCTTCCTTAGGCGTTGCGAAAATACCTGGTTCGGTCTGAAAATCAAAAGGATCTATTAGCAATCAGCATGCATGTGGCTGTGAGATGACCCTTTTCCCATATGCCTTTTAAGCCTCCCATGCCTATCCATCTTTCTTGAATATTTTTTAATTAGTTTCATTTTATTTCTGGACCTCCCTTCATCACTGCTTGATGAGAAAGACTCCTCAAGCTCAACCTCGTTCGAAGAGTTGCTGGAGGACTCAAAATCTAAACTTTCCACCAGCTTAGACCGATGAGTCTTCTTAGAACTGGCATGGGTCTTTTTTGAACTCAGATGAGTCTTTGCTGATGAATCATTCTCCTTAGGGTTGTCAATATGATGAATAGCTTACGCCTCTGATTTTTCCCTTATACCCTTTTTTACTTGTTTTATGGCCCTTAACGCTTCTATTTCTTCTCTCAACTTGTCTCACTCTTCGATGGTGTATTCCTTGTTCTCCCCAACTATCTCCACCACAGGTGGTGGGGTTCCCTGCTCGTTCGGATCCATTCGAACTGGTCTTTTCTACTAGTTTTTAATTTAAGATTCAGGCACCTTCGTGCTCCCACTATGGTCGCCAATTTGGTTTGGTTTATTTTGGGCTGGGGGTAGTTTTGTAAAGTGTTTTGTGAAGTTTTAAAGTATTAAGTGTTTGATGTAAAGTAGTGAGATAATTAAGCAACCTGGTTGTATTAAATATTCATTACCCTCATTAATGAGAGTGGTTGGGCTATTTATACTCTTAATTAAGTACCCATGGGCTTACGGGTCAAGTTTAAGGACCCATTAGTCTTTTAAGTAGAGTAGCAAATAGCTTAGTTAAATGGTGTTTTTACTTTTGTCATGTTCGGATTATTTAGTGGCATGTTATTCTCCGAATTACCCATGTCTGGATTATACAGTGGGTTGTGTCTGAAGATTCCGAACTCATCAATTATAAGTAAAATGAAAGGTTTTAACTTAAACATAAAAAATATGAAGAAAAAAAGTCAAAATCCATAATATTGAAGATTTCAATCATAAATAAAGAAAAATCTGATTCGAATCCAAAACAAAAGATTAAAAAAACATCAAACCAAAACATATTATAATAAATTATCATTGTTTAAAGAGTATGTGTTTCACATAATTATAAAAAAATACAAAAAAAAACTGAAACCAATTTTTTATAGTTAAAAATTATGATCCAAAAAAACTGAATTAATTATCAAATATTATTCAAACACTCATTTTTTTAAGATAATAAATTCTACTGTTGAGTATGAATTTTTAAATAATTTTTTTAAAAAAGAAAATAAAAATTTGATTTTTTTAAACAAATGTTTTCACGAATAGCTAATAAATTTTCATAATGAGGTCATACGGATAAAATTGAAGAATCTATAAGACAAAAAACCATATATTAAAAATATATAACAAAAAAAAGCAATTCCAAATAGATTTAAAGTAGGTTAAAAGAAAATGAAAAAAATAAAAATTTCAAAAAACGAGGGGTTTTGACCTTAAAAAACTCCAAAAAAAATGAAAAATATTAAATATAAAAAATTATAAGTCAATAAAATAAGGTGTTATCATTTGATTCAAAAGAAAAAACTTGAGCTAATAGTATTTAAATAGGGTGGTTTGAAGCATTTAAAGGTTCTGATTTAAAAAAAATTATAATACGAAGTAATTAAAGATTTAGCAATTTTATATTTTATGCTTAATTTTTGTTGTGGGTAATCTACGAGTAACCACCAAATATCAATATTTTTTACCAATAATCATCCAAAGTTTGATAAACTACGGTTAACTAATTGGTGGTAAATTAGTATTCACATATAACCATATGGTAGTCTGAAATATGTCCAACCATTTTCTCTCAAAAATTTTATGTCCTTTTTAAAAATAACATATCTATCAAATAATAGATAAAAAACATATCTGAAAATATCATTAGTCTTATTTTTTAAGACAAACAAAACTAGATCCATAACATATATATTTTTATTTTATTTTTAGTTGTGAAATTACGTGTAATTTGGTTGCGAAATAAATCTAGAAAAAATAATTGTGTTCCAGTTGCAGAATTATATATAATTTGGTTGTTAAAAAATAAATGGGTTCTAGTTGTGAAATTACGTGCAAACTAAACAACTACTACCAACAAATATCGATTAGTGAAGTTATGAGATTTTGATGTCAAAATTGAGCCCAAATAGTTATCAAGGCTCAAGCATTTTCTATATTCCTCGTGGAACTCCAAATTGAACGACCATTACCAACGGATAATACCTCAAACATATATAAAGGCAACACTCTCGATAACATGGTAAAGATTCATTTGACTTCTATTTCCAGTGAAGTTTTACACAAAGCTTAAGTTTGGTTTTAACGTATCAAATAATGAGGCCGCGTACGAGGCCATCGTTGAGTTTTAGGATGTGAAGGGTTAAGTTACTTAGTTATTTGTAGCTTGTCATCAACAATACCTCTAACTAAGAAGAATTTATAAGGTATAACCTTATAAAATACTTGTGGGTGGCTTAGGTCTTTTATAAGCAGATCTCGTGCTCCAAAATAAATAAATGATGCTCTAAACATTTTGTGTTGTACCGACCCTGCATATACGATCATCATTCAAAAGAGACCATTTGTCGAAGAGTCAACTCTTTAGAAAGATTTTACAGAGGTTTTGGATTGGTGAGATGAGATTCAAACATATTTACATAGAGGGGATTTGCGTTGGGACATAACTGTAGCTTGAAGTCTTAAACTCTGACCAACATGGTTCGTGTTGTTGGCAAGTATTATTTTATAAACAAACACTGACCTAAACGCTCATATCTTACCTCTGTCTAGATGAATCACATCTCAAGTTATAAGATATTCATGACAACAACAAAAATCCATGTATTACTTATATAAGACCTTGTATTGATATATTTTATTGCAGGATAGTTATAGCCTAAGATCATGACTAATATGCATAAACTAGTCAAGTGTTACGACACTTGTTAATGATTTAAAAAACAATTCAATTTTTCCATCATGTGTTAAAAAATAGAGATTAGAAACAGCAACATATATAATTTGATCAAGAAAAATATTGCCGGATATTCACCGGAAAATAAGATGAAGCTTGAGACACGTAGAACTATGCTTCCCAAGAATAATTATTCAGACTTTCCCTATTGCTTAGAGCAACTAGAAAATCTGAATCAAGAATAAAATGTTTGAATATTTGAGTGAAATTATTTCACGTAAGGGAGATTTTGGGAGATTTTCAAGAATGTGTTTTATTCTTGAAGGGATTTCCTATTTCTAGATGCGATTAAACCCTTCTAAAAGGTTATAATCACTCACGAAATCATAGGTAAAGTCAAAATATTTCAATAGACACTTTTTTGGAAAACTTTATTTCTAAGAGAATACATCGTTCTATATTTGACGCGACTAGTCCTGCTCTAGTCGCAAAAAACTTTATTATGTATCAATTATTCGAAAATTAACTGATATTTTATAGAGTTGCTCACGACTAGCCCTCAGCTGATCGCGAAAAACATAAATTTTTCATGATTATCCTTAGGCTGCACAAGTTTACATAAGTTTTGGTTTGTGTTAGGTCTCTTACTTTTTCGCGACCATCCTTGTGTTGATCGCGGTAAGCTAACTATTTCGCGATCGACGCCTAATCATCGTAGATCTTGTCTGAAAGTTTCCAATAGGTTTTCTCTGCCTACTTTGCTCAGTATAATCTTTACTTGTTATTTCACCAATTCCGATGATCTGAACTCTTTTATTGATCATCTGTATTTAATCAACATTTCCAATAATCCTCCACTTGATTAAATATCCTCTTTTTAACTCTCTCTTGAGATAACCCTTGTGTATAGAATAAAATATCTTTCGAGTTGAATATTACCTTAGTATAAAGATAGCAAATTTAAGTCGAATAATAATAGTAGTTTTAACTTTGAAACAACCTCTCATGTGGCCTAGCCAACGATCTACATACAAAATTATTTCATCAAATATTTATCTACGTTACACTTTAGCACTATTTTGGTTGTGTGATGTATCTATTTTGATAATCATAACTTGAGACGAGATCATACTTTCATGAGATACGGCACAACTACTAGATTATCATAGGTATAATTCTTATAGTGTTTTCGTTACCTTTAGTCACACTTAGACCAAATTTCATTAAAAGTTACTTTGAACACTCATCACAGATGAATCCTTAATTTTTCTATATGTTAAACATATCTCTTATTGCTTATTTCCTTAAGAATACTGGATAAAACTTGTATCACGAGGTCAAAAAGAAAAGATGAGACATGGTCACATTGCCTTACTCTCTTTCTATCTTGGACATTACCATTATGATCATCAATTATGTTAATATTATATGAAAGAGTGACAATACATTTGATAATCCAAGAGTTCATCACGTGCAAGAAGTTCGTAGTAATAACGATGTCAAAAATGAGGTTCCAACGGATATTATCAGATACTTTTATACGTTTATTATTAGTGGAACCCTATTATCTTTGTAGTTAGTGTGGTAACCACTAAGAATTTCTTATGAGAGAATAATGTTTTCAGAAATTCTTTCGAGATGAAAGCCTATTTATATTTATCAATCAAATAAGGAAACGAGTATTTGATTATATTAACCAAAATCTTGGAGATAATCTTGTACACGACGTTGCATAATATTATTGGTCTGAAACAACTGACGTATGTGGGGTTGTCCTTTTTAGGGATGAGGGTGATAGAAATTGAATTCCAATATATTTTTTCAAAACCTTGAATTGAAGAACTATAAGACCATATTTTATATGTCCTTACCCACAGCATTCCAAGAGCTCTCAAAAAAACTAAAATTGAAGCCACCATGCCTCAAATATTTGTTGTTATCAATATTGAATAATTAATTTTTAATCTTGTTTCACGTTATCATGTGAGACATAGATGTTTTATCCAAAGTATTAAACCTATAAGTAAATAGGATAAAAACTAAAACATGGGAACCAAGAGCATGCCTAGTACCAATGAGATCCTTGAAATGACTCATTGCAATATTAACAAGATCGGAGGAATTTATCTTGTTGCCTCGATTATTTTTGAAATCGAAACAATTTTGTTACGTAAGATACATATTTTATACTAGTTAAAGTAATTTAGTATTTTTGTATCCAAGTTTGAGCCAGTTCTATTTTTATTTTTGCTTAACAAAGGATTATTCAGCTCTCTTGAGGAAGATGGAGGAAGATGAGATCTCAATTTCTTTAGGAACAAGAAATAAGTTTGTGAGGTTTTGAACAATAAGTTATTGAGCTTAGAAAATTTAATTTTGGACATTGAAAACTCAGGATCTTATGTTGTTAAATTCTTTGCAACGAAGGCTACTAAAAATGATTTGAAGACAGGTGAGTTTTTGGGAAACAAAACTTATTTTTAGAACAATGACAAAAAGGTTCCAACTATTATAGAAAATTTATTTGAATTGAGGGTGAGATAGTTACATGTTAAAATGCATTAAAAGTTTTTTCTTACGCTTGCGTGAGGTTCCAAGGTTTAGGTTGACTGTGATATGGTCCAATGTTCAGGAAAACCCATAATGCGCAAAATAGATTATAAAAGACTCATCATAATCACTTTATTAGGACCGATTAATTTTAGAATAGAATGGATTGATAGATTGTTTGTTGAGCCATGTGAAATAGAAACTGGTGAAATAAAAATTACTAAGCTCGCATTTGTAACAATAATTGTTGAATATTTCGATTATCGTAGCCTAGTTTTCTAAAAACCAATGTGCTCCTCCGACGTATGGGTAGCATTGAAATCCGCAAGAGTAACCCATGAGATTCCTTGATCTTTATCTGTAATGGCTCAGGGTCATACTAGATGGGGATACAATCAACAATATCATGAAATACATAAATTACAGTAAAATAAGGAAGTTATGACTTCTTAATTTACAATGAATGTATTAGAGGGAAGAGGATAATATGGGAATAGTGGTTACACTAAGATTCTACATATCCAAATCATGCTGAAACGGAACGAGGCATGGTTGGTTACATAATGCCAAAAAAATGGGTCATAGTTTTCATTATGGAGTCAATTTTATGTATGCAAACTCTAGTCTCAGATATAATTATTATAGATTTATTATTACAAATAATAAATTTAGTGATATCTTTCTGCCTAACAAAATTGTTCAATCCATGAACAATTAATTAAGCAATAAATATAAAATATTTAAAACTTATGGTGGATCAATCAGTGGTCTTGTTAGAGGATAAAACCAAAATATCATCTACAACCTCGCTTAATGGACGAGTTCTACTATGTGGGATCCGACTCCTCAGAAACCTAAATAGATGGCACAAAAATATAGTGAATATGAGACATTACTGATGATCGACTTACCACCAAAGGTCATTTACATTGGCCAAAGTTGTGCTTGTATAAATGCACTTTTCACATTAGGGAGGAAGACCCTGATATTCAATCATGACATAGGTAACTTTCTCTCAACAACAGAACTATATCTTTGAGTAGATATGACAACAAATATAAAGGTAAACCTGAGTTTTTCTTATTCTCAATCTGTTTATCTATAAAAAGAAGAGTACCCAACATGGAGCCGATGCTTCCAATGGTCTCAGAAGAGCACAACTCCAATGGCAATTGAATTTTTTTGACACAAACCAGAATCTCCTAAAGATGATTTCTTTTACGGTGATCATAGGCTTCTAACTCTTACGAATCGTGAGAAAACCTCCAAAATACAAAGGATACTTGCCCATAACCTCCTTAGTTAGATCCTTATAGTGAAATTTAAAGTAAAATTAACCTTCAGGAATGCATTTGAACTCTTTGAGCCTAAATATACCCTCCTCTCACATAGTCTTTACAGTTTTCTTTTATTGCACTAAAATTTGGGTAGAGTCGAGAAAATAACATGACAGGTAAGTTTATTAAGAATTCTAAGCACTTTTAATGGCAGAGTGCGTATTAGCAAGGTTATATCCATAAATTCATCAGAATGTAATCCTATTACCAAAGTGGTACGGTTGTATTTATCACCCGAAATAACATTCGCCCAAAACAAAGAGTTAGCCGATAAAGGGTTTATCGATGAAATGAATATACATAGATATAAAGAGATGAGAATGAACTATTAATGAATATAGTTTTGAGCGAGTTGGTGGCGTCGGAGAAAAAGAGAAGAGAATTCAACATAAAAAATTTAAGAAATTTGAGGTGTTAGTTATCGATAAAGATCATCTTTGAACTTTTTATCTTTAAGTATTATACCACCGATATTGTGAGGGGGGTTATAGGTTTTTGGGTAGGACACCTAATCTTTGGGAAGATATAGGAATAGGAAGATGGATAATAAGATATTTTTGGAGATGTCGGTGGACGATTTTTGTAAAGTTGGGTAACCGAAGAAGAAATAAGATATAATGTTGATGGTCTGAGCCTACTAGATAATCCAAATCTTAAAATATGAATAAAAAATACCACTTAATATGAGTGACTAAAAACCACATCAAACAAAACTAAATAACCACAAGATCGGGCTCTAGACGAAGGGGGCGTTTGAACCCATTGTATTAGGCCAGAAAGAGAGCCCGCAAAACCCACTTCATGGTAATGGGAGTTACTACACAAAGAGGATATAAATAATTTACGGTTATAAATGGTTCAACTTTTTGGTATCTCTTTCCCCAAAGGAATCATTTCTCATTCAGGTGACAAATCTGACAATGAGGTTTGATTCTCACCAAAGCAGTTTTCATTGGCCTTCTTTAACTATTTTAACATTACCAATTGAGACCTAGACTATATTAACCTTAACCCGGACTCTGAAACCCTCGAGTATGGCTACCAAATTATTTTTAAAAAGATCTAGAGTCTACCATTAAACTTATACATTTTTTACACAAACAAATAACGAAGGAATCTTGTGAAAGAAACCTTCATAATAAAATAAGATCTTACTCATGAACCATCGAGAGAGATGATGGATCAAAGAGAGGAATAAATTAGGTAAACATTATGGCTTTGGAACTAAATATTTTCCATAGACATGCAATGAATGGAATAAATCATCAAAATTAGGAATGAATACGCTCATTCCCAAGCCAGATTTCATGCGATGGAGCATCACAATAAGTGTTTTCATAACCAGCACATCGTATGCAAGGGTGATTAAATGAGGAAGGGAAACCGAATGAGTAGACTCAGACATGACCAATATTAATGGAGCAACCTCAGGAGAGCCTATGACTCTCTTCGTAAGACAAAAAGGTAAAATTGCTTTAACCCAAGTAATATTTAGGCTACTTTATATTTTTTTCAACATTGGAGTGAGCAAAAACATTTTCCTAAGAATGAGAGATTAATATAGGGCTTGAAGATGGAGGAGAGGATAAACCTTTTCTATCATAGTGAAACACTTTTCTCTGGCGGCACCCGTGGACGTAGACAATTGTCGAACCATGTTAAATCATGTGTTTTTTTATTTTATACTTTTATTTTGTTATGTACTTGAGCATTGGTGATTCATTCCACAATGATTTCTAACAAATGTTATCAGAGCTTTGGTTGTGACATTAGATTTTGCAATTAGGGTTTCGCAGTGGCATCTACAACAACAAAATACAAGATTGAAAATTTTGATAGGGGATCCACCTTTGCATTCTAAAAGAGTAAGCTGAAATATTCATCGGCACTGCAAGGGTTGTGGAGAATAAGTTACCAGAAGATATGAAAGAAGCTGAGAAGCAAGTTTTTTAAGAAAATGTTTTATGGGAGTGTGAAATACAACTCTTCGCGAGATTATTGGTAAGAATACTACTACCTGCACATGGAAGAATTTGGGAGAACTTTACTAGAGAAATCAGTGGTGATCCGGTGATACTTGAAGAAACGCTTGTACGATTTCAAATTGAAAGAATGTGTGGCTATAATTGAACACTTGGATAATTTTAAATCAATTATAATAGACTTTAAGAAAATTGAGGATGAGGATCATGCTTTGTTTATCTTGAGATCGTTACCAACTCTCTATGAAAACTTTGTAGATACCATAATATATGGTAAAGATAAGTTATCGGTAGCAGATGTCAAAGGGGTGCTGAAATCAAAAGAGTTGAGACAGTTGCAACCAGATATTCAGGCGGAAGGGAAAGGTCTTAGGACTAGGGAAATATCTAGAAGTAAAGTGAGTTTTTCAAAAAAGAAGAATTAGAGATCCAAATCAAAAGTAAAGAACTCATACTGTTATGAATGTGGTGCGCAGGGTCATTATAGGAGAGATTATCCTAAACTGAATGGAAAAATGGAAATCAAAAGGAAAATACAGCACATATTGCGGTGTGAACGATTTTGACGTCAGTGAAAATAATAGTAGATGAGATGTATTGTCCGTTAGTTTAGACTGTGGACAAAACTCTTGGTTACTAGATACTGGCACTACATATCACATGTGTCAGTTCAAGCAGTGGCTCGATATTTACAAGTCAATGCAGGGAACTGTCTATTTAGGGAACAATCATTCGTTGCCTATTAGTGATATCGGTAACGTTGGAATCATAATTTTTGACGTGCTTGTTAGAATCATGTCGTGTTGGCATGTGCCTGGATTAAAAATAAACCTGATATATCTTGGGACACTAGACTATCAAGGTTACACGTACCATGCAGAAGACGGTGTAATCAAAATGATAAAATCCTCAATGGTGTGTATGAAAGATAATTTGTAAAAGGGGCCTTATATTCTCCAGGGGAGTGTTGTTATGGCGATGATGCAGTAGCATCATCATGACGTAATAGTCAGAGTAGGCAAGATCAAAATAAGTTGTGGCATTTGCATCTTGGTTACATGAGTGACAGAGGATTAGTTGTTTTGGGAAAGAAATATATGTTAAAAAGGTATAAAAAAGAATCATTAGGATTTTATGAGTAATGTGTATTTGGTAAACAAACTATAGTCAAATTCAGAAAATCGTCTGTAAGAAAGACTAAAGGGATAGTGGACTATATTCACTCAGATCATTGGGGCCTAAACATAATTCTATCAAAGAACAAATTCATATACTACATGAGTTTGATCGATGATTATTCAAAGATGGTGTGGGTTTACTTTCTAAAAACGAAAGATGATGCATATTTGGGTCGCATAAAGAATGAACAGAACACTCTGTGATAAGGCACGAAACATGCTCTCGCATTTCAGTGTGGGAAAGGATTTTTGGGCTAAAGCTATTAATACAATATGTTACTTGGTGAATCGATATCCATCAACGACGATTGATGATAAACCTTTTTTTTAGATTGGTCTGGATCGTCGTTTAATTACGAACAGTTGAAGGTGTTCGGTTGTTCTGCGTATGCTCCTGTGAGAGATGGTAAGATTGAGCCGAGGGTGATTATGTGCATATTTCGAGGATATGCTACTTGAGTAAAAGGATATAGGTTATGGTGTGCCTCTCTAAAGTCTCCAGGTTTTCTCATTAGTAGGGACGTGACTTTTAATGAGTTTGCTTCGATATACAGTCAGAAGAAAGTAAAAGAAATCGTCAAATCAGGATCAGTTGTGAGTATATAGGTGAAGCTTGAAGTAGAATCAGTTCCTAACAGGTCCAATAATTTGAGTGGTTCAAAGATGGATCCAGAATTAAGAGGTGAAGAGCCAGCATCGGATAATACTGACATGATGCGCCTGATCCAGAACAACAACCTTATAGCATAACATTAGGCAGATAAAAAAAAGATATTAGACTACTAAAAATGTATACGAATCTAGTTTCATATGCTCAGTCAGGTGGAGAAGAAGTTGAGATGCAAGAACCTAGTAGCTACATAGAAGTTATAGCGAGTTCAGAGGCAGATCGATGGATTGGTGCTATAGGAGGGAAGAGATTAAATCCTTATATAAGAATCAGATATGGAATTTTGTTGACTTTCCTAAAGGACAAAAGGTAGTATGTAGTAAATAGGTGTTCAAGAAAAAGGAAGGTAATCCAGAGGATGAGGCATCTCGATTCAAGGTAAGAATGGTTGCTGAGGGTTTTACTCAAAGAGAAGGAATCAACATCAATGAAATAATTTTTCTAATGGTGAAACATAGTTTGATTCGAGTTTTGTTAGCCATAGTAGTTTTGCATGATTTAGAGCTTGAGAAGCTGGATGTGAAGATTATGTTTCTACATGGTAAATCGGATGAGCGAATCTACATGAGACAACTAGAGGGATTTATCGAACCTAATATGGAAGACAAGGTTTATTTGCTGAAAAATCCATTTTATGGTTTGAAATAGTCACCTAGACAATGGTACAAACATTTTGATACATTAATAATGTCAAAAGGATTCACAAGGAGTCCATATGAAAGTTGTGTGTATCATCGAAATATTTTAGATGATTCTTATGTTTACTTGTTGTTGTATGTTGATGATATGCTTGTTTCTGCTTATAGTATGTTAAACATTGTACAGATAAAGAAGCACCTTAGTGCTGAGTTTGAGATGAAGGATCTGGGTAGAGCAAATAAGATTCTTGGTATGGATATTATCAGGAACATAAGTGTAGGATCATTACACTTGTCTCAACGAAGCTATATTGAGAAAATGTAAGAACGATTCAACATGTTTGATGCTAATGCAGTTAGTATCCCGTTTGCTACTCATTTCAAGTTGTCAGCAGCAGGAGCGGCCAAGGACGATGCTGAGTTGGAAATTTTTTTGAAGGTTCCATATTCAAGTGCAATTGGTAGTATCATTTATGATATGATATGTACATGTCCTGATATTTCACATATGGTTAGTTTAGTTAGTAGGTACATTGGATATCATGTGAAAGAACAATGGCACACAGTGAAATTGATACTTCGGTATCTTAAGAATGCTGCGAGCGTTAGCTTAACTTTCAACGAGAATAATATTAGTGGATCGCGAATGATATTGTGGGATCAGTGGTTGGTTTTGTTGATTCTAATTGTCCATGTGATATAGTTAAAATGAGATCTCTTACATGATATGTATTTACGTTAGATGAGAGTGCGATCAGTTGGAAAACACAGTCACAAGCTACTGTTTCTTTGTCTACAACCGAGGCAAAGTATGTGGCGGTAACATAAGCAGTTAAAGAGGCAATATGGTTGCGAGATTTGGTGGCAGATTTGGTCTTGGGTAGGACTACTACAAAAGTGTTTCGTGACAGTCAAAGCGACATACACCTTACAGAGAAACATATGTACCATGAGTGTACAAAGCACATAAATGACAGGTATTATTTTATTCGTGATATAATATCAAAAGGAATTGTTGATGTGAATAAAATGTATACACACGATAATCCATCAGATATAATAACCAATGTAGTATCAGTTTGAAAGTTTAGGGAGTGCCTAAACTAGATTGTTATTCGAGTATAGACTGAAGGGCCTTTGATGAATTTGGTGAGTCAGAAGACGAGAAGTTTCTTTGTTGACAGTGAAGAAAGGGTATTCGCCTTAAAAGGAAGATTTGTTGACAGTGAAGAAAGGGTATTCGCCTTAAGAGGAAGATTTATTGATAGTGAATAATCAACATTCAACATATTTTTTTGGTAATATACATTATTTGTCATGTTGCTTGTTAATTACTTTGCATGTTGAGTATAAGTCGAATAATGTCTTCATAGTGTGGTGTGTCAAATGGTACTGTATAATGTCATGACATTATACCGTGTCTGTTGGTACCGTGTGATATCATAAATAATTTTGTTTATATGAGCCAATTAGGATCATTATCTAGTAAATTCTATTTATTCCCTATTAAAAAAACTATTAAAACTACACAACAATACAATCTAAAATTTCTAACTTTTTTCTATCATAGTACATTTTTTACGGAGCTTTTTACTTTATTTTATATTTGACTATGGATGATATATTGCATAGTAATTTCAAGCACCTACATAAAATAGAAAAGTAATATATAACAGAAGAATAGAAAACATTTTAAATATAGAATAAATATTATTGTCCCATACCTAACAAAATAAAAATCTCTTAAAACCACAAGATGAAAAGTGAAACTAAAATAAAAAGATGTGATAGTTATTTAGGATTAATTATTATTTTTATAAAATCTACTTTAATGTTTTATTTATTTTTATATATAAACAAATTGAATTGTTAAAGTTTTTTAGGTTACGGGTTAAAATATAATATTTAAATTGAGATTCAAGTAAAAATATAAACCTTTTATTTCGATTTACCATCCACTTATTAAAGATCAAATAACGGCTACAAAATCAATTATTAAAAAAAGTAGATGTAATTAGAATAAAGAAAAA
Organism: Limnanthes douglasii subsp. nivea; assembly: GCA_036936605.1. Classification (NCBI taxonomy): domain Eukaryota; kingdom Viridiplantae; phylum Streptophyta; class Magnoliopsida; order Brassicales; family Limnanthaceae; genus Limnanthes; species Limnanthes douglasii. Next base: position 271,410,039 of record JAUPFV010000005.1, read on the forward strand.
AGAAAAAGATAACTATCCAAATAAAGTCCATATATTGAAAACACAGAGCACAATAGCATCTCATCACTCTCTCTCTACAATGCATAGACAATCTCTAGGCTCACCGGTATCCAAGCTTCACATCCATGGATGCAAAAACGAAGATGCTCACATAACAGATAAAGATGACCCAAAGCGAAAGGATCACTCAAACTCCTCTTCTTCTTCAACGTCCCCTATCCAAGACCACGCCGACCACGAACTCAAATCCATCAAACTCCGGCGATTATCATTGTCTCCGTCGCATTCGAAGTCAGAGAAACTCATTCACTTCATTCCTCTTCTCACTTTACTCTGTCTCTTCGTCCTCTATCTCGTATCTCACACTCCCTCTCAGTCAGGTACTAAGATCACTTCTCGATTAAGAAGATTTCGCCTATCTACCATTTCCAATTCATCTTATTGATACTTTTTGGTTTTATTGGCTCAGATTTGATTAATTTCAACGATCTTAAGCTGTCGGTGGAACATTTAGGTATAATGCAGCTTCATTATGGACTCGTCTAATTATTGATTTTCAATCTTTGTTATGTGCTGAATTTGGATCTTCGTGTTCGTGTGTTATACTTTTTTTTTTCGTTTTGATTCAATTTTTCTTCGTCGGCTTCACAGATTCTTCTGAAATCGGCGATGTCAAACGTTTCACCGGGAGAAGCGATGTATTAGCCCTCCATAGCCTGAGGAATCTACAAGAAATCGGAAAACAGAGCCCGAAATCTCGGTCACATAGGAAAATCGGCGATTTCTAGGTTTCTTTTTTTTTTCTTAATTTGTTTCTCTCTCTAGAGCGTAAATGTCACGCCCAGCGTATGTTACCACGTGTGTGGATACCGTGATTTATTTTGTTCGCACGTGTAGATTGAACTGCATGTTAAATTTGTTCGTACTTGTATCACAAGCATAGAGTATATCTCTATTTTAACAATAATATAAATCTGTATTTTTCCCTTTTAATCTAAATTTATATATTATATTTTAAGCGTTACGCGTAGGTTAGTGGGGGTGGAGTCCAGCTGGAATTGGACCGTTAATGTTTCATCGGGTAGTGTAGCGGTTAGAGGGGGTGACAGCTGGAAAGAGAAAGATCGTACCATAAATTAAATAAATTATTTATTGAATTTTATGGTGCCAAATGTGATAATTTGACCCATTTGATTAATATGGGGTCCGGTCCTTTCCTGTCCAGCTTTAAAATAATGTTCTAGTTGGCACTTCGGATTATCTTAAAGATCGAATGGATACGGAAAGAGTTAAACTTTATACATAAACACATTTATAGATTAAAGACTAAAAAAACATATTTTGATAGAATTTTGGGTGAAATTATTTCCTCCATCAATGTTTTTATTTCTTTTATAAATAAATAGAAACTGCACTTTGTTATTTTCTTCATAAAAGAAATAATATATTTACCCTTCTTCTTTTTTATCCTAAAACTCTTTTATTCTTCAGCAAATTCATCGATGTCTACTACAATGTTAACTATCTCATGCCCTATCTCAACTATCTTTAATCTTACTAACTTCTGCACACTCAACCAACCATATTAGCTTCTCACCATCAATCACCCATAAACACTAAACCTAACCTAGCCTAGCCACTATAAAAACGACCTACTTTTCATATTTCTCTTTAAATCTTGAAAAATAACAAACCCTAGCCACCTATTCGATTTCTCTTCTAATCTTGAAAAATAACGACAGTTTTTCTCGAATTCTTATAAGGTAGAAACCATTTGTTATCTAAAAAAACAACACTTAAAAATGCACCATTATTTATTGAAGCAGACGGAATCATGTATGTTGGATTTATAAAAATTTGAAAGTAGATATTCCATGAGTAATCTTTAAGAAATTTGATTTTGTTTTTGTTTTTAGAGTTTAATTTTAGAAGCTAAATCATATATGTTGGATTGAATTTGGCTTAATTATGTGTTTGTTTATATAAAGATTTCATAATGGTTAATGGCATCAAGTTATAAATTAGAATGTAAAATGAGAGCAACATTGTAAAAACAAGTAATAAGTTTTTTATTTATTTTAAAACATGGAGGAAATAAAAAATATGATGGAGCAAATAACTTCACCCTAGAATTTTCACTCTATCTTTTTTTTTTCAAACTAAAAGTTGAAATTCCAAAATTGCCCTTTCTCCCTCTAGATTTTGACATTTATGTCATTTACTCTCAAAATCAACCTAAACTCTTAAATTTATCCGTTATTACCCTAAATCTACAAGCTTTGTACGAGCATCTACTAATCTAAACCCATTGAACCAAAAAATTTAGTTTTTTTACCCAAACCCATCAAATCCACTTCGAAAAATCTTGAATCGCAGTATCTATGGACAATGATGAGATGAGCGTCTCTCTGGAAGACTTACTAGACGAGGAGGGATCTTACTGCATGGAGGTAAGAAGCGAAACCCTGTATCTTGGTTTTCGGTCGTGTCGCACGTTGTTCGTGCGACGAACAACTTCATCATCGCACGATCGTGCGATCTGGTAGCCGTAGTCGTCGCATGAGACGAAGATAGAAGCGTGTCTCATGCGACCGCACTGAAGACATGTCTCGTGCGACCGAACTGTTATATAAACTCATAGTTTTCAATTACATATTTTGTAGGAAGAACCTGCCCAACCTCCATTTATGGATGCCGACTATTGTAGAATATTCAATACGGATAGGTTATTTACTAAAGACGAATTGGATGCTTTTGTGGACATTGAATCGAAGAAGATCAAGTTTGTCACAATTAGAAAGCTCTACGATAGCGGGAAATGGGGAAGGACTCCTAGGTTAGATTATGTTTGCGAGCGATACAGTGTATTCGTATCAAAAGCGAAACTGGAAACTTTGAGAAACCGGAAGACATCGACGAAGAAATGTAATTGCCCGTTTGCGCTAAAAGGTCATCCGATCGACGTACGAGCCATGAAATGGCGTTTGGAGGTGATAAACGGTACTCATAATCATGAACCCTACATTCTCCTAGACGGTCATTCACGCGCTTGTAGACTAAAACGGGATGAAGAGGAACTAGTTCGTAGTTTGTCTCACCTCGGTTCGCGCCCTAGGGAGATATATAGTGGTTTGAAGTACCAATATCCCAAGAACATTTCGAACATGCGTACAATCTATAATTGCCGCCAAAAACATCGGGATGTTGAGCACGGGGGACAAACGCAAATGCAATATTTGTTGACGAAGTTGAAGTAGAATGGATACTCGATGTATGAGCGTTTGGAAGATGATTCAAAGGTGATCACTGACTTTTTCTTCGCACATCCTACTAGGTAGACTTATTATGTACATTCCCGAACGTGTTATTCATGGATTGTACGTACAAGACGACTAGGTATAAGATGCCGTTATTAGAGATTGTCGGTTTAACGTCGACTTCCATTACATTTACCGTTGCGTACGTATTAATGACCGGAGAGAAGATTGGAAACTACGTATGGGCTTTGAAAACTTTTCGTGGTTTGATGATGGATAGTGTGTGCGTATTTCCATCCGTTATTGTTACCGATCGAGAGTTAGCTCTCATTCGAGCGATCGATAATATTTTTCCGGGTACGCACCACTTGTTATGCGCATGGCACATTAGTAAGAACATTATTGGAGCGGGAATTTTTGGTTTTGGAGAACGAGCGGGAGTTTTTGATTTTGGAACGAGCGGGAGTTTTTTATTTTTGAGAATGAGCGGGAGTTTTTGATTTTTGAGAATGAGCAGGAGTTTGGATTTTTGAGAATGAGCGGGAGTTTTTTATTTTTAAGAATGAGCGGGAGTTTTTGGTTTCTTACTTTACACGTGTTAAGTTTTCATTCGTAGTTTCAGATTACGTTATCTACAACGAAACTGTCTATAAATAGAAGCCTTATTCACATTAAAGTGTAAATTAGTTGATAAATTAAGCAGAAAAATGTGTCCATGGACTGAGTTGGAAGATCAATATTTGATGAGGGCATCAGTTGAAGCTGGTAACATGCACATTCCAGAGGGGGGTAAAAGGTACTGTGAGGCATTGGTATGCCACATGTACTTCTTGTACGGAAGGGATGATGTTCAGCCGCCTAGAATTTCAAGGCGTGTTGATGAAGTGAGAGCTAGGTGGTCAGTCCTGGTCACATTCCGTCAACATCCAGTTTCTGGCCTCTCCGAATTGGAACGTCGTGTTGCGTGTAACTGGTTCAACTGTCAAGTCACGGATTCTATAACAGAGGACCAGCTGGATGCGGTGCGCTCCGACATTATTGACATCCGGCTACAGGAAATCAGTGACTACAAGGATGCGAAAGAAGAAAGGAAGTTAATGAAATGGAACTGGCCTAATAGATAAGTATGAGTGTGTGCTTCAGTTTTAGTATGAGTGTGTGTTTCATTTTAAGTATGAGCGTGTATTTCAGTTTAAGTATGAGTGTGTGTTTCAGTTTTAGTTTGAGTGTGGTTTTCAGTTTGTGTTTAAGTGTGTGTTTGAATTTGTGTTTAATTTTATGTTGACATTATATTTCGTACTAAAGGTATGCTGCGAGTAATAATAAAATGACATACTATCAAAATAAATAATATAAAAATAAAGGCAAAACTTACCATATAATGTTTTTCAATGGTAGAAGCTCTAACTCTCACTACACAGCTTGAGCATTCAATTGTCGAAGAAATTACCTTATTATTAAATAACACAACAGGAATGTTGGGGAGAGTAGGAACAATCAAACATGATAATAAAAATAGAGAGATAATATAGTGGGAGCAAAACATCTTATTGAAGAAGACAAAACTGCCATTGTTATGTTTCTTATGTTCGAACAACAAAACCAGTGCTTTCTTTTTTCTGTCTTTTTAGATGTTTATCTGTTGATATGATAATGTAATTTTAAGATGATTTATGGGAGGTGGGGGTTATGGCTAAGTGATATATAAAAGTAGATTTGAGTCTTTTCAAATTACTATTGAACAACAAAACCAGTGCTTTCTTTTTCTGTTTTTTAGATGTTTATCTGTTAATATGATAATGTAATTTTGGGAGGATTTATGGGAGTCATAAAATACAATAAATAAAAGTTGTCATAAAATAAACCGGTTACGAAAAATACAATAAATAAAATCAGTCATTAAAATAAACCGGTTACAAAATATAGTGCTAACGTCGAAAAGTCTGACAAAGGTATGCTACGAGTAATAATCAGTGACTTCTATACCTCTCAGCGATCCTGCACATATGAAGGACGGTCTCTATAAGATCATCGTGCTCCAGAGTCTGTATCGATGGAACAAACCGAGCAATCTGCTCGTATCCTACAAATTCAGCAACACCGTGCGGCTCCAACCGAGGACCTCTAGCTGGTGCAAAGCTACTAACGATGTACCACAGCATCCTCTTCACCCAAATGTAGTACATCGGGTCAGCACTCTCTCCACTACCACGATACAACGTACCATCAAGAGTGTACACATGCAACTCCCAATCCCTCCACAAGTGCCTGTCCCATGGGTATCTGCAGACCATCTTCTCCCCTGTTTTTTTCGATTTAGGAGGGCGTATATCCTTAGGAACCAGCTGTACGAACCCCATCTGTCGAGTGACACGATCAGGGTAGTACGGCACAACTACGTCGAACGCCTTAAGCATCAACTCAACCCAAGTCACCCCCCAAAACGGATAATGGTCTCGTAAGTGTATGAAGGGAAGGAACATGACCTGTAAATAAAAAAATGAATAAGTTAGCCATTTATATTAATAAAAATACTAAGAATTAAAATGAACAAATATGACTTACATCTGCCTCCGTGCACGTCGAAAGTGTATGTCTCATCTTCCTGCGCACATCATGAGAGACACCGATCTTCTGCGGCGCATGTCGGCACATATGGGGCATATATATGTCGTAATCACAAAATAGTGGAGCTCGGAGCTTAACGAAGTGGGCAAATATCCACGACTCGAGCATCCCTATAAACCCGAAAATGCCTCCCGTAACATGCAGAGATCCCTGACTAAGGGAGTGGTACAGTTGTGCTAAAACCAACTGACCCCAGTTGAACCTATGCATACCATGGTATTGGTTCACGAACTGGAGGTAATCTAAAGGCATGTTGTTGCCGGTTTTGTTGGCACAGATGGTGGTACCTAACAAATACAGTATGTAGGCACGGATGGCATGATCTACCCTCTCATCTGTGATCCTACTATCACTATACCTACCACCATTACATGTAGTGCGCAACCACCCAAGGTTTACACTACTAGTATTCCTAAGATTTTTACTCAACTCAACTGGTCGTACACCTACCATGCCAGCATAAGTACTAATCCGCTCAACCTTCGAGTCAAAAGGTAAAGTATCAAAAGGACCTACCTACAACCGGTAATCCAGTGATGACGAAGACATCGTCCAAGGTCACTGTCATCTCCCCGAACAAGAAATAGAATGCAGAAGTCTCCTCATGCCATCGCTCTAAGAACGCCTTCACCAAATGGAGGTTGGTATGCCAGCGAGAGAGTACATCGACGAGCGGGCCAAAAATAGTCTCCATCACCCTTGCCCGTACCTTGCTCTGCTGTGTCAGGTCCCATTTACGGAGACTGTTCTACATAGCGAAGCATCTCAGGGTGACCATATCCTGCAATATGTATCAAACACGTAAGTTCGTGATAAAACAATAATTATAAACATATGTATCGAACACGTAAGAAAGTGATAAAATAATATAAAGGTATAATACTTATATCCATGTGATAGACGTTAAACGCCTCGTGCTGGGTGTAATCGGGAAAGAGAGTCGGGACATGCGACATCACCGACAAAACTCGTGATCCTCACCCTCGGGTGCGTAGGATGTCGCCTCGGGTGCGTGAGGTGCATCGTCCTCATATCGTGAATGTGAGGCCTCATGTGCCTCCTCCAGCTCCACCCCCTCCATATCCTCCGGTGCATCTGCATCGTCATCGTAACAAAAGTCAGGTGGCTGCGAAAAAGAACCTGCTCATGTGCTACCGGCAGTAGTAGGAATGTAATCGTCATTTCGATGACGACGGAGACGTCGTATCGTACGCATACCAGGAGCATGTCCCTCACTGGGACCTACCTCTACATGCTCGGGCTCGGGCAAAACTCTAGCATCTGCCCCATCTTCCGCCTCACGTGCCAAATGATTGCGTTCACTTAATTTCTTAAACGGATTTTTTACTTTCTGCTTGATCTGCCCCATCCTATAAAGACAACATAAAAAAATATGTATTAGTGAGACAACACCAAATAAGTATTCTCAAAAAGGAATCCCGTCGCATGAGACAGCTTAAGCTGTCTATCGTATGAGACAGCTTAAGTTGTCTGTCGCATGAGACGGAAAAGCACAACCCGTCGCATCCGACAACATGCTTCATTGGTCGCACGATCGTGCGACCAGATCCAAAATGGTAGCACGATCGTGCTACCAACATCAACTAAACCCATTTTTAGAAACCCACCAAAGCAGCCTCATTTCACTAAAAATCAGACACATAAACATAGATCCTAGCAAAACTAACAACAATACAACACTAATCTAACAAAACAACACCAAAAATCAAGCAAAAATCGAACTTTTGAAATCAAAACCTAAAAACCTAAAAACCTAATTTCAGCAGTTTATACCCAACGAAATCTAAAAACAATTATAGCATGAGGTTTGTATTACTTACCTTTATGTTTTGCTGACTTTAGATTGTTGAAAAATCGAGCTTTTGAAATGGGTCGATTTGGATGTTTGAGAGCTTTCTAGAGAGAGAGAAAAAGAAGAAAAAAATGGTGAGAGTTTATCAAACCCTTTTATACCTAGTTTTTTTTAAAATGGAAAATTTATCCAAAATTAGGTGAGAGATATTTCAAATAGGTATAAGATCCAGCGGTTTAAGATCTATCAAAATGTGTATTTTTTCTAGCATGACCCTTAAATAAATCTTACGAATCATTCTGGTTATTCGATTCCATTTTGTAGGTTTCTTATTTTTACTATTTTTATAAATTATAATTATTTAAAAATTAAATAAAATTTGATTGGTTTGGTTATCCATTTTTAAATTTTTTAGTTTTTAAAATTTAGATTTTTGGTTTAAATTTTTTTTAATCGGATAACTATTTAAAAATCAAACAAAATTTGATTCCCATTCTATTGGATAGTTTATAATATATTTTTATTTTCAATGAAATATTATATGGACAATTAATATTTGCATTAAAAAAATAGACAGGGGGTTGCGCAACAATTTTATAGGCTCGTGTTATTAAAATTGTGCACATCAATAATGTTACATTTTAGTCTTTAATGTTTAGCCAATGTCATCAAATCAATTATCAAATAGTGTAGTATGTTTCAACAAAATAGTATTGTATGTTTCAACAAAGTTACATTTCAATTCTCATTAATTACATGGAAAAACTAAAACGTAACATTAATGAAACATGAGGGACAATTTTATATAAGGGGGTAAAAAACACTGTTAGTCCTTCATGTTTGATGAGTCCGGATTCTGTCACCACACCTTATGGGAACCGGACAGGGTTAATTCGGACAATGTCTATTTCACCGGACAGGGGTAGTTCGGACAACTTTCATTCACTGAACTATCCGAACAGAACTAAAGTACTTAAAACTAATCACTTTTTTACTAAGTTGACTACCTACTTACTTAAAACTGATGGGTCTTTAAACTCGACCTGAATCCATTAAACACAACCCGAAAGCCCATATGGCCCAAAGATAAGGGTATAAATACTCAACCACCTACATTAAATGAGGGTAATGAAAATTAAATACAACCAGACAGCTCAATTCTCTCTCTACATTCTACCCAAACATTAAATACTCTCAAAGTTCCACAAAACTCTAGACAAAAGTTACAAACTTACCCTCAAACAAAAATAAACCATATCAATGTTTACCACTTGTATCAACATAATCATTTTCGTTCACTTCAGTATAAAACGCATCCCCTCCATTTTAAAAATTTGCAAATATAGTCCCTCCGCACATATAAACCATTTAAAAACTGACACGTGGCGCTTAAATTCTAAGTTTTGTATCACTTTTGGTCCCTAAATCCCAAGTTTTGTATCACTTTTGGTCCCCTAGAATATGCGGAGTGACTAATCGTGCAAATTTTTAAAATGAAGGGGATGAGTTTTATGCATAAGCGAACGAAAGGGACTATGTTGATACAAGTGGTAAACTAGGGGACTAACAGTGTTTTTTAGCCAAGGTAAACGTATAAGACTATTTCATGATAACCGAGACACATGGTGTTATATTTTTTTTTTAGCCAGTTAATTTGCATATATGTTTTTCCTATCTTTCTAAAAAAATATGCATGTTTATTAGATTATAATGTATTTTAAAAAAATAATACCTCCAAAAGCCAATAGTTTGGCTAAATTAAAATTTGTAAAAAACACATACAGTGGAAACTCGATAAATTAATATCTATTATTTAATAAACTCTTTAAGATAATATTTTTGGTCGGTCCCGACTCGGGGATAGGGTGCTAAATTAATAATTCACTAAAATTATAAGATACTACATTTTTGATAATTTCTTTAGACCCGTATAAAGATATAAATTAATAATTCCTTATATATAGCATATTGCATGAATGATTTATGAACGTTTCTTGAAAAATGACTCAATTGAGTCATATGGTAAACGCGTTTAAAGGGTCTGAAGGGTTTCTTTCGTCATCCAAGAACGCATCAAAGATAAAGTGTTTTCAGAGAAGATTATGCAAAGTTGAATTTATTTACACAAACATTTCACTTGAAGAAATCCCGGAAGTTCCATCCTAAAGACAAGATGTTCTTTTTATCCCCATTCTCCATCGTTACCTTTGATCACAGAACAAACCCTTTGTCATTTTTGTCCTCAGTCTCCATCGTTTACCTCTGACCACAGAACATTCCCTAATGAGAGTCTGAGAGATAGCGATGGCGAGAAAGAGAATCACTAATTTCAATCTAATTTTGACCTAAATAAGACAAACAATTTTTTGTGTTATTTTGGATGCAATTTAGGTAAGGGATAATTTCGAGTTGTAATATTTACTTTGAATCGATTTGTTAATAAGATCATCTTTTTACAGAATTTATTGGTACAAAAACCTAATAAATAAAAACTAATCTTTCTTTATATATCTCATTTGGTTCCACCCAATTTCATGTTTATATGATTGTAATTAGGGATAGTAATGGCCCGTCTGCGGGCCGGGTTCGGGTCGGCCCTCTGAACCTGCTTTTTGGACACTTAAATCTGAACCCGGTTCGATCCGTTGGGCTTGTTAAATATATTAATTTATTTTTTATGTATATTATTATTATATATATAATATTTATTTTTATATATTTTTATAATTTTTGAACCGAAACAGATCGAATAAACTAGAAACCTGAACCCGGCCTAATTTGGTTGCAGGTTACAATTTCTTAACCCGAACCTGGTCCGTTTTATGTTCAGACCAGACAAAACTTAACCGTAAACAGCACCCGAATGTTCCGTTTTATGTTCAGACCAGACAAAACTTAACCGTAAACAGCACCCGAATGTACACTATCATGATGCTTCCAATTATAAATAAAACAATAAATATTTTTTTTATTTAAAGATTATGTTTAAATATTTTTGAACCTTTATTCATATTGGGTAGTTTAGAAAAAAAAATGATGAATAGCCTGCAAACCAACGCCAGAAGGTAAACCACACAAGGTGACAGGCTCAGCCGAGAAAGCGTATGTAGAGGGACTCGAACTCATGACCTTTTGGTTATAAGGATGCCATACTCAACCAACTCGGCTACCCCCTTGGGCTCTTTTTTTTTTTTTATTAACATGTGTTTGGATGTCAAACTTCATTTAGAAATTTTGTTTAGACTTATAAATTAATAACTGCTCCGTTAAATTTTATCTTGTTATATAAATTATTCTACAATTGTAATATAAAAATATGAAATGCTTATAACTCTTATCTGACTTGTAAATATTGTTATTTTTATATATATTACACTTATTGTATATGCTTTTTTAAAAGTACCAAAACAATACAATCTTTTTAGTGTCTTTTTCTCAAGGTGAACCGAAAAAAGAAGAAGATTAATTAAACTAATCGAAATTTTGTAATACTCGATCGTTTTCGTTTCGGTTAGAAATCGAGAACCATAAATACTTAAAGCGTCAAGCTATATATATCCAAATGTGGTTTAATTATATCCAATTTTGAATTTATCCAAAAGTGGTATTAGTATACCCAATTTTTGACAAAAATACCCTTTTGGAGGTATATAAGCTCTTTTCTTTTTTACTAAATCTTTTCACCTCAGTTTTTCTCTAACATTCCATATTCACTCTTACTCTTCTCTAACATATATCTTACTTCTCTCTAATTTTTCCCGGCGAAGTAAGTATTTTTTAGATTTGATTTTTTGTTTGATTAAAGATTTTTTATTGTTTAGACTTAATTGCTATGAATTTTTTAAGTTTTTTTTTTAAATCATAGATTAGAATTAGGTTTAATTTCAAAATTAGATTTAAGACTAAATTAGAAAAAAAAATCTTTTTTTTTTGTTTTTGGCCATTTTCCAGCCTCGAAAATGGCCGGCACCGGTGAACTGCGCCAGGCGCACCATCGGGTCTTGTGTGTACCGATGGTGCAAGCCCAATGCACCATCGGTACGCAGACTTGGACCGACGGTGCAGGCAATTTTTTTTTTTAAATTCTTAATATTTTTTTTATATAATTGAGTCTTTAATTTTTTTTTAAACTAATGTCTTTAATTTATTAATTTTTTTTCAAAAAAGTTGTTTTAGTTTTTGTATATTTAATGGTTATAATAATTTATTTTAATTGTTTTTATAATTTTTGTGACTAACTTTAATTTTTTTTGTTTATTTTAGGTATCTAATCAAATAGTCTACTCCGCATTTCAAGACTGTTTTTCAGTTTTTTTCTAAATATTTATTTATGTATAGTATTTAAAAATTAATTAATGTGATATTTTTTAAATTAAATTTTAACTTAATTATTTGTCTATCCTCATACATCAAAAATGAATAAATACACTTAATAATATTCGGATAAGTTTAAAAAAAATTAAAACTAATGAAAAAGATCTCATAACTTTTTTTAATAAATATATACAGTAACGTACCAAGTTTAATATATATATATATATATATATATATATATTAAATATATCTAAAATATAACTATATTTAAACTTTAATAAATAAAATTTCATATAAATTTAATAAATATATATAGTAAGATACAATTTTTTTGTATATATATAATATCTAAAATATAATATTAATAAATAATCATATAAATTGAATAAATAAATAGTAACTTACAAGTTTTGTGTATATATAATATCTAAAATATAATTATATTTAAACTTTAATTAATAAAATTTGTTAAAATTCAATAAATATATATAGTAACGTTACAAATATTGTATATATAAATAATATTTAAAATATAATTATAATTAAACTTTATATATTGGTATATGTATAACTATTTGTATATTTTTCTAAAAAATTTAGATTTAATTTTTAAAATCGAATAAAAAATCCATGAATACTTTTTACTTAAACACATTGAAATAGAGTTTGGAGGACCAAAAAAGGAAAAAAAATCATGGCCATGAACCGGTGGTACATGACCACCAGTACCACCGGTGCACAGGCCCAGAACCGGTGGTGCTGAGGCCCAACACCATCGGTTCCGGGCTTGTGAACCGATGGTACAGCACCTTCGCACCAGAACAAAAAAAATTAAAAAAAAAACTTTTTTTTTACCTTAGTTCGGATTGATTCATGTTTGATTTCGTGTTTTTATTAGGAAAAAAATAATTTTTTTTTGAAGTGAGTTTGAATGTTCTTGAGGCAACTTTGAATGCTGAAGAACACTTTGAAGAACTTCACCAAATTGTAGTAACATGGGTTTGATCTACTAAATCAAAGTGTTTTTTGGGTAAAGATAGTAAAATATGTTATTTTGTGATTTCGGTATATTTAGGATATACTTAGTGTTTTTTTTACTTAATGTCAATTCTGTAATTAAATGGATGTCAGATGGTATTTTTATCATAAAAAAGTCAAACTAAAGTCAACTGCATTTTTTGGGTAAACTTAAACCAGTTTTGGGTATATATAGCCATACCCAAACTTAAAACCGGAATTATTAGGACACTAAGCATGAACAGAAACCAATCAAATCTTTTATTTATATCGTTTTTCGGTTTCCGATCCAAATTTTTATGTTATAGACTATCCAAAAGTTAATAATTTTTTAAAATAATTTTCAATCTACTATTATAATAAAAATTAAAATACTAATTAAAATAATAATTATTAATATATTTTTTCCCCAAGAAATGAAATTTTATTGATGTTAAGAAAAATATTACATATGTTCATTATTTCTGATACATTTTCATCTTCTATTTTAAAACATCCTTAACAATTTTGTGACTACTATCTCTTCTCTTGCATATCTTCTCTAATCCACTCTTGTAGCTCCTCTTTCTTGAGTGACCTTGTGTCTTCACGCCATCTTCTTGTTGCACACCATCTTCGTACTCCTTCTCCTGTAAAACAGAAACTATATAGGTCAAGTTTTTCAACTTGCCAAACAAATTAGTCATCCTCAAAGAACCTAAAGTATCCCAAATTTAAGGATTCAAGCAATGTGATTGCATTCAATTCATTCAATGAGTGATTTGATTCAACTGAAAATTCAGATTGTATCTTAATTGCATGTTTGGCCACCCAATCAGCAGCTAAATTCTGCTCTCTATATATATGTTTGAGTGTCATCTGAGGTTTTATCAATGTTCTGCAGTATTGGAGTATTTGTTCTAATACCAAGGGTATCTACCTATTGCAAGCATGTTAAATAAGCTAAGGCAATCTATCTCTATATCTACAGAAGTTAAACTCTGATCATTGCAATACATGAGGCCATTAATAAGTGCTAAGATTTCAGCAAATAGAGGAGAACACTTCCCAATTATATCACCTTTAGCTATTAAAATAGTTCCAAAGTTGTTCCTTATAATAAAACCATAACTAGATTCACCATTGTATAAAGAGGATCCATCATAATTCAATTTGATTCTATTATTTATAGGCAATGACCAAGAAACATACAAACAAGGCTTAGAAGATTTAACATGATTGAAACATCTTAATTCCTTAGCTAAGTGCAGGTCTTTTGATCAATGCTTTCTAGTCAAATGCAATCCTGAATCTAAGGATGAAAGAATGAATAATATATGATTAATAATCCTTTTGGAAGATAAGATTATGCCCTTATGTTTGGAACTATTTCTAGCATACCAGATAGAATATACAATCAAAGATGGCAGAATGGTTCTGATATGTATTCTTTTAGATGTAGATAACAGCCAAAGATTAATAATGTGATTTACTGTCATATGTTTGCCTATGTCTATATTAAACTTAGCAGAAAAGAAAGACCAAATATACCAAGCATATTCACAAGATACAAAAACATGATTAAGAGTTTCTGAATTCTGGCAGCTAGTACATTTAGATGCTAATTGGAAACCTTTCTGTTGAAGCTTTGTGTCTACACTCAATAGGTTATTCAATACTCTCCAAAGAATGAAAGAACATTTCTTTGGAGAAGTATTATTCCAGATTTTGTCTTTTATTTTTGGTGTTATGGTTTTGTTTCTTACTTCATTAACAGTCTTCTTTAAGTTGAAGGTTCCATCAGTTGAAAGTTTCCAAATGATGGAATCAGATGTACATGTATTAAACTTTATTTTGATGATTTCATTTACATATTTAGAAGGGAGCATATTCTGAAGTTTATCAATGTTCCACACATTATCTATCCAGTATTCATTTATCTTTGTTTGTGTGTAATGATTAGAATTGGATGTTGTTAAAGTTATTAAGGGTTTAGAGCTGTGTCATTGGTCTAGCCAGAAATCAGAATTACCATCACCTAACTTCCATCTTAAATGTTTTTCTGCTTTTTCTTTAACTTCATACATTCTTTTCCATATTTTAGAATCTGATATTCTCAATGTAGATTGTAATGGATGAATGCAGTTACAATATTTTGAGTGCATCATATTTGACCAGAGAGTTTTATTATTCCTAAAATTGAACCATAGTTTAAAGGAAAAAGCAGTTTGAATATCTCTAATGTTTCTGATGTTTAATCCATTTTCATTATATGGTTTACATAATTTTTCCCAACTAGACCATATTATATGTTTGTTTGTTTCACTAGACCCCCACATAAACTTATTTAGAAGTTTATCAATCCTAGATATTGTTTTCAAAGGTAACTTAATAGACTGTAAATAGTATATAGGGTATGACATTAGAACAGAGTTTATTAAAGTTATTTTGCCTCCAAATGATAAGTTTTTAGAGTTCCAGTCTGAGATTTTACATCTTATTTTATCAATTAAGTTCTCAAAGTGAATTGAATAATTGTTTGAGTAAATTGGAATTCCTAGATAAGTAAATGGAAGATTTGCATGCTTAAAACCTAAAACTCTTTCTAAAGATGTTATTCTTGTTCTGTTCATGCTTAAAGATGTAATGAATGTAGTCTTTTGTCTGTTTATTTGCTGACCAGAGAGAGATTGATAGGTGTCTAAAAACTTAGTTAACTTCTTTATACTTGTTAGAGATCCATTTGAAAACAGAATGATGTCATCAGCATATGCTAAACAATTTATTTTCACTAAACTTTTCATGTTATATGACATAGATCTATGTTGATTAATTAGGTTGTTTATACCCTTAATTAAGAACTCCTCAGCTATAATGAAAAGGCAGGGAGATAATGGATCTCCCTGCCTTAAACCATTAACAGATTTAAAGAAACCATTTGAATTACCATTAATTATAACTGAATACAAAATATTTTCTATGCTTTTCTTAATCAGCTTAACTACTTGTTCACTAAATCAAAATGACAACATCACTTCATAAATGAAATTAAAATCTAAGTTATCAAATGCTTTTGACATATCTAAGTTTATAATTATGTTATCTCCTCTAGTTTTCCTATTCAGATCCTTAACTAACTCTTGTGTTATTAAGATATTCTCTTGAATGGTCCTATATTCTACATATGCTCCTTGCTCCTTAGATATAATTAAAGGTAATAACTTAGCTAATCTACAGTTTATAAGCTTTGAAATGATAATATTAAGGACATAACATAAGCTTATATGTCTAAAATGCATCCAAGTTTTAGGAGATTTGATTTTAGGTATTAAACATATTAATGTTGCAAATAAACCTTTTGGTAATGTTACATCTAAGAAGAAATCTATAACAACTTTTAAAATATCATCTTTTATAATTGACCAACAAGAAAAGTAAAATCTAGAGTTGAATCCATCAACTCCAGAAGCACTGTCAAAGTTCAAGCTCTTAATAACAATATAAAGTTCCTCTAAAGTGGGCAATATTAAGATACTATCATTATTTACAGCAGATATAGTTCTAGGAATAATATTTCTTACTGAAGAAAGATCTTTTTGAATAGGAGTTTTGTTTAACAGATTAAAAAAGTATTCTACAGCAGATGACCCAATAAGACTATCATCTTCAATCCAACTACTATTATCCTGAATTCCCTTTACAATGTTTTTAGATCTTATTTTCTTTACATAGTTATGAAACATTGCAGAATTAGTATCACCATCTATAATCCAATTTGTATAACTCTTCTGTTTCCAATATATTTCTTCTCTCTCAAGCAATGTTGAATATGTGATATTTAGACTAGCTAATTTAGATTGATTTTCAGGGCAATCATGTTCTTCTAACATTGATTCAGCAGTTTTTATTTCTTCTTCCACTTTACTTAAACAATAAAAAATGTTTCCAAATGTTTCCTTGTTCCAAGTTCTTAAATGTTTCTTAAGCCTTTTAAGTTTTGACCAAAAGACAAACATATTGGAAGAATCATGTATCTACTTAGTCCAGCTATCATTTACAGTCTTAAGAAATTCTTCATGTTTTATCCACATATTTTGAAATCTAAATGATGGTTTTTATATGTAGAGTTAATTGAGACTGAAATTAACAAGGGTGAATGGTCATAACAGGTTCTGGCCAAATGATTCACCCTGTTATATTAAAATTTTCTCTCCATTTATCATTATGCAATGTTCAGTCTAATCTTTTCCATTTATGATTATTTGTCCAAGTAAAGTTTGATCCAATGTATCCAGGGTCTTCTAACTTACAGTCTAAAATCATGTGATTAGATTCATCCATTCCTTTTGAGCAAAGAGTAGAACAGGCCATTTGTTCACTTGTGTTGGAGATTGTGTTAAAATCTCCAACAACAAGCCAAGGTAGATTAGTGATAGAAATGTTTCTTAATTGATCCCATAGAAGCATTCTATGAGATCTGTTACATTTTGCATACACTATGGTAATCAGAACTACTATCTTAGTAGAAGGATGACTTACCATAGTGTTTAAAAGTTGATCAAAATTATCCAAGATAATAATTTCATAACCATTTCTCCAAAACAACCATATTTTGTTATTAATATTTGCATATTGAGATTCAAATCCAAGTTTCAAGCAGATTGAAGTAATATTTTCAGCTGATATCATAGGTTCTTGAAGGGCTATGATATCAACTGCAAATTTCTTAATCAAATTCTTTGTTCTTCTTAATGTTTTCCGATTACCAATTCCTCTTATATTCCAGTTAAGTAAAGATATAGTCATTTCAAGCTTTTATTTGAGGATCCTATTGATCCTTCAAAGTTTCTTGTTTTTTATATTGTTTTACTTCTTACTGATCTTCTCACATTAGTATTAAAAGAGTCTTTTTTTTGTTTTCTTTGCTTTGGTGAGTTAGGTTCACTTAAACTGGATCTAACTAAAGGTATCTGCTCTGTTTCTGCAATATCTTCTAATTCTTCATCAGTTAATACATTAAATGAGTTGTTTAATTTGATAATTTCAATTTCATTGGTTATGTCCTCATTAGTGATTTCAACAGATTCTTTCAATTGGTTAAAGATTTTAACATTGTTATTCTGATGCTCTAGAGTAACACTAGGTATATCCTTATTAGTAATTTCCATAGGTTCTTTTAGTTGATTAACAGTTTTTACATTGTTATTCTGATGTTCTGGTGAGATGTTCATTTGTGGTGATCTATGTACATTATTTGTCTCTGTTTCATTTAAGTGTTGAATATCAAGTTGATTGTTACATTGACTATGTACATTATCTGTCTCTACTATATTTTGGTGTTGTGATTTAGTTACATTAGGTATGTCATTATTAGTTGTTTCAATAGGTTCCTTAAGTTGATTAACAGTTTTTATATTGTAATTATGATACCCTGGTGAGATGTTCATTTGTGGTGATCTATTTACATTATCTGTCTCTGTTACATTTAAGTGTTGAATATCAATTTGATTGTTACATAGACTAGATACTATAACATTTTCAGATCCATTTTCAGATACTCTACATTCTGTTAAACTCTAATTCTTTTCAAATGTTTGACTTTGTTTCTTAGCTTCAGAATTTTCAGCAAGTTTTTCAACATTTACAAACTCAGTTTCAGTGTGTTTTTCATTGTTAATATCTGTACGAACTTTTGGTATCCAAACTTCTTTTGAAGGAAGATTGGATATATTCTTTATATGATCTTTATTGCTTCTGTTTTTATTTAAATTTTGTTCCAATTCTTCTTTTTTACATTGACTTTCTTGATGTCCTATGTGTTTACAGGTTTTACAATAGAAAGGTTTTTTCAAATAAGAAATATTTTGCCGAAAGCCATCCTTTTCTCCAAAGCATATCCAAATGCTTTGGGGAAGAGGCTTAGAAACATCAGTCAGAACCCAAGCTTTACAATTATTATGCATAGCAATGTTATTTTTAGGGACCCATACTGCTAAAGGCAATCCGATTGCTTTAGCAATATGGTTAACAGAATCAGAATTGTAAAATATTTCAGGCAGTTTAGGTAATGAAATCCAAAGAGGAGTCACAGGTGACTCCTTTTTGGGGTTAAAATCCGGTGACCATTTAAGAATTCAGAAGGACAGTTTTCCTATAGATCTAATCGTTTTGCTCCAAAAAATTTTAACGTCTTCTATTTGTTCAAATTCTATAAAGTAGTGCCTATAATCCCATTTATATATACTGAATTGCCCTATTAACCTAAATGCAGCAATGTATGCTTTGAACTCGTTGAGAGTAGGACTCCCAAACGAGAACTTAGCAATTAAAGTATGCTTTGAGATGCTAGTTAAAGAAAACTTATCTACTTGTTGAAACTGCACTGATTTATAGTCCTCGTGCTCCTCGTGTATGACTCCACTATGAATGAACTCTTTATTTCTGCCTCCAACCGCTTCTGCAAAGGACTTCCTGCCTCCAGTGCTTTCGAACGTTGGGTTCATGACCATCTTTGGAGTAGTGGTACCTTTCAGTTGTGGGAAATCTTCTTGAACCCTATTCTTGTCCATCGGATTTATCGATGAACTATCTCAGATCTAAATCAAATAAGATTTAGATCGAGATAAACCAGAATCTCTATCAACTTCTTAGAGAAAAGAAGCGATTTTTGACAGATTTTTGGAGAGGCTTCAGAATTTGTAATGTCGATTTAGGGTTTTTTCTGAAGATGAAAAGAGAAGAGATTGTGTGTGTAGGTTTTTTGTGGAAGTTTGATTTGGTTTCCTGGCCGATTTCAGCCCCCGATTCGATGAAAACTAGGGTTTTTTTTATTAGAGAGGAGAGAGGTTTGAGAGATGAACCTAGGGCCTGTTGATGAAGTTTGATAGGGTGCTGATCGATTTCCTCGAGATGAGGACAGTCTTCAGAAAGGTTAAACGCTGCTTCTTGGGCTTTCTTGGAAACCCGATCGGTTTCTTGGAGCGTACCCATCAGCCTCTCCTAAAAAAAAATTATTAATATTTTAAAATATGGTATGTTTTTTGTATTTATAAAATATAACTAACTAACAAAATATGAACATGAGCCGTTTTTTACATTTAAGTCTCACCAATTTTGGCAATAACAGCCATTCAGCATCTCTTTTTGGGTATAATGTTGTTACTATTACGGTGTTATTTTTTTTATTTAACGATGTTGTTTTTAATGATTTTCGTCTTTTTTTTAACAACAACATTTTTTGTATTGAATTTTGGAAATATTTATCATATGCTAGATTTCACAACTAATCAGATCAATTTTTTTATAGTCAAATATAATTAATATTTACTTTTCACATGTAAAGGTTCTAAGGAACCGAATGAATTGTTTTGTCGTTTCTTCTGATCATGAGATGAATATCTTGTGTGTAAAAATGACATGAACCTCTTTAACTTTATCCTACCTCGAGGGCAGTCTTGGGATTTTAGTCATAAAACTTTAAAATCGTAGTGTCACGTTTAAACATTTGTGACATATCATTCAATTTGGTGTGATTGGATTAAGATAAAATATATTAAAAATAAAAACTTATGAAATATTAATATTGATCCAACTCCCTCTTAGACATGAAAGAAAATTCTTCATTTTAGGCATCTCGGTAGTAAAATGCAAAGGATTGCGATAGACAATGAGAAGTTTATCTCGTTTTGGTATGGTACGTGGTTGCTCTCTACCTTTCAATTGTTATCAATTATGTGTAAAGTATTATTTGTGGTTGCAAACTCGATAACAATATCAAAGTTATGACATCATTGTGGATGACAGATAGAGTTTCCATATTTGAATTAGATTGTGTAGTGCTAGAATATGAATATGATTTGAATATTAAGATCTACTCATTATATCGAGTGGGCTGGATTGGTATAACACAAATATAATATTCTTCGTCACTCATTTATTCTCTAGTTAGCCATCAATGGCAAGTTGTCTACTGGGTATAAACGTATTAGCTGAGTTATAAACACTCATTCGAAGGTTGTTGTTATCTAAGGATGTTTTTGTTAAAGTATCCATGGATACCCTTCAGAGTATGTTATAATTGATAGGGAATCAACAACATAATAAAATTACCATTGGCATGTTCAACTAAACACTATCGAACAAGGTTCTCAGTTCCTTCAACGCTTTTAGGTACTTTACTAGATGATCTTTCCTTGCATCAGCATGTCCTAAAGTATGGTTGATTATGAATTATGAATATTTTATTAAACAAACTTTTTTGGCACTACAAATTTAGACAAGTAAAAACCCTGCCAAGGCTGCTTCGTACTTTGCTTCATTGTTAGATGCCCTGGAGCCAAAATGTATCGCTTGATATATTGCTTCTCCGGTTGGAGCTACGAACTAACCCCCTGTTCCAAAACTTAAACGTTTGAGCCCTCATCAGTTTGAATATTTCACTCGTATGTGGATGTGCCAATAAATAGCTTTGGTTTTGGTCGTTCAGAATGAAACTCAACAAACAATTATGGTAAGACATGCGCATTGATTGTTGTTTGACGTTCAAAATCGATATCATAGTCTCATAGTTCCACTGAACACTTAGTCATCTTACCCAATACATTTGGTTTTTGTAATACATTTTTTAGTGGAAAAAAAGTTCGAATAATAATCGAATGGGCTTGGAAATATGACCTCATTTTTTGGACCGCCACAACTACAGCCAATTTTTATTTTTTAAAATTTAAATATTTTTTTTAGCATGTGACAAAATTTTGTTTACTTAATATACCGGGTGAGGATAAATTTTAACCTCTTTAACTAACACTGCACTTACTGCATAGTCTAATATCGTAATGCAAACAAATAACTTTTCTCCCTAGCTTAGTTAAAATTTCCAAAGATGATAAATGTTCTTTTATTTTAATAAAATCTTTGCAATACTCTAAGGTCCAATTGAAATAATTTCTTTTATCAAACATCGGAAAATAGAGTAGATTTGACTGATGATCTTGATATGAATCTGTTTAGAGCAGCCAAACTTCAAGAGATTTGTACCTATTTGATGGATCTCGAAGGATCCATAGTAGTTGAACCATTCAATTGTACTGGGTCAGCTTCAATTTCTTTTTGGCTGAATAAAAAGCCCAACATATTTTTGGATCAAACCCCAAATGTACATTTTTATAGATTCAATTTCAAGTTTGTGGCCTTTAAGTTACAAAAAGCTTATTCTAGATTGGAAAGATAATTCTTGTTTTTGTGCTTTTTAACAACATATCCATAATATAGACTTCAAAATTTCTTTTAATTTGGCTGGCAAAATCTTTGTTCACTAGTCGTTCACATAAGGTCCTTCCCATTCGGGGCTATTTTCCCGAGGCTCTTCTCCTTAGTATGCAGAAATACTTTTCTCAAGACTTTATCACCTATTTTAAACTCCCTCCTTTTTACCCTCGAATTTTACCGATTCCTTATAAGAGTTTGATAACGTATTACGTTTAGATGAGCTCAAACTCTTTTCTCATCATTCAAATCAAAATTTGCTATTTTAGCTTCCTAAAGGGCTGACAGCGTCCATTCCATATGCTAAAGCAAAAGGAGTTTCCTTAGTGGCTTCCATAGGATTTGTTCGATAAGCCCAAAGTACTTCTTGCAAATAATTTGGCAATTTCCATTCGCTTGAGGATGAAAAGGTGTTGAGAAACATTGTTGAATTCTTTTATAAGCACTGAATAAAGTCATTTCCTTATTATTAAAGTGATGGCCATTATACGTAGTAATTCTTCGAGGTACTCTAAAACGACAGCAAATACTGTTTACAATGAATTTAATTACATCTTTTGCTTTTGTTCCAGATAACAGTTCCGCTTCAGCCCACTTTGTAAAATAGTCTACCGCTACAATTATCATTTTCCTCCCTCCAGATGCCATCGGCAAAGACCCCACCAAATCAATTCCCCATCTATCAAATGGTATGGCCTTGATGATAGACATAAGTGGAACTGTCGTCTTATGAATAGAATTAGCAAACCTTTGACATGTATCACAACTTCGAACCAAATTTTTAGCATCGTTCATGATCGAAGGCCAATATAACCCTGCAAAACTCGACGAAATAAAGCTTTAAATCCATAATGAGCTGACCCTTCTCCATCAAACAACTCTGATAAAACTTATTGTGATTCTTACTTATTCAAACATCGTAATAATGGCCTACTCAATGCTTTCTTATATAAAATTCTATCCAAAACTATGTATCCAAAAGCTTTGCCTCGCAGTTTTTTGGCCAATTTCGTATCGTCAGGTAATGCTCCTCAAATCAAAAATTTAAAATGTCAGTTCTCCAATGCCTTGGACTACATCTGCAGTGACAAACAGTTTTTCTATCTAATCACACTGGTCTGACCGGGTTAAAATCGAAGGATTCTCGTATAACAAAATCCAAGGATATTCTTCCTTGTAAGTGATATTTGCTAACGAATCAGCTACCGTGTTACTTCCTCGACAAATATGTTCCATAACAACATGATCAAATAATAGTATCAAGTTTCAAAGCTCCCGAAGATACAAAATTAAGCGATCCTTTTTTGCTTCGGAGTTTCCAGATAGTTGATTTGCTATTAATTGAGAAACTGTCTCCAATTGTACTGAAGTTGCTCCACATATTTTTGCAAGTCTCAAACCAGCCAAAGCAGCTTTGTATTTTGCTTTATTATTCAAGGCGTGAAAACCAAATTTGATAGACTTAAGCATCATTTTTCCAGATGGAGCAATTAACTGAACTCCAGCGTTGCATCCCAAAATACTTAATCCGCCATCTATTCGAATAACCCACATCAAATTCATTGGTAAAACCTCCTTACTTTCTTCAATGTCCGATCTACTTGAATGAAATTCAACAAGAAGATGTGCCAAAGCTTGAGCTTTAATTGCAGTTTGAGGTGTGAAAAAAATATCATAATCTCCCAACTATACTGACCACTTGGGCATTATCCCCGAAATATCAAGACGTTGCAAAACATTTTTCAAAAGGAAATGAAGTTCGAACTTCAATGGTATGAGCTTGGAAATAAGGGCGCATCATTCTAGCAGCCACCACCAACGATAATGCTAATTTCTCAAGCTTCAAATATTTCTTTTCTGCTGCCACCAAAATTTTGTTGACATAGTACACCGGCTTCAGAATTCCTGAATCTTCACTGGTCAATATTACACTTACTGCAAATTCTGATACCGCAATGTACAAAAAGAGCTTATCTTCACTTCGAGGCTTTAATAAAATTTCTGGTGATGATAATAAGTTTTTAATGCTTGTAAACTCTGCATCATAATCCGAAGTCCACTCAGATCTTTTTGGCCCTCGCAATACTTGAAAGAAATGAAATATTTGTCAAAAAATCTAGAAATAAATCTATTAAGTGCTGCTAACCTTCCTGTCAAAACTTGCATTTTTTAACTGTTCGAGGTGAATTCATTGCTATTGCAGCTTTCAACTGTTCTGGATTAACTTATATCCCTCTTTCACTGATAACATAACCCAAGAATTTCCCAAATCGAACTCCAAACGTATATTTTTCAGGATTAAAATTTAGTTTTATCGCTCTTAGATTCAAGAATTTCTTTTATGAATCCTCCAGATGTGCATCGTCCACCAAGCTTTTTACCACCATAGCATCGATATACACCTCCATGTTTCTTTCAATCTGAGTGGAAAATTCTTTATTCATTAACCTTTGATAAGTAGCTCCATCGTTTTTCAATCCAAAAGGCATAACCTTGTAACAATGCAAACCCCTATCAATAATGAATGTAGTGCATTCTTGATCCTTCGGATCCATTTTGATCTGGTTATATCCTGCAAAAGCATCCATGAAAGTTAATATTTTGTTTTCCGAAGTAGAATCAATCAGCTCATCTATCCGAGGAACAGGAAATGGGTCTTTAGGACAAGCTTGATTTAAGTTTGTAAAATCCACACACTTTCTTCATGTTTCGTTCTTCTTCTTGACCACTACTGGATTCGTCGTCCATAAGGGATATTGCGACTCCCTTATATGTCTGACTCGGGATAAACGATCCACTTCAGAAATAATTTATTATGCTTTTATTAATAAAATGACCTTATTTTTTTAATTACCGGTTTCACCTTTGAGTTAAAAGACAAACTATGGCAGATTACTTCGATCGGCACACCTATCACATCTTCTATTTTCCAAGTGAAAACATCCAATAGGACAAAAATTCTAACAGTCGTTGACGTAGAACTGGGTCAGTAAGGTTACTATTCGAAGTGATTTTCCCTCAGAAAAAGTATACTTCTCAATTTCTTCACTTATTGTTAAGGACACCGGGGTTTCTCTCTGATCGTCAACCCTTTCATTAAAATCTGAGCTCAACCCCTCTGACTGCTATTCATTCATCATATCTCCAATGCTAGATCTTCAAATCCGAAGTGCAATGGCATAACATTCTCTTGCAACTTTCTGGTCGCTCCGAACGACTCCCACAAGATCTCCGACCACGTATTTAAAACACTGGTGCACTATCGACACAACCCCATACATTCTTGATAGCCAATACCTTTCAAAAATAGCGTTGTAACTTGTGAGACAGTCCACCACCATAAATAGCACTTGAACTTTCTTTTTGAAGTGTCCCTTCCCTAAACTCACTTCCCCCTCGAATTCTCCTATCACTCGTGATGTCACACCAATGAATCCAATGATCGTGCGTTCTGACTGAGAAATTTGAGAAGGATTGCACATCATGTCATACGTTGCTTTGAAAAGGACATTCTCAGAACTCCCGGTGTCTATGAGCACGTGTCTGATTTCAACACCAGCAACTTCTGCCCCAATGACTACCCTATCCTCATACGGCCCCGCGTATAACTCTTGAATCGTCCTCATCAAACAAGATAAAAGGAAATGTCCTTCTTGCCATACAAATGAGTGGACAATCTCCCTTCAATCTGAGCTGTCCAATTGACAAAATCTCTTCCTCGAACTATCAGTATTACCTGTTATTAAATCACCTCCGAAAATGGCCAATGACTCAAAAAACTTACACAGACTTCGGACATGTCCTTTCTTTACTGGCTCTTCAACAACCATCATAATCAACCTATCTGGACCCTTATCCAAGTACTATGAAGCAGCATCAAACTCATCAGCCTTTGAATCTAGAATCATCAAATTCTCAGCTTGTGCATTTGGGTTGGCCGGTTGTGAATTCGTTGCTGGATTTTTCGATGCGTTTCCCTGTCACATAAGTCAAAAGCTTTCAATTTTCAATGAGAATTTGGACTTCTTTTTTCAAAGCAATCCAGTCATTGGTATCATGACTAATGTCATTGTAATATCTGCAGAATTTGTTGGTCCACTCCTTTCTTGGCCTCTTAATTGGAGCTGGCTTCCTGAAATTCATGAACCTCTTATTTTTGTCAAACATTGCGGCCACGCTCTCAGTTAAGTCTGCATAATACTCTGGACTTATCCACTGATGTGGCCTCGGTCTGTTGTAGTTGTCAGATGGGCTTGATTTGAAAATCCCCCGTTTCGAGGAGGCAAATTATTATTCCTCAGACGTGCCTGTTGATTAGCATTTGAAGATTTCCTTTCGTTATAGGCCACCTGAACTGATTTTTTTAGAACATTACACAGTCTGCCTCGGACCCTGGTTGATTCTTCGAATTTAATCTGATCTTCAACCTGAGCCATTAATGCTCCAAACATTAAATCCCTCATTTTTGTTGTCTCATTAGCTAGATCCTCTGGCAGTAACCCTTGGAGAAAAGACCACTCCCTGTTTGCGATTATCCAAACTTTCATTCGTCAAAACAAATCATTTTGTGTAGTCCTTCATTTTTTTCTCCAACTACCTGCTTGAACTGGATAATCGAATCACCATTTTCCCTCATCTCTTTGCTACCAACAAACTGTCTTCAAAAAGCTGTATAAAAATTCCTAAAATTCGAAATAGATCCCCTCGGAATCCAATTATACCAATTTAAAGTTGTTCTTTTAAATTTTGTGAAAAAGAACAAACACACCAGCCTGTCGTCGTCTTCAAAGTTCATCATGTAATTTTTGAATTGTTCGATGTGATCGTCTGGATCCTACATCCCATTGAAATTTTCAACCTTGGAAATATCAAAACGCTTCAGAAGCGTAATAGATCTAATTTCACTTCTCAACGAAGAGTTCCTCCAATCGATACCCTGCACGTACTGATCTTTAGTTCCCATGACTGCATACAAATTCCGATTAGTCTCTGTATACTGATTCGATGTGTTCCCCTCACACTAATTAGATTCCCCCAAACAACGAGGAACGTTGTTCCTCCTACATCCGTGTTCTTTATTATATTTTCAGGGTTGTTCCCTTTCTTCCTTCGAAGAACCCCTATACCTTTTAAAACTTGAGCCACAACTCTCAACCTCCTCGTCATTAGATGTGACACACTTTTGCTTGTCTTTATTTCCTTTCTGATAAAAATAATGCTATTTTAGAACTTTGAAGCGTGCCTTCTTCTACTCATTCCTGATCTGTCGATTAGTGCAAGATCGATCAGATTGGTTTCCAATTTCAGTTTGCTCATTCATTTGTCTCACTTTGGACTTCAGCTTTGCTGAGTGAATTTCCTGCTCTCATTGCTCGTATTTCTCATTTAGCGCGTTTATTTTATCCAGGAGCTGGTTCATACGCATTTCTATATCACATTGAGTTTAGATTGGAACAGATCCTTCTGGTCTATTTTCATTTTCCTTTAAATCTTCTCTTAGTGTTTCAATTGCTGATCGAACCAACGAGTTGTTTTTAGGATTCATTGCAAAGTTTCAAGATCATTTTTCTGCTCTGCGTTTTCAGCGCTCTCAATGCCCTATCTCACCCTCAACTAATTGTGTTCCTCGATAGTGTATTCATTTTTTTCTTTTTCAACTTCTACCTCAGGAGGTGGAACATTATATGCATTCAGATCCATCTGAACTGCCTTGTATGCTGGTTTTGAATATAAAATTCAGGCACCGTCGTGCTCGAACTGTGTTCACCAATTTAGTGTGGATTATTTCTGTTTAGGGGTAATTTTGTAAAGTGTTTGGAGAATTTAAGGTTTATGATGAAATATGGTGAGATAATTAAGGTGTGTGATTGTATTAAATTCTGATCGCCCTTAATAATGAAAGTGGTTGGGGTATTTATACTTAATTAATGACTTATGGACATTTTGGGTCGGGTTGTAGGCTTGATTTAAGTTTAAGAACCCATTAGTCCAAGATATGAAATGACCAGCACCTAGCTTAGTCGCGTTCCACTAAACTCATCCTATTCGGTTTCTCATGGTAATGGTTCAGTTCAAACTACCCTTCAGATCGAGGTAAGTAGCAGTGTAAAAAATATCTGACATTATCATATTACAAAGCAAATATCGGCTCGATGTTTTAGCGGTTCAGTATGTGGGTTGGATAAATCCTACCTTTATGGTATATGAAACTTTAGTTTATTTTTTAATAACGTTCATTAATGAATTTAGATTATATAATAAATAAGTGAACTACATATAATAATATAATAGTATCATCAATTCAATTGTGTAGATACCAATTCGATTAACATGCACTTTGTTGAGAGTTATGCTACCCAATACTTAAGTTATTGTGCTTTATTAACCTAATATAAGTTATGGTCCTTGAGGAAAACAATCACCTGGAGTAATGATGTTATAAACTCAATAGATCAATATGGATTTATATTAGTTATGAAATCATATTCACACAAAGTGTTTATAAGCGTCGCAAAAAGAAAAAATGCGATATTTTTTCTTATCCTTTAAACGTCCTTTTTCATATTGATTTTTTTAGGGCTTATCACATTTGATCCTGTTAAGAGTCATGGTTCTCTTTTTTCAAAGAAAACTTCAATGTGTGACTAATCATACAATCTTTAAAACTTCATAACTGAGTATTTGAATCTAGTCTTCAAAATGAATTCATGTATTCTGCACATATATTTTGATAAATCGGTCTTTTTAACTATGATGCCATATATATTATATTTGTATATATCGGAAATATAATTAACAGCCCAATTAAGTTCTACACATATAAATAAAATTGATACATCTACACATTTTAACTTAAAATCAAAACTAAACAATTATTGAGTTATTGTAAATTCGATATACTCTCATCGCGCATATGTTATATTTCGAATCAACATAATCTGTATATCCAAAATTTAACATTTTTATATATTAAAAATCCGAATCCGCACTCATTTTATGAGAGTAATATCTTGATTTTTAAGGTTTGTATTTGACTTAATATGTCTAAATTCATTGTACTCTTGTTGCGTATGAGATTCTATATTCAGAACCATAAAATTTTGATTTTAAATTTGTATTTGACTTACTTTTTGAGTTATTAATTAGACTCTCATTACATAATTGAAATGTTTTAAGCAAGAGAAACGTTATTACCTTCATCACTTTTATTATTTCCCATATTTCAAAATAACACTACATTGCTATTTCTTCTATAAAGGAAAATCTTATTTTACTTTTTTTTAAAGTTTCATCCAAACACTCATATTTACCTTCATACTTAATTTCTTCCATCAACCATCCGAATACCTATTTCTTCAACCTTCTAACCCTAGCCACCTACCTTTTAACTGTGCAAAACAAACCATAGCCACCAGAATCGAGCAACTCATACTCATGTAAACTCTCTTTTATTCTTGTTTTTTTTCTTCTAAAATCGATTCCATCAATTGTTCATGAAATTGATTTCCATGAACTTTTTTTATGGAAATCGATTTCATGAAACTTTTGAAAACTCTGGTTGCTTTTTTTTCTGGAAATCAATTTCAAACATCTTTCGAAGGTTCATGAAATCAATTTCATTTTTTTTAAATATTGTATGTGATTCTAAGTTGAGATCTCGGTATTACATGCTTTTTCAAAACAAATAACACATGATTATGAGTGGGCATCTCGGAATCATGTGTTTTTTTTAAAACGTGTAATATTGAGTGACTGTCTATGAATTAGTTATTTTCTTGTAAAAACAACTAAAACCGAGTGGTTATCTCGAAATCGGATCTGCAAAATCGGGATTTTCGATTTTGTTTTTTCTTTTAAACAAATTTTGATTTTAGATGAATCTACAATTAAAAATAGATTATATTTCTTTGTTCGTTGTTCGGGTGATGTTCTCCGGTGTTTAATCTTATGAAGAAATTTTAAAAAATGAGTTTTTAAAAAATTTAGAGTTTAATTTTAAAAATTATATAATACATATTGAATTTCAATAAATTAATAAAATAATGCGTTTGTCGGAAATAGAGTGGTATAGGATATAGTGAAAAAAAAATTGAAAAAAAAAAGATTAAAAAAAATAGATGAGCTAATAATAAAAATATAGAATAATAGTTGTTTCATTTAAACCATTTGTGATTTGTATATCCAAATTCAACCATTTATTTACTGAAAACTTGATTTTGTATTCATCTCGCAAAAGATACATTATGATTTTGAGTTGCTGTTTGACTTTACTTTTTGAAATTATTTAAATTCATAATACTCTTATACAACATTTTATTTGTTAGAAAGATAAATTTTACACAAACTTTAAAAAAAATAGAAATTATTGATTTTGGTTTTATATTTAACATAATTTTGCTTATGTAGAAATAGTTGACGAAACAACACCAGGTTCATAGGTCCAAATGCCATTTTTTATTTGTTAGAAAAAAAAATTGCACTCTTAAAGAGGGAGATACTGATTTCTTATTTATATTTGTATTCGGATGTAAAAGAATTTGGTTGCAATTTTAATTTTTCTTTTATTTAATTGTTTAAGGCCAAATCATATTTTTTTTAGGCTTATCATATTTTTTTTAGGCTTATCATATTTTTTTGTTTTGTTTTTTTATTTCAAAGCGAGAAAGCTGGTTAAAATAATTGTGTAAAAGTGAAAAGTGAACTTTTTATATTTAAATATTATTTTCGGTTAAAGTATTTGTTATTTTTGAATTTTTTATAATTTTAGTTTTAGATTTTTTTTTAGTTCGTGATATTTATTTAATCTTTATTTTTCAAATTTTCTTTTTTAAATCATGGTGATGGTAAAATTTTGATTATAAATAAAATGGAAAAAAACTTTACCGGGTGGATATTAAATGTTTTTGTAAAAGGTCGTGGAAGAAAGCCTGGAAGCAATGAAGCTGACTAATAAGGTATACCAAGTATTGCGACTTAACTGACTCGGACATAGCCTTACTAAGTGAAAGTATTTAATTATATATGGGTCCAAAGGGAACCAAAAGCCCTAGTTGAGCACTTTGGTGTATACCACTAGCTCCTCGGTTTTACTATCCATCGGAGTCTCATCATGTATGAGAATTCTCATCTTGATGGACTCCGAAAAGCCTCATTTCTTCCTTATTCTATCCAACTCAACAGTGTGGGTATACAAATAAGAAATTCTCTGAAGTGCTAACAATTACTTAACACTGACCTTGGAGAAGTTAGGCCCCACTCGCCCAACAAGGCACTCCCGAAGTGGTTCGGCATCAGGCTGTGCTACTACCTTTTTCTTTTCCCGAACTGTACTGGTATCCCCAGTATGTCCGGAGGTCTCTAATGGGGTATATTGTCCACTATCTTCCATCATCTCCTCCATTATTTGTGGCGCTTGATCAGCCGACTTGTGCCCAGTATTGTCTTTCTCAATATGAAAAGTTTTGGTTGGAGGAGTCGATGGGCTTGGATTCAAAATTGGCAGTATTGGAGACTTTACCTTCGGAGGACCTTCTTTGGGTTTCTCTGCCTCTTTGATAGTTGGAGTTGCAATTTTGGCTTTAGATAGCCTAGTAACCCTTCGAGGTGGGCTCTCTCTTACATCTGACCCCATAGAAATGAAAAAATGATGGAGTTTTGCGACTTGTAACGACTCTAGCTCTGCGAAAAAAGGTTTTTAATTAGTTGAACTGGTGGTTTTGGTTGTTCTAGTTGGTGAACTGGTGATTCTGGTTATTCTGGTTGTTCAAGATTTATTAAAGATGGAGTAGGGGAAGTTTTCTTGGAAAATACTAATGGTCTGTAAGAAGATGAACTCATGTTCGGTTCTGATACCTCTTCAATGATCAGTCCACCATGAGAGGTAGGTAGTCCGACCACGATTATGGCCTCTCTTTTCTCTCTGTCTAACTCAGACAAGTTGAGTGAGCCTTATTTGATTAAGGCAGTTCTTGTTGTGAACACAAAATCTTAGGAAATATTGGAGGAGTTGAACGCTTATGAAATTTCTAAGTTTCTCTCTCTAGAATGAAAATTTAGAATTTTTCTTACTCTAGAAATGGAAACAGTAAAAAAACATATTTATATAATAAAAGAGTATACTTAGTGTTTCACCTAGGGAAAGTGAATCGGCTAGGTAATAATTAAAGTCTATTAACTATAGTCCCTTAATTTTGGAAATATAGCTGCAAGTCCCTAGGCAAAACGGCTAGTAGGTCAAACTAGAAGCTGACACGTGTAACCCACGACTAATAATAAAGTCACGACCTTTGAGCTGATCGGTAGACCCTTCAAATTCACTTCGAAGACATATCATATATTATTTTATACGGTTAGCTCTTGCAAAGTTTTTTTGAAAAAGCTAAAGGGGTTATATTATCAATTTGGATATTGTTGGACGCATATTTCCAATAATTCTGATAATATCCGAAGGCCATTTCGGATAGACAAAATAAAATACAATGGATGAACAGTAGCTTGAGTTGAACAATGACTCAACTATGTGCCTACTAGCTCATTTATGGGGCCTGGGGGCTCATATGAATGACCCAACTTTAAGGTTCGACCCACACGATACATAGGTCAAGGAAACACACTATAAATACCCTAACCAACATCATTAAGAGTGTTGGAATTTTCCAAAGATATTTAATATAAACGCACACTTCCTTTCTCTCACAATCCTTTACAAAAACAGTTAATTTCCATCAGCTAAATTTTTTTCTTATTTTTACCCATAATAGAGATTTTACCATCACCAAACCCAACTAGTATTTTTGTAACTATTTATGCGTACCAAAAAATTGAATTTTTTAAATTGAGAAGTGAGAAGGAAGATTTCGATTGGAAATCGAAACCCAAAAGCTTAGTTTTTCAGTTTTGAAAACTTAATTCATGATTTCGAAACTTATTATCGCAAAATAGTTTTTCTTTTCCCAACAAGGTTTTGTTCGAAGAAAGAATTTTATTTTCATTTTTTTATAAATAGGTTTTTAAATTAATTAGTTGAGAATAACACTAGTCACTTTTTTTTTTTAATTGTCCAATCTTTTAAAATGTTTGGAATAACGTAGCTTGCTTATTTAACACAAATTTAGGTAGATTTATAACCATCCAACACCTCATTAGATGTTGGTTCTGGTCCACACTTAAAGCAACCCACATAAGAACAATTCTACCATCAATAGTTTGTTGGACTATTTGGCATTATAGAAATAAGGCCAAACATAACAAATTATCCGTAACTTATCAAAATATATATTAGATAAAGTATACTTTATACTTGCTAGACTAGATAATATTTCAAAAAGAATATATGAATAGATGATTCTAATATTACTAACATCTTGGTTGTTATTTCTATAAGGAAAGCAGTAACAAAGTTAACATATATAAATGGATTTCCCCGAAAGATAATAGAGTTAAATTAAATACACATACATCTTGTCTCACATATGGTGAGTGAAGTGGGGCTGGCATCATTAGAGACAGGAACGGTGATATTACAATTTTATATGGTAGATTATATGGAAAACATACCTCATTGATCTCTCAATGTATGGCTTTAATCAGATAGTCTCATATTATGTTTTCAAAAATATTTCACACAAGTAGATATAAAAACAGACTTCTCCCCTCTTATTGCCATACTTGATAAGAACAATGGTCCACAGTATCCGGAACCTATTATCAACTCATGTAGAACTTTAATTAGATCAACAATGTCTACTGAACATATTTCTAGAATTTAAAATCTAGCGGTTGATTGGTTAGTTCGATGGACCATGAAATATAAAATGAAACTAAATCTAAATAATAATCAAATTCCTAACTCTCTAAAAACTATAATTCTGTTGAAAAGTTTAGATTTTAATAATCTTAGAATTGATGACTGATATCTCTCAATTTTTAATCGGTAGTTGGTTAATGAGTTTATGGAATCAAAATTTAAACTTATTGATTTAAGTTTTATATACATGAGCAGTAACAAAGTTAACATATATAAATGGATTTCCCCGAAAGATAATAGAGTTAAATTAAATACACATACATCTTGTCTCACATATGGTGAGTGAAGTGGGGCTGGCATCATTAGAGACAGGAACGGTGATATTACAATTTTATATGGTAGATTATATGGAAAACATACCTCATTGATCTCTCAATGTATGGCTTTAATCAGATAGTCTCATATTATGTTTTCAAAAATATTTCACACAAGTAGATATAAAAACAGACTTCTCCCCTCTTATTGCCATACTTGATAAGAACAATGGTCCACAGTATCCGGAACCTATTATCAACTCATGTAGAACTTTAATTAGATCAACAATGTCTACTGAACATATTTCTAGAATTTAAAATCTAGCGGTTGATTGGTTAGTTCGATGGACCATGAAATATAAAATGAAACTAAATCTAAATAATAATCAAATTCCTAACTCTCTAAAAACTATAATTCTGTTGAAAAGTTTAGATTTTAATAATCTTAGAATTGATGACTGATATCTCTCAATTTTTAATCGGTAGTTGGTTAATGAGTTTATGGAATCAAAATTTAAACTTATTGATTTAAGTTTTATATACATGATTATAGTACGATGTTCAAAACAAGGTGGTTCTTCCATTCAAAAATCATTTTGGGTTTAATGAAATCTTTGATCAAGACTATTAGTGTAAAATTCTTGTTGGTTGTCTACTTGTGTCCAAGATAAAATGGTTGTATTCAATATCTTTCTGAATTTGATAAGATTTGAATGGAAAACTAACTCTTAATCCAGATCAACTCTATCGAAGTTTTTTTTATTTAAAAAAAAAATAATTAAAATCAGTGAACAACTAATCGACTATACCGAAATTAATTTACTAAATAAATAAATAAATAACTGAATTTTTTTGGCGATCTTCACTCTACTCTTTCATTTTCCTCTTTCTTACACCAAACTCTATTTCTTTTGTTCCAGAACCCAAATAGATTTTGTTTTTCTATGGTAATACCTCTCTGAAGCTATAGATGATAAGATTTAGTATCTCGTGTTTTGATGGTAGTTTGGATTTATTGGATCCCAAGACCAATATTTTATGCTAAGCTCGGATCTTCTGCCGCTATTTGTAATATTGATTGGTTTGTTTCGGACGTGCACTTAACGTCTTATATTTAGGGTTTACGTTAGCTTTTTTACACTAGTCAATGGAGTAGGTGGTATTTTGTTAATGAGCTGGTAATGTCGGATTTTTTTTACTTCTGCATAGTTGATAAAGATCCACATTTCATATCGGTTAAACATGTGAAAGATCAATATTATATAAATAAAAACATATTTCAATTGAAGTGGAGTCGTTTGTACCTGAACCAAAAGCAAAACGGTGCGTTGGATATATACCTCTTGTTCTAATCGGTAAAAAAAAACAAACTCTATTTTTTAAGACCTTTTTTCCGTCGAATTTTTTTGTAGCTTACGATACACTCTATAAAGTTTGTCTTACTCCAACTATATTCTGGATTTGGGTTTCTGTTATAGATCCAGGGTATGCAGACTAACATCTCGGGCTTCCGATCTAAATTATCTAACATTTTGGTTTTATTCGGTAATATGTGTCCGCTTCTATTCCGCTTCCACTGATGTTTGTAGTCCAATTTTTCCGGTGAAATATGTAGTTTGGTTATGTAAGTTCAGTGAATGTCCGTGATATTGTACCGTTTATTTATGAGTTAATTATATTTTTTAATAAAAATTATATATATAAAAAAGAGTAAAGTTGGAATACATTAACATTTTTTAAAAATAAATAAAAAAGAAAGAAAATGCAAGTGTAATTAGCTAAAAATAAATATTTAGGTAGCCACTCTTTGCCATCCGACTCAAATATATAGTTATATCATACCAAGTTTTTAACAGTCCTTACACCAACTCAAATATATAGTTATATTATAAATTTTATATCTGAAATTTTAGGTCTGGTATGAAAATTTAATATAAAGAGAGGTACGTCTATACTGTCTAGCCTCAAATATACTTTATTAATTAAATTGCTGAACTAGAAGCTTTTACAGTCTATGGTACAAAATTTTAGACCCAACTATAGATAGTAAAAGAAGTGTCAAGTCCTCTAGTCTTACAAACAAAAGTGGCAACTAGATCTCGAAATTTGTAAGCTAATCTCAACATATTTGAGGACAATGCATCATAAACATGTTTAGCGTTATGTGAATGGCCATAACGTCTTCAGAGATTTGGGTTAGCAGTTATCAGAAATAATTGAGATACAAAATTAGAAATGATGTTGTTACCCTTTAAAGAGAAACTATTAAAAAGCACACTAGTTTATGCTGATTACTGACAAACACTTACATGTAGTTCTATAAAGTACAATAGAAAAAAAAATTAACCTGAGTTCTACAGACATCCAAACAGTAACATAACATTGATCGATGTAATATCCGATATTGTGAATAACTTGTTCTACTTTCACTTCCGCAATTGAAGAATAAGGCAAGTTACCATCTGATGATATAATCGAATAAAAGTTTTACTGTATATACAGAAGGGGAGAAATCAAAGGATCAAACCTTGAACTGGTTCAGGCTTAGAAGGAGGCTGCTGTTTCTCGCTTGTTTCCGGTGCTTTTGGAGATTCGGATGCTTTTGGAGATTCGGATAGATGAATCCTGGCGTAATCATCAACAACTTTTCTTTTCTCTTCTTCCTCAGCCATTCCTACTTTTTCTTTAGCTTTCTGGCCAACTTCGTCAGCGGCTTTAGCTACTTTGCTAAAAGCACCCGTTACCCATGAAGCCCCAGTCAAAATGTACCGGTTCTTCATTATTGCAGATCCTGCATCAGTCACTTTTTGCTCAGCTGCTGCTATTGCTGATTTGGTTTTCTCAGTTACTTGGTATTTCTGATCGACTTCACGGACTTTGTCGCTTACGACAGCAGTACTAACGCTTATTTTCTCACTGAGCCCGATCTTTTGGTCTAGAGACGCCACTTTTGCTGAAGCAGTTGAGCTCAGCTGGTGTTTCTCGTCAAAGTTCTTGGCTTTGCCGACTGCGTCTTTCCCTAGAATAAAGCCTTTGGCAAGCATGCTACTGACAACATCTTCCGCCTTTTGGAAAGCTGATTCAGCCGCAGGGGGCGCATTATCTTTTGCAGCCTGCAATAGAACATTATAATTCGTTACTAATGCTCACTCAAAGTCAAATGTAAGTATGTTGGTAAGAGTATTTTCAATGACTTACAAAAGCAGCAGGAGGTAGTTGATACTCTGGCGCGAATGCAACAGTGACCGACATATCAACTATGGTCGCTCCCTGTAGTTACAACTTTGAGTTAGAACTTACATTTGAATTGCAAAAACAACAGCATAAACAATTTATTAAACATTTGAAGTTATTTTACTTTTATGTTAGACTACTTTCGCAAACTTAACTGCTAGGTGGTTGTCTTAGGTATAAATCTAACTTGGAATTAACATTTTATGCTAGATCCTATTGATCGATATGAAGATTCTACAAAGATATAACCGGACAAAATTTGAGGAAATACAACTATAACAGGTACGTACAGCATTTTGTAATTTTCTGTTCGGGATGAAACATTTCAATCCATTGTTGAAAATGTAGAAAAATAAAAAATGGTAACTGAAGTATATAAGAAAAGATATGCTGAAAAGTAAAATACCGAAAGAAGAACAGCAGTCTCTGCTCCTTGTGAATCCTTGAAGGTAACATATGCAACTTGTGAGTGCTCGTGTTCACTACATTAGAGTATCAGAATTGGCATCTAAGTACTTGACATAGAAACAGTATAGGTTATGATTCAAATAAAGCAACAAACAAACCTCTGCATTTCGACATATTCAATATCACCGGAGAAAGAAAAGAACTCCTGGATGTCTCGCTCTGATGCTCTTAGAGAAATGTCGCTTACTTTTACAGTTTTAGCCTACAACAAGAATAAAATTACATTACGGAACAAAGATCAAATTCATAAATAGTACATGTTCAAACCAACTAATCTTCTACTATCAGAAAAAAGAAAAAATGCATTAATGAAAATTGAAAAGAGTGTATGCATTACTATGATTCTCCAGGCTTGATTATTAATGCAATATCACTCGAAATATCCGCCATTAACATAAGCTACTTATTTAGTCCCACGCGTGGTTGAGGACTATAGATTCAGTTTAACTGCAGAAGCTAAACTGAGAGTAGTTCCACGAGTTCCTCGGGTCATTCAGGTTGGCTACGGCCGAGAAATATGACAGGTTCTTTTATATATGACTTCTACACATAATTTTCTCTCTGCCCCTTTCTCACCCTTCTTCATTTTCCAACTCTCAGTAACCCACAACATCCGCATCACCAGCCAATTCTTAAGCTCAGGGGTTCAAGGGGTAACGACAGGAACCAAAAACATACAACACTGACTGAACAATAAGTTGATTTTGTGACCTTGAACATGATGCTGAAGAAAATTTACTGGGTTTTTTTTTACTAAAGTTTCCTCTACAGCAAATCACAAAAATTCTTTTGAAGACTTACAAACTATGACCATTATTCTAGACTCGCTTCTCCTCTGAAGCAAATCACAAAATTATTTTCAAGAGTCGCAAACTATGAACATTCTAATAGACTAATTTATCCTCTAAAGCAAATCACGAAAATTCTTTTGAAGATATACAAGCTGTGACCATATTAACTACTAGTTAATCATTTTTATCTTCTTTCTCCCTTCTTCCTGTGTCCGTCCGTAGAGGTTACTGAAATTTTATTTTTCCTATAAACCCTAGTATACTAACCACATATCAGGTAGGGTTATTCAATCAAGCAATAACTCATATCACAGTTACAAGAATTCTATCGAACATTGAGCAAAACTAGTGCAATCGAAATAGCAGTTAAAATGCGAGCACTGTTCAGTCTAAACCTTAATCTTAACTGCTTGCTTCAGATTTTAACAACGGCTAACGACAATCAACAAGAGAAGGTGAAATGCAAAACAAATCGTACAAAGAGTAGTAAAGAATAACAAACAAGCAAATCTAACAAAAACACCAGACAAGCATTTGAAATGAAGCAATCAAACGCAGAAATAAATATAAAAACGTTCAAAAAACAGTAGATCTTAACAACGAACTCCATCAAAACGATGCTTCGAGGAATCGATTCGCAGAATCTCTTAAAACAGATCTAAGCAGATAGTAGAGGTAAATGCTGATATCAAGAAGAACAAATCGAAATTAAAACGTAAATAACATCGAAGAGTATAAATCAAGTATCTAAACTCACCACCGACATGATGAAACCGATTGGAGAAGTTGTGAATCGAAACGAAGCTTATAATTGCTATGGAAGTAAGGTGTTTGACGAAGAAAAAACGCAGAGAGAAGTAAATTTTAGAGAGAGACGGGTTGTTTATAATTAGACTCGAAGGAAAGGAAGATGGGGGTTTAAAGATCACGTGCCATTTATTATTGCACGTGAGAGCTCGTAATTCTGTCCAATTGTGTATTTTTGGGTATTTTTCTTGAATGATACCCATATCTTCCCACATAATAATATTATTATTACTAAATTAGAAGCATGATCTTTGGATTGGTCATTAGATTTGAGTTATATTTAAAAAAAACTCTCCGAATATTTACGTAAGTCCGAAATCTGGGTTTTAAATGGAATAGCCGAAGTAGTGGAGTAGGGTATGGTTATGATCAAAAGTTATGAGTTGAGTAACGGTTGCGGGTTAAAAAAAAGATGATGACCGCTAATTTATGTTGGTTTTGGTATTTAACTGTCCATATGAATTTATGTAATATGGGTTTTTTTCAGCGATGAGAATCATGTGATTCGGAAATTAAAAATATAGTTAAATTTGTATTGTTTAATATCTCAAAATACAGGATTAAGTTTCAACCATATCTTATAGCATTTAGTTGTTTTTTAATGACTTATTAAGTGTTTTAAAAAAAATCATCAACTTTAAGAATATATAATCTTTTTAGTTTTATCTTTTACGAACAACAAAAAAATATAAAAACTAATAAAGTTAATACCCTACTAGCACGGTATATAATGATGAAGTGGTTCAACAGAGGCAGATAAGATGAAAAGTCGAAGCTCGATCTTATAGTATTTTATCTGATGGAGGTGCAGATAGAGCATTCAAATTTAAAGTCTGCTCGGATAGCCTTATATCCGATGGAAGTACAAACTAAACACCTAAACTTGGAGCCCAAGCTAACTGTCACCACAATGTGACACATGTAACGATACTTGCGTTATTCAGATATGTGCTCTTGTATTTATAAGGAACATGATCGATATTAAAGACACAATTACTACAGTCAATGAGTAACGATTAATAAATGAATGCAAGTGTGGAAGTGGATATGATATATAAATAGAAAGATAACTAAAAGTGTAGAGAGATTCCATTCTCAAAATAAAAAAGATATCTAGTTAATTATTTTCCTACTATTATTCTCTTTCGACTTATCTATCATTACTTTGGCAGAATTCTTAAGAAATAAAATTTTCTTATCAAATTTGGTGTCGTTTGTGGAAATGTGATTCTTTTTATTTTTCTACAGTTAAACTTTAATATACCGATGGTAATGACTAGGTCGAAAGTTGAAAGAGATAACCCCTGAGTTTCCTCCATTAGGAATGATCCAGTGGTTATCCTTCATGGTGCGGCAACTTCACCAATTAACTAGGGCGTCTTGGAGCAAGAGTATGTGCCTCAAACGCCCCATCACAACAGTTGGCTACCATCCAGTCAGGGTGGTATTGAGGTCCCAACATGGAGGTTTACATTCTAAGGCGGCCTAACTAATGCGATGGCCCAAACGAACATTAATATCGTCCAGTTTCATGGGGAACCCTTTTAAATAATGTATGCCACCCACACCGCCTAATTTTAAACTCTTAGATATGCAGATTGATGAGTTAAGGTGAGAGCAACTGAAATCCATTCAGTAACAATTTGAAAGAATTCATGAGTTTAAGGCAAAGATTGAGAAATTAACGGAGGCATCGCAGATATTAATATAAAATATGGTATCATATGATAAAGGAAAGCAAGAAGTAGAAAAATAAGTAAGGTGAGCCACACGGATAAAGCCAAAAAACAAGGTAGAAGAGATCGAGCACATAGATGAAAGTAGTGAGAATAAGAAAAAGAAAAGAAAACAAGTCGACGATGATTCCCGCAATGAGGATGAATCGAGCAATGGAGTCTCAAAAAAAATATGGGAATAAAGCATTGGAGTACCATGAATAAATACCAAAATGGAAACACATATGCTCCAAGAATCTCCATTTGTCAGCAAAATCCTAGAGGGAAAACTCCCCCGTAAATTCAACACTTACGAAATAGACTTTTGATGATGGCACGAGTGACCCGAAACATCATCTCGGACAATTATAGATACATGACGATGGGATTCCATTCTGATGACATGCTCTTTTGTAGATTCTTATTCATGACTTTCAAGGGCAACACCCTCAACTGGTTTAATATTTTATCGAAAAGGATAATTTGTGACTTTGAGAGCCTATAGAGTACCTTTTGAAACCGATTTATTGGCAATAAAGAACATAAAAAAGAAGGTGGTTCCATCATAAACTTGTATCAATGAAAAGGAGAGACCATAAAAAGTTATGTTAAAAAATTTATCAATGAGATGAACACCTTGTCAAAGTGTAAAGAAGATGTTGC
The DNA here is from genome assembly GCA_036936605.1 of Limnanthes douglasii subsp. nivea. Lineage (NCBI taxonomy): Eukaryota > Viridiplantae > Streptophyta > Magnoliopsida > Brassicales > Limnanthaceae > Limnanthes > Limnanthes douglasii. The sequence goes on from JAUPFV010000005.1 coordinate 271,452,049, forward strand.
AGTCGCAGCATTTATAAGAGGACTGGATATAAACTGATAATTATAAACCAAATTTTTCAGATTCTATGTCGATATTATGGGGGATATCTTGGAAAGATGTGATCTGTTCATCAGACTCAATGATTCGAAACGATCTGATTCCTCATATACATCACCGGTCAAAGCACGGAAGGTAAAGTTTTTATAACCAAAGAGAAAGAAAGATGATAAAAGTAGATGGTATCAGGTCCCGAGGGCTTTAGTATATAGATCGAGGCCTTCGCATTAAGATAATACGACACATAAGTTCACACCACTGACCGAGAACATGTTGGTTATTTTCAAAAAAACCAAAGAAAGAATGAAGTATCAACCTCCAAGAAGCATGCTCACCCCCAAGTACGAGAGATCTTATAGGCACTTCTATGCATACCATAACAACCACGGGCATTCGACGACTACTAACAATTGTAGGAAAAAATCCAAATGTTAATTGATAATGGAGAGACCGTCTAATTCGTCAAGCGGAAGGAGGAAGAGCGACGGGATGATATGAGCATAGAGGATTCCGTTCAGGAAGTACTTGAGAAAATAAATAATAAAAAAGGAAAACAACAATGGTTATACAGTATATATGGGGATACACTATGCCAAGAACAAAACCAGACACTAGAAAAAAAAAACATAAAAATGACTTAGAGGTTCATTTGCTGGATGAGTCTTCATGTCATCATTATAGAAATTCAATAGTGAACCTAGTTATTAATGACAATGACTTACACAGCGTAGTCACCCCTTATGAAGACTCGTGAATAATCAATTTAAATATAAGCGGGGTCATGGTCATACGTGTTCTAGTGGATATAGTAGCTCGGCTAATTTCATATTCGAATACATTTAGAAGAAAATAATTATAGTAACGACATATAAAATGACGGATATGAAATTTTTAAACTACAAAGGACAATCTTAAGTTGTGTTGGTGAGGTAGAAATTATGGTAACCGTAGGGCATGGCAGCACTGATAAAGCTGTAAGAATACTTTTTGTGATAGTTGACGCCCCCAGATCATACCAAATCATTGTAAGAAGGCCTTAGAGGCGACCCCAATCATGTTTTGAAAATATTTGAAATATATAGTCGGCAATTCGGTCGGAATCATTAGAGGTAGTCAAATGATTACGAGAAACAGTTATTTAATCTCTACGGAACCCAAGAAATTGACTCAGTAGCAATCAACCAGCCCGGGATGGGTCGTTCATAGGAGAGAAATGATCAATCAAGTTTTGAGTGTGATGATTCACGGGAAGAAAATCAGTGTAAAGACCTCATGGTCGGCATAATGATATAAACATTAGCATATGGGCGAGAATTTAGAATTAGAGATCAACTCATCCCAATTTAAGTGCATGTTGGTATCACTATTACAAGAGCATTTAAATAACTTTTCTTGGAGCGCAGACATTGTCTCCATGGTTAACTCAAGTAATATTTACCATACACGTTCTATTAACAGGCAAGTAAGGTCGTTTCGTCAAAAGCGATGAGCTTTTTTGGGTGAAAAGTCAGCATTCATTGTCAAAGAGATGGAGAAATTACTTAAAATTTGACATATTAGAGAGGCCTGATATCTGACTTTGGTGGCCAACCCCGTTCTCATAAAAATGAAGAACGACCAATGACGAATGTGAGAGTTGAATGACATTTTCTAAACGTGCCCAAAAAATACATTCCCGTTACCTCGAATTGATCAATTGGTTTATGCGGCCTGTGGTAACTAATTTCTATAATTTATAGATGTCTACTTGGGATGCAACCAGATTTTCATGTACCCACGCGATGAGGAGTATACTTTTTTTAAAATAGTGATAGATCTATATTATTTACGATTATATCATTCGGGTTGAAAAACGCGGGATCAGCCTACCATAAGCTCTTCAATAAGGTATTTGAAAAACTCATGGGCCACAATATAGAAGCATACATTAACGACATGGTTGTTAAAACTAATACCAAGGATCACCACATCACGGTCATATCCGACATATTTTCAAACTCACATACTAGTATAATCTTAAGTTGAACCCTCTTAAGTGTTCGTTCGGTGTATGTAATTGCAAATAGTTAGGTTACATTGTCAAAAAAATGGCATTGGAGCGGATTTTGAGCAGTTAAAGGCATTTTTATCCATGAAACCACCATACAATATCAAGGAGGTAAAATGACTAACGGGTTGGCTATCAAAATATTATCATAGTCAATTTTTAGGGCCTCAAATAAAAGTTATCCCCTTATTAGAGTCCTCAAATGGGTTAAGAAATTTTGTTGGGCCGAGGGTGCAACGATGCGTTTTGTGCATTAAAAGAATACTTGGTTTCCCTTGAAATCTTGTTCGCTCAAGTACGAGGTGAGTTGCTTTGTTAGTACTTATCATTTTCTAGTTTTGCAACCAGTATTGTCATAGTTAAAGAACTATAAGGGGCCCAAATACCCGTCTACTTTATTTACAATAGCCTAATTAACACTGAAACAAGGTATTTAAATCTAGAAAGTTTGTTTTATGACTGGTGGTGGCTGTTTGCAGAATGAGACCATATTTCCAGAGTCATGTAATTATTTTGTAAACATTTTTATTTCTTAAAGTCGTATTGTAAGTCAGATATCTCGGGAAGACTCTCGAGGTGGTTAATGAAGCTAGGGGGTTTGAGATTATATACGAGTCCCGCATGATGATCAAGGGCCAAACCATCGCCAATTTTATCAACGTATTCGTAAGACACAAACTCAACAAGAAAAAAACTCAATATGATGAGGAGAAGTCCCAGGTAGAATAGACAGTCGAAACTGATAGAGTCTCAAAGCTAACTAGCGGGGGTGCCTATATCATTCTAAAAACACTATTTGAGGATAAATCGGGCAATCAATTATATTTTACTTCAGCGTCACCAACAATATGGCAGAGTACGAGGTTGTGGGTTGAGGTATGGAGTTGGTCTTTATCTATAGAATGATCGTTATCCAAATACGATCAGATTCTCAACTAGTGATAAGTCAAGCAAAAGATATGTACGAGGAAAAACAAGAGTCTATGGAGGGATACTTAGAAACACTTCAAATAATGGAGCATAAAATTTGATTTTATTAAATACAAACAAGTTCCTCGCCTTGATAACTCCACTGTAAAATTCTTTAGCAAAATCAACATTTACAGGTGAGAACTCGAACGTAATCTTATAAGGATGATTACCATTAATGCTAACATAAATATCGTTGATTACTGGTGATAAGAGTATTTGTCATATATAGAAGATAACGTCTTCTTGATGGCAAGTCTTAGGCTCGAGCTCTTTTAGTATGATCGACCAATTAAGTTGTACTAGATAACGTCATTTACATAAAAATAAACACGCGACCCATAACGTTGTCTAAAAGAAAATAAAGCCATTCTTATCCTCAAGTACCTACATGAGAGAATTGTTAGGGCACACTGTGGACACCGTAGTTTGATGCACCGTTTTTTCCTAGCACATTTGTACTGGCAAAAGTTAGCAGCCTACACTGAGGGAATTGTACAGGTTTGTCATGCATGTCAACAATACGCCAACATAAGTCACCTGCCAGGAGAACCATTCAATATCATCCCCGTGCCTTGACTCTATGATATATGAGGAATCAATCTTGTAGGTCATCTTCTCATGGATATAAGAAAGCAATAGTATTTAATGGTAGTTGTTGAATATTTTAAAATTTTGTTTAAGGCGAATGAATTGTATATAACAATGGCTCAAGAAATCTGTGACTGTTTGCAAAGCCAAATCTTCTCCCGACTCCGGATCCCGCGCTTTTTAATGACAGATAATGGCCATATTTTCAAAATGATATGATGACAACCATTTGTCGAAGGTATGGAATGGAACATCACTTTTTAACTCTCTATTATCCTCAAGAAAATGGCCAAGTAGAAGTGACAAACCGAACCATCTTTGATGTAATAAAGAAAAAAATTGAGGTGCAAAATGACAATGGCCTGATAAGCTTGTCGAGGTACTCTAGGCTTACCGAACGATGCACAGATCAAGAACTGGTGAAACCCATTTCTCTTTAGTGTATGGCATTGAGGATATCGTTTCCACAAAAATAAACACCCCAAGTCACCGAGTCACATATTATACAGAACATGAGAATATTATCGAGCAAAAACTCATCATTGATCTAATCGAAGAATGTTGCGACCAAGCTTGAGTTCAGGCAGAGCATTATAAAGGTTTGATGAAAATATGGTTTGACTATAAATTACGACCTCAAGACTTTTCAATAGGAGATTTGATGATACGAAAAGTACTCTAAAGGGCACATGATTGGGAATCCAGAAATTTAGCACCCAAATTGGACAAGCCTTACAAAATACATTTCAAATGACATCATATGACGTATAGGTTAGAGAATCTAGAAGGGAACACTTTAAAACACCCATGGAATCTCAACCACTTGAAATTGTATCATCAAAACTTGTAAGCTGGTTGTCCACTTTTTCTCTCTCGATAGCATGAGATTTTTTTTAATGAGGTACAGTATAAGCCATTTAATTAATGAAACTTCATTTATTGCCTAAAACATATTAATTTTATGTTTTCATATTTTGGTATTATTTACTATTCTTTTTATTTCATCAATATGAATCTGCACGTCTCCCCTATCGGATATGCCCTTTACCAATTATAATGTAAGAAGGAGGAGCATTAATTCTCCAACAACTACGATGAAGGGGTAATAGGTAATAAACAAATAAGCGATATGGTCTTCAACCAAGCCTTAATGGTTACACCCAAGCCTCAAAGGTTACACAAAAGGCCACATTGAGCCTTAACAATACATGTCAATCTAACGAACTACTTAAATAAAAAAGACTATATGGATACGCAAGTGGTCATACTCAGCCTAAACTTTAAAGCACAGCACCATAAACTGGTTTATGAATCAAGCCAACGAGGCCACGCAAGGGGCCATACTAAGCCTAGACTTACAAAATCAAAATAGTGAATTGGTTAATAAACCAAGCCTATGCCTCCGTGTAAGGGATCATATTATGCCCAAACTAATTAGTCCCTCATGTAAATCAAATCCACCCCCTCGTTCTCATCCCCCTCTAGTGGCTACATCAGTATATCTCAACAATTCATATAAAATAAATCGATGAATTTTCTAGATAGAAACCAAACATTATAAAAATAGACAACATATAATGTAGTCGTCAGGTAAATAATTCAACTCAACAAACAATAAACATATAATCGAGATCATTAACAAAATAACACTAATTTAAGTGCAGATACGTTGGTCGGTATAACAACATTCACACACTTTTAGTATATTTTTTCTTATCAACATAAACGATACCTTGATTAAGTAAACCATTCACAATAGCAACATAATTTTTCACTTCATACAAGGTGGTACACTTTTGATGCCAACAATTTCGTCTTGATCGACCGACGATGTATCTTTTTCATATTTCACAGCTTGCCCTGTATCAGTTTTAATGACCTTATCTTCTCTACCCTCATTATCCTTATCTTCGTATTTTTATTCTTGTTCATTGCTCAAAATGTCATGACACTCCTCTTCAACACCAAAATATAATTTCATCCAGGTTTATATTTGGTTTTTTTTTTCGAACTTAAAGAATGGTATTTTTCTGCATCTTAGATACATATTTTGTGTAGTGGCCGAAAGTTTCTCTTTTTTTTCCTTGTTCATATTAATCGTTTCCCTTTTCATTTCCTTAATCTTCGTCCAGACTCTGCGTACCTCGCTTTCAGCTCTGTATTCTCATTCATCATATCACATATTTTGGTAGATAATATCTCAACCTTCTCCACATGAGTGACCTTTTGAGCCAATAACTCATTGTTTTGCTTTGTTTGCACTGTACTTCGCTCGATCAGTGAACCCTTGAGTACAATCAACTTCCAATTTTTATTCTTCAGTGCATCCCTCTCAGGATTAACTATTGTTATCGCACCATCTACTTCTGTATTTCCCCTTGTTCAGATTCCCACACTGAATCCTTAATTATGCATACGTGCGCTTATACTTCACCAACTTAGAATTCGAACCTCTGACCGAACTAAAAACCATCAACTTGGGTTCGAATTTACTGGACTTATACGTGTATTTGTACGAGTCGCGATGGATCTACAACACAAGACTTTGAACGATAACTCATCATAAAATATCGAATTTAATGATATATAGTCCATGGACTTTCAAAAGTCCAGTGGGAGTCCCTGAACTCTCAAAAGTCCGGTGGGAGTAGGTCGATTCCCTTAGTTTTTGAAAATTTAGTTATGGAAAGGGATTATCGGCACAACACCTTTAATTTAATCTCTACGACCTCGCTAGGGTTTATAGAGTCAAGGGTCAATCCCCACTGAAAACATTTGCGACCTCGTAACTATTCAAACAAACAAATAATTTTCAACTATCACTCAGACGATTTGATAGGTTATGTACCTGTTTATAACCAACAAGGATGTAGTCTAATTAATATGAGTACAAAAAGTTCAAAGTCTCGATGATAAAGTTATATATAAGTTTTTGAATTGTGCAATAGATGCTTAGAGAGTTATGTACATTATGTTTCTAACCATGAGAGTTATGTACATTTTTAACAATCCGAGGTTATTGGATATTAAACATGTGAGTTCTTTATTATACTTCCATCGTGCGAGTTCTATACATTTTTAACAATGAGAGTTTTGTACAGTTTTAAGCGTGAAAAAAAATCCAAAAAAATATAATTAATTGATCTACTTTCGTTCATCTTAAAAAACAAAACCGATAATACTTTCGAATTTTTTTTCCGAACTACGGTTTAAAAGTACAAACTTTTAAAAAAAATTAAAAAAAAAATTGGTTGGTTTTTAGTGCGACAAAATCTTTATAAGTAATTTCTAATTTTTAGATATTATAGGGTAATAAAGGTAGTGGAGTAGATTTTTGTGGATATTATTTTTAATATATTTTAAATATTTTTAAGAATATTATAAATGTTTAGACTAACTATTAATTCGGGTCAAATGTTGTGGAAAATAAATTCAGAATAATAAAAGTATTATGATGGAGCCCACTAATATTTAGAATTTTAAACTTAACAAGAGGTGTCAATATATTATATACAATATTTGGGTACTTTTAACAAAATATGTTGCCGCGTTGAGACTCTCGATGTAATGCGTGGAAGCCCATACTCCACCGCGTTTCTTTTGGCTATTGTTCGTTTTGCAAAACGAAGAACTCTTCATTTCACCTTAATTTTAAAATGGTTTGTTTAATATTCTTTTGGTCATGCTATTAATCTCAAAAGTTTGATTTTTATAAGATCGACCGAGTTAAAAAACGAATAAAAATAAACTATTTTTTTTATTTTTAAAACTTATTAAATAAAATTGCCATTTAAAAAAATTTGACGTAGAACAAAAATATATTTTGTAATTAGTTTTAGAAATATAAATAAAATATTTTAAAGTTTGTACCCGTTAAATCTAATTTATTTTTATTTATTTATGATTTTTGATAATACTGGAATTAATTTTGATAAAAATGTGATAGCTGTCGGTGGAGCTAGGAGGCCATATGAACTTCGGTTTCCGCCAAGATCGTTATTTTTTCCAATCCTTTTAATTATTGTAAAATTTTATTTAAAACTAAAATTGGTCTTATTGTATTAGGATTTAAGAAAAACAAAAAGTACGTAACTAAATCATGTAATATTAATCACATTTATAAGTCCAATGTTCACTTCCATTCTCAAAACCTCTAATTACAAATATATCAATTTACAATCCCTAAATTCGTTTCTTTTCGTTTATTCTTTTAAGAATGAATATTACTAAGAGAAAACAAACTACTTCATTTTTTAAACTCCAAAAGAAACAAAATATTTATGAAGATGATATACAAGCACAAGCTACAACCTCAATTAAAGTCAACTAAGATGAACCTGATGTTTCAGAAAAATACAACATTAAGTAAGAACAACCTCCTCAAGATTTTGAGACCATTGGTTAATGTATTGTTTCGTAAACTATTGGTAGATGTATTGATTTCAAATTTTTTATGAGATCTTGGTTCGTGTAGAAAAATTGAGTCTTATGTTCAAAATAAAAAGTATTTAGTTATGAGGGCATATATTAATCTTGGCCCATATCAACCAATAACAGTTTAGCATTACTTTATCCTGATGGCTTTTTAGAAGAAGAAAAAAATTCGTCTGAAGTGTGAATTACAGCATTATGGGCAAGATATTCCTACTCATCCATATTTTAAGGATATTTCTACTCTTAGTGAATTTTGTCAAGGAATGATAACAACAGAGAAAACCAAAGTGTATTCTTTAATAAACATACGTTTACATCTTGTCTTGAAAATTCATGCATCCATTGCAACATCAGAGAGAGCTTTTTTTGATATAACAACAGTCGAGTGAAAACTGAATTTGTGAGAGATTACTTGTTAGTGTATGTAGATAAAATAAGCTCTGATGAGATCATTGGAACAATTTATATGATAAAAAAGATAAACACATCTAAAATAAATTGGTATATTTTCTGAATATTATTATTTTAAGTGAGTTCCACTTCTTGATGTTATCCATTGTTTTGATAAACTTATAGTAATGTGTGACATGTACTTATGTCCTCACTTCCTAGTTGAAAGAGTTGAATCATTAATTTAATTTTTATATTTAATTTTTTTGTTGGTCCTTCTTATAACATAATCCTAGTTCCACCCCTAGCGGTAGTTGTAGTGACAAATATCACCTACTTTTAAAGTTAGCTAGTAATGTCGAAGTGACAAACTTGTGCGAGACAAGTGACCGAAATGGTAAAATATTGTGGAAAATATGTACAGAGTTTGTGAAGTAGTGGGTATAAATGATGGAGATGATGAAAATTATAGCAAATAAACTCGTCATCTATAAATTAAATAATAATATATAGATAAATTTAATTTAATTTCTAAATACAAAAAATAAAGACTTACAAGATAAATGCAACAACTTCCTTTTATTGTTTGTTGCAATAATGTCCGTTTTTCTCTATTTTGGTTGATTGATGTGTCACTCTTAGTTATACCATTCTTGATGAAAGAGAATTGAGATATATAGAAGAATTTATGTATATATTTTATAATCAACATAACTACATAATTACAGTTTCTAAGTAATCAAAGAAATAAAACACTTAAGTTCCTCTTTATATATTGATGAGATCTGGATATATTCGGGTCATAACATTAAAACTACAAGGAAGGAAAATCTAGATAAATAAAGTAGTGCAAGACTCCCATAATATTATAATGAGTGTTCATCCTTTTCTAGAAAAGTGATATGTTATATTTATAATATCATTATTGGGCTTTGTGGCTCATGAGTCCCATAAATACATAAAGCATTAGTTGGATTTATTTTACACATTTAATGAATATGATTTAATTATCATGTCCAAAGCCAGGCAACGACCCAACTAATAATGCCCGTATTAGTAGCTCTCATAGTCATTACAAACTTGGTGAGAAAGGAGTACAAAATACCCTCAAGACAGATCAAGTTAGCTGAACTTGGTAAAGTATACATATTTTTTCTTGCTTAGGGAAATGAAAACTATAAAAAAATAGTGATTGGTAGATAATGACTTGGATATTATCCTATACAAGTTGTAACTCTGATATTGAGGTTCATTTATATTATCAATTTTAAGGTCTTGATTTACAATCACTTAAAACATCTTTTTTACTTTGACTGGAAGTTAAGCTCGGGTACACGAGACGCTTCATAAGGGAAAAATGAGTTTGAGCTCATGAGGTATTTCAGACAATACCTTAAGATTGAGCTTAGGGGACATTTAAGATAAAATCTTGACCTTGAGCTCACGAGATGCTTTCGATGAAAGCTTGAGTACGAGCTCTTAAGAAGTTTTAAATTAAAGCTTGAGCTTGAGCTCATGAGGTGTTTGAGATGGAAGCTTGAGTTTGAGTTCATGACGTGATTCAGATTAAAACTTGAGTTTGAGCTCATGAGGCATCTCATATAAAAGCTTAAGCTTTAGCTTACTAGGTGTTTCAGATATTAGTTTGAGCATGATCTCCTGAGTCACTTCAAATTGAAGCTTGACTTTGAGATCATAAGGTGTTTTGAATGGAAGCTTGAGTTTGAGCTTATGAGACGCTTGGAACATAAACTTGAGCTTGAGCTCATGGGGCGCTTCAGATGGAAGCTTGAGCTTGACCTCATGAGGAACTTGAGATGAAATCTTGACCTTAAGATCTTGAGGTTGTTTAAATGGATCCATAGGGGAAATAGAGAGCCTTAAATTGTATTTAATTATTTCTTTATTGTGCCTATTAATATGCTTAACTATTAGAAGTTGTCTAGATTTTCAAGGCCGACTTTCAATACTCCATATTTTAAATTTTTGATGGTTTACAATCATTAAATATGAGAAAAGGAAAATCCACAAAAAAAGAGCTCCGTATATAAATAACTCACTCGTTCTCTTATTTTCTCCTTATAATTATTAAATAAAAAGTTTGAGTATCAAGGTAATTCTTGCTCAATCCTTGTTTTATGATCCTCAAGTTAGATCAAGTTCAGTCAAGCTAGTCCTCTAACGAAAAAGTTAAATTATTTCTTCTTATATTTTTCTTAAGTATCTAATAGGTAAATGTAATAACAGGAGAGGTTAATAAATCAAATATTTACATTAAGATTTAGGGTGATAACATTGAAGGCCAATTTTCCAACAACTCCCATTCCTTCAATTCCATCACTCACGAGGAAAACAATTAGGAGGCAGAGAGGTCAAGAGACCTTCAGTTACTAAAAGATCTAAGACAGGTCAAGAGCATAAAAATATACAATCGAAGCCAGACTTCTCAAGGAACCCCACTGGTAATCCCAATAACTGTTATTTATGTTGTAATTTTGGCTTTATTAAACCTACTAAATGTCCATTCTCTCACAATCAAGACCATATATCACGGGTATTACTCATTCTTAAAGGTAAATAAAAAGAGGCGAATCTTTAAAAGGAGGACTTTGAAATTCAATAAAAACAACCCGAGACTTTCAAAGGGTCCGATAAGGTTGAAGTTGTTGTTTGTAAGCTAGGCCAGAAGGGTCAAAACATACATAAAACCCAAGGTTATGAGACCTTAGGTACATATACTATAACCCTGTTGATCGGTTTTTTGAGTTGAGTAGTTTTGCTTCAGAGCATAGGGTAAAACTTTCAATAAGTGCTTTAATTTATAAAAGCATGTTTGCTTAAGGTTATGTAAAATGGAGGAAGCACTCAACCTCATTATGCTGATTCATCCCAATTCGATGTCTCTGACGAGACTTGGTGCTTGTTTTTATTATGCTACACTTGGCCAACCTTTTCCTACATAAAATGAGTTAGGCTCCAAACAAACTATTATATATGAAATATATTGGAACCCGTTAAAAAAAGAAGTTGGTTGATTATTTAGAAGCTGAAGTTTCTAACAAGAATATAGTGGGATCCAAAGGCTCGATCAGTGAAAATATTGACTTGGCTACTATTGCAGGTGAAGGTTTGGTAAAAGAATGGATTAGAGGTTTGTCTAGGCGCGACAGATCTAGTCAGGCTGAATACTTTATAGGCCTAACCCCCATCCACTTGATCTGGAGCTAACCGAGGGTTACTGAGAAGTTTATAGGTTAATGGGACTAAAATGAAAGGAAAGTTCTATTTGTTGTAAGCATAAGATTTGAGTCAAGTCGTTGCACTATACATTATGCTTTGAGGAGTACTACTCTATCTTTGAAGAGTATTACTCTATCGTGGACTCAAAACTTACTTGTTGTTTATAATAAATCTCACCTCTTATTTGTTACAATTTATAGAGTATGTATAACACCTCCGGGATCCTCCAAAAAATAGTTGATAACAACAACATAAAGCTTCCTGATTTTTTAGGTTAGATGAAAACCTCTATTAAGAATATAAAGGATGTTGATGAGATTGAGGAAAGTCTTAAGGATGAGTTGACCACTCACCTTAACTTTGGTAGGTCGGGGCTGAAGTCCAAAGCTACCAAGGTATGATGTTGTTGGGTAAGTTGACTAATCTTGAAAAAAGGTCAACATACTATAGGTCTTGGCTAACAAGGTGTCGATACTAGAGCTAAATATGAAGATATTAAATTCAAATGTGTACAAAACAGAGTTATCCAAGACGAACAACTTAATGGTTGATGAGGCTACAAAGAGCAAAACTTTGTTAGAATAAATAAAAATATGGTGAAAACTGCTTTGAACGAAGCAGGACCATCATGTCAAACATGGTTCGTAACTAAAATCTCTATAATAACATGGAATTTTTTTGTAACTTTCAAGTTTATCTTTTACTTCGGGAATAAAATCCATTGAAAGGCTAATGTATTTTACATTATTTAGGTTAAGCTTCAAATACTTGGAACATATTAACTGATAAGGCTATATCCTATAAATAATATACATTTTTTGTAATGATGAGGTATATATGTATCAAAGGCTAACAAAAGGGTAAGATGCATGTAATAAGAAGAAACTAAAAAGGTATGAGACAAATATCATAGAGATTATATTAGACGAATGTCATTAAGAGTTATAAGACGGAGATGAAAGGACGAAAATAGAAAGAAGAAGCAGCGATAGATGAAACTATAATTCAAGGGTAACATGATGAAAACATAATCCAAAGGTAGCAAATACTTAAATTTTCATACATAAAAAATATATTATTCCAAAAAATTAAAATAACCTAAGGCATATGAGGCTTTATATAAGAGCTGCTCAAAACCCTAAATTAGAATAAAAATAAAAATAAAATAAGATCAAATCTTAATAAAATTTGATTTGAATAATATAAGATATTTGAATAGAATAAAATAAAATTATAAAGGTTTTTGTTTGGACTTTTCTGGGCTACATCATCCTCTCCTCGTTGACAATAATTCGTCATCGCATTCACTGAAATCATCACCATCAACAACCAAAATTATTTTATTTTATTTTTTTTCAATTGTTACATTGGGAATTATAATTGTTGAATAAGATTAATTTTTTTCAAGTGTTCCTTATTCGAAGTCTCATTGAAGCCATCTAGTTGATGAAAACAAAATTGGTTTAGAAAGCCATTTCATCGTCTGAAAAAAAACACGTCATGTCCAGTTGATAAAAAAAATTGGTTCTGAAAACCTTTTCATAGCCTGAGACAACATCTCGATAAGCAAGTTTCTCCTTGATCCGAAGATTGGTAGCCAATTTAAACTCCTTTAGTAATTGGTCAATACGATCATTTTTTGAAACACATAGTGTGTCCTCGCATACCAAACGATCTTCAAGATCTTCATGACCATAGATGTTGTTCTCTCATTTAGACATTGAATTAAATGAAATCAAGATTCAGAAATAAGCTTGCCCCGTTTAAGAAACTGAAGCTTTGATACGAAACTGATAACGCGACATATATATAAGAAAAAATAATGATAGATGAAACATTAATTCAAGGGTAAGATGATGAAACCATATTCCAATGGTAACAAATACTGAAATTTTCAGAGATAAAAAATATATTATTCCAAAAACTAAAAATAACCTAAGGCATACGAGGCTTTATATAAGAGCTGCTCAAAATCCTAAATTAGAATACAAGGAAATAAAAGAAATGTTTTAAAATAAAATAAATAAAATCTCAATACAATTTTATTTCAATAATATAAGATATTTTAATTAAATAAAATAAAATTAAAAAGGTTTTTGTTTGGACTTTCTGGGCTACATAAGCTAACAAAAAGATAAGATGCAGGTAATAAGAAGTAAATAAAGATGTATGAGACAAAGATCATAGAGAATATATTAGACGAAGGTCATAAATATTTATAAAACAAATTTTATAAAGAAGCACGCATAAGATATTAAATGAGGATCATAAAGAAGATATTAGATGAGGATTGTAAAAATGATATTGGATGAGGACCATAAATAAGATATTAGATGAGGGTTATAAAAATATGTTAGATGAGAGTCATAAAGAAGGTGCTATACGAAGTTCATAAAAAATATATTAGACGAGGATCATATAGAGTTATAAGAGGAGATAAGGCTAATAGACAAGAAGGGCGTTCGATCAGTTATAACTGAATAATACATGTTTTCATTTAACAATTTATCAATATTGCTCGTTAGACTGTTATGACACGTATAGCGTAATGATTGACAGGAAAAATATTATAAACAATATAAATAAGGACTTAAGGTTCCATTTAAAGACTAATCACTTTGAATACACAAAAACTATTATCATCAAAGTTATTATTCTTTCTCGATTATTTTTTATTTCCTTGGTTTTAAATTTGAAAATAATTTCCATTTTCTATTCCTAGCCTAGTTAACACCATCATAAATGTATAAAAATCAACGTATCTCATTGGTTCCCAAAGACAACGCCAAAATCTAGTGTTAGTGATATGAAATAGCTATTAATACCGGAAGAATAAATGCACATTTATTTTATTGCTCTAACGGAAAATCTTACATTATGACACGTATAGCGTAAGAGGATATATATAGTGTAAGAGGAGATAAGGCTAACGGACAATAATGGCGTTCGATCAGTTATAACTGAATAACACATGTCTTCATTTAACAGTTTATCAAGATTACTCGTTAGACTGTTATGAAACGTATAGCGTAATGATTGGCAGGAAAAATATTATAAACAATATAAATAAGGACTTAAGGTTTCATTTAAAGACTAATTATTTTGAATACACAAATAATATTATCATTAAAGTTATTATTCTTTCTCGATTATTTTTCATTTCCTTGGTTTTAAATTTGAAAATAATTTCCATTTTCTATTCCTGTCCTAGTTAACACCATCATAAATTTATAAAAATCAACGTATCTCATTGGTTCCCACAGAAAGCGCCAAAATCTAGTGAGGGATTTTTAGTGATATGGAATAGTTATTAATACCAGAAGAATAAACGCACAATTCTTTTATTGCTCTAACGGAAAATCTTACATTATGATTGGGTTTTCATTCTTATATATACTAGAAACCTTATACAATATCCCACTATCTTTTAATAACTCTCCAATCCTAAGTGTGCTTACTCGTGGGTTTATACTCCGTTCACACGTTTTTTATGTTGTCATGTTACTATTTTTGGTAGCCTCATCTATGTAGGAATTGCTCACCGACTAGTTCTCTCGGTTGGCGATACAATGGATATTCCTCGTGACATAGTTCAGCTTTTATATGGACGTCTTCAGAGGTCGTCCTTAACTTAGCATTACCTTCAAGCTCCGTTGTATGATCGAGGGTACTTATTCCAATTAATGGGGATAACCCGGTGGGAAGGTTATGTTTTGCCAATCAACAATTAAGAGTTATTAGCCGATGCCACTCCAACTTCGTTACATAATTGAACGTGCCTCGTCCTGGTCGATTTGTACAAACTGATGGAAGTGTTATGTCTTATCACAGTCGTACTACACCATATAACTAGAACACATAAAATTAACCTGAAAAATTTCACTCAATTTATTTCAATTCTTTTTTCTTTCAACGAAATTGGTATTGATGCCACAAAATGAATAAATCTATATATAAAAAAAAGGCTCATACAAGGAAATTTCCAAAATAAATACCATTTTTTTACTTTTCATGAATAACTTTATTTAGCCACCGCATTTATAACTATAAAATTAAGTTATAATATTATAAATATATATATATATATATATATATATATATATATATATATATAAACTTAATTAATTTTAAAACAAGTCAGCTAACTAGTAGAGATCTAAAAAAGCTTTAAGAATACACACTCTATTTTTTTATATCGTTTTCTTCAACCAGCTTCTGGCATTCCTCTTAGGTTCGGCTTCCGTTCATCCACCATATTTGATGGGTATAATCGAACAAGGTGAAGATTCTTCACCAAAGATTCAAACATATTCTACAAACTCTATCTCAAAGACACTACTCAATCTGGCTCAAATATCGTAAACAACAGAGACCTTGGGAAACTGGAAAAAAAAATAGTTTAAACATTCAAGAAAAATATTTTCCACCTATAAAAATTAAAACCAATAGCCTTTAATCTAGAAATAGGATAGTCAGCCTCAACACATAACAAAGCGTAAATATTAGAAAAAATCCAATCTTTGAACAAGATCCTAAAAACTACATAAAAAATAGAGAAAACCTCTTATGAAAACATTACAAGGACAAAGGTAAAAGACTTCCAACATGAAAATATTAAGATTTTAAAAAAAAATTACCAAATAGCTATCCAATTTCAGTCTAAAGATAAAGAAAGTTCACTGTCTAAGTCAAAACATACCCTTATAGATAAGTTCAATGAAGGAAGACCTCAACTAACATGTATCAAAAAATTCTTCGAATACTTTAGAATTACATGATAATTTTAGCATATTTTATTGCGATCTTAGGAATATTCTCATAGAGTTTAACATACTTAAAGATCTTAAAACACTTTCAAAGAGAAATGTACGGTCCAATATAGAAGACTATAAGGATTTTGAAATGGCAACCATTGTTTAACACTAATAGAGAAGGCCCAATAAATCTTGTTTGGATTTCACTGCCAAACTTCCGGAGTATATGTTTAATATTGATACCATAATAAAAATTGGTAATGCCCTAGGAAAGGTTCTTACTGTTTGGGTTCCAAAAAAAATCGTGCTAAAATAAACTACAGTCAAATCTTGTTGAAAATGGATGTATTTAAGGCTCTACCTACCAAAGTCTCGATTAGTTTTTGTGAGGAATAAGTATATTAGCAGAACATCTATTATGATTGTGTTCCTCATTACTGCTCAAAGTATTTCCATTTGGGTCATGATCAAAACACTTGTAAAAAATTGTAAAAGTTAAAAAAATAGCCAAAATAAGAAGAGCAATCAATATATTTGATCTTCCCCGAGTAATTCTCTTAATCAACTGAAAACTAGAATTCCAAGAGTGAAGTCAACTGTCATAAAAGAAGGAAAATTAAAGAACCAATCTAGTAAGAGTAAAGCTTTACATACACAAATCTCAGTAAAGGTCTTAAAAGAGAAGAAATCAGTCATTACTTCACAAGTATGTAATAATCTTATTTCACTAAAAGAAACAATACAATAATCTCCAACATAATATTCAAGGGATCATCTACATAAAGCATAGACATTAAATATTCAAATAACATTGAAGTTTTTCAGACAATCGAAACAAACGAAATATTCTCTGAATAAATAGAAGATAATACCTCAGTATTGGAAGTTGTATCACCAACACAAAAGTTCACAGAGATCATTCCTACCTCTCTTACAATGAATACGCTGGATGTTAGTAAAGATTTTAAGAGAGTCCTTAATAAAAGGATGAAGAAATCCAAAGGTACAAGCCTAAAAGGTCATATATCATCAAAAGCAATATCTTTAAATGATCAATCAATTCCACTTTTGATTTATTTGAATGACCATCAACATAATAAACTAGAATATGAGGGGTTTGGGTAATAAAGAAACAATTAGAAGGCTCAAGGTGATTAGAATGAAAGAGAAAGTTGAGTTTATTGCTATTCAAGAACCTATGACGGATATGGATAACCTAAACAAACTTGCCCTTAAACCGGGTTTCAAAAAGTATACTTTTAATACTAATAAAAAAATATGGGTGTTTTGGAATAAAGAGTTTATTGTGAATGTTCTTGGTAGTTTCAAGCATTTTGTTCATCTAAGTATTGTAGGGAATATTGGGTCCACATATTCCATCTTTTGTATACAAGTAAGAATACTACGATCTCCACACTAGTGTGATATTTTCCGCTTTGGGCCCACTGGCCCGCATGACTTTGCTTTTGGTCCACTTCCAAAAAGCCTCACACTAATGGAGATGTATTCTTAACTTATATACTGATCTTTCTTCCCATGTTTAACCGATGTGGGATGTGGGACTTTTGGTCGCACCTAACAATCCTCCTCTCGAACAAAGTACCAATCTAGCCTCCTCTCAATTGACTTCCATCCGCCTACTCTAGTCAGGTGAAGAGAAACCTGCACTCTAGAGCTTTAGGGCAGATCTATCTGCTCACTATCAGATGACACTATGCCGCTCCTTGATTGTGTCGCTCCATGATCAAGCCACCTGCTTGATGAGCTATCAGGCACTCTATCTTTAGATGAATCTGCGCCGCTCCTTGATCAAGCCACATGCTTGATGAGCCATCTGCCGCTCTATCTATAGATGAATCTGCACCGCTCCTTGACCAAGCCACCTGCTTGATGAGCCATCTGGCGCTCCATCTATCCAGCAGATCAATCACCTTGAGTATGGCTCATGACAAGCTGTTCGGCATCCTGAGAATTTCAACCACATCATCACAACCCCCACATCGCCTTTGACAATACAAGAGTTAGACACTTATCTAAGACATGTTTTGACCATACTCATTTGTGCATTTTAATTTACTCAGATTAAAACACATGTAAATCTTCGTTTGCATTTCAAAATATGTGGACTCTTCACTCAGAGTTCCTAAGTATGGTGGAACAAAACTTAAAAGAGCCTCTCTATGGTCCATATACAAGTATTTTGGTACAAGCTAAAAATGCTGAGAACTACTCTCAAAAATTGGAATTGGCAGATCTTTGGAAACATATTTGAAGCTATAACTCAATAAAAAGATAAGATGAAGTCTTGAAAAGTCTGTTTTAAAGGTTCAAGAAGCATTGAAGATCAAATATTATTAGACAAAGCTCAATCAAATCTACTTATTCTGTTGGCCAGAGATGAGGCTCATTGGGAACAAAATAGAGATGTTCATTGGATAACCCATGAAAATAGAAATACCTCTAATGTTCAAAAATTTGTGAAGAAAATGAAAAAGAAAAATCAAATCATTGGGATAAAGTGTGAGGCTAACTAGTTAAGGGATAAACCAAAAATTATAAAATTTGCTAAAGATTAAATTAAAGCCTTAGTATCTAGCCAACCAACTGTGAACTAGAAGAGTTAGAAAACTACATTCTTCGAATAGTTTTTGAGGTTGATAACAATAATATGGTGGCTTCTTCTACAAAGGATGAGATTCATGACACTATAAAAAATCTTAGTCCAACAACTGCTGGTGGTGTGAATGGTTTTACTGGAAAGTTCTACCAACACTACTGGCATATCATTGCTAAAGCTTTAAGAGAAGCAATAGTTTTTGTGTTTCATAGTCATCCCATCCATAATGGTATTTATGCCAGTTCCTCATACAAAAAATTAAAGGCCCTCAATATTGAAAGGATTATTGGCCTACAAGCTTTTGCATATTATTTAATAGGATTATATATAAGTTAATTAACAATAGGCTCTCTTCTATTTTACCTAAGATCATATCTGATGAACAATGAGCATTTGTCAAGAATATAAATATTCATGACAATATCCTTTTTGCCCAAGATTCAAAAAAATACATAGATTGAAAAGTGAGATGATGCAACATACTTATTAATATAGATATGAATACACCTTTTGGAAGGCTTTCTTTCCATTTTAATCAAAATTTTGGATTTGTTTGGCTTCTCTAATAGGTTTCAATACTTAATAGTGAAGGGTATTAACTTCTCTAGCTTTTCAATTATCATTAATGAAGAGCTTCAAGGATATTTCAAGTCTTCTACGGGCGTGAGACAAATGGATTCTTTATCCTATAGTTGTTTTTTATCATAACATAAAAATACCTATTAAGGGGCCTAAGAAATATTTTTGTAACAAACCAGTCTCTAAGATACAAATCAAGAAGCAAAATAGACATATCCTGCTTAGCTTTCGCTGATGATTTGCTGATATGTGCCAATGGTTCTGTTGCAAGAAACAAGCTTCTAAACAAGTTCTTGATATAGTACCAAAACAAGATCTAGTTAGATCATAAACAAGGGAAACAAATTATAACATCCAGAAAGATACATATTGTTTGAGTTAAACTACTAGAAAGCATTACAAGTTTTAAGTAATGTCAGTTTCCTATTAAATACTTATGTATTATTATTCATTCAAAGAACAAGGTTGGGAACTTTGATGAATTAATTTCCAAAATAAGGAATAAGATCTTTCAGTGGGATAGTAAACACATATTCTATGGTTGCAGACTTACTCTAATCCAAACCGTCTTGTATAACATTAAACGTTGTACATTACAAAATATTGTACTTTATTCAATAAAAAGTTTGTTTAATGGGTTTTTGTGGGGTTCATCAGGAATAAAATCATCCATTATATGGTCTAAGTGGAAAAGCTTATGTAACCCTTATGAGAAAAGAGGCTTAAACCTCAAAAGTATAGATGGCATTCAAACAACCTTTTCCTGCAAATTCTGGTTTAACTTCATAGCTCAAAAGACATTATGGTATAGGTATATGTCATATATATCTATTGTCTAAGGCACCACCATATCCTTGTTCAAGATACTATAAAAGACTCTACAGTTTGGAAGAGGTTGTTAAATATAAGAGAACTAGCATAAGGTTAAATTTATTGAGGCATATGTAAAGGGTCCACTAATTTCTGGATTGAGAATTTGTGTCATCCTTACCCTTTCATTTCATTTGCAAAAGATGAAGACACAACATGGTACACTGAAAATATAATTATTAACTATTGGTATAATGATCATTGGGATACATAGAAACTAAAACACTTGGTTCTTCCCTCTGATCTTAAGAAAATTATGAAGATTTCTATCAAAGACTCAGCTGATGACAATATTAGATGGTCTCTTACTAATTCATAGAATTTCAATACAAATGATACATGAAAAACTGTAAAAATAAAATGAAATAAGTCAAACATTTATAAAAGAATAATTACAATAACATCTAATAAATGTTCATATCTTCCATGGAGGATCTTATATAAATAGGCTTATATATACCTCTATCATACAACAAAGAAATTTATTAGTGACATCCAAATGCTAGTTCTGTGAGAATACAAAAACTATTCAATATCTTTTTATACATTGTGATATAGCTTCGGAGATATGAAAATATTTTGCTGGTCTATTTGGGATCTTAATATCTAGGCAAATGAATGTTATTCATTTGATAAGAAACTAGTTCTGGTCTTCAAAGAAGGATGTTCATATAAGAATCATACTTTTTTCAATAATATCTTGGGTTATTTGGCAAGGCAAAATCAAAATCAAACATCAAGATGAAAGAATAAGACTTTCTTAACTAATTGACCATATCAAATTCATACTATCAAGCTTAAATCAAACAAAGTTACTAGAAAAGAAGCATTCGGCTTATGACTATCATTCTTGGTTGTTTTCAACACTTTAACAATCCAAGGATATGTATCTCTATCAAATGGATCAAGCCTATAAGAAACAAGTTTAAACTAAATTCTGATGGTGCTTGAAATATCTCATGAGAAGCAAGTGGAGGAGGGCTAATTATATATATATATATATATATATATATATATATATATCAATGGAGAATTAGTTGTTGCTTATAGAAAAATCTATTGCCAACAAACTTCATTAATAGCTGTATGCAGGACATCGCTGGATGGTCTCATTCTTTGCAAGGATAAATGAATTAGACTTTTGGACATTGAGATAGACTCAAAGCTCATTACTGAAATGTTAGCTAAAAGGAAGGCTCCCTGGTATCTTGATGATATCCTAAACTGTTGCATAAAACTGACTACATCTAATATGATATTAATATACCTATTTAGAGAGTAGAATAAGGTTGCTGATTGGATGGCAAAATGGACTCTCATATGTAGAATAGATCTTAACTACACTCAAAACCAAGTTCTTGATTCTTTAAAGGCTATAATTTTGCTTGAAAGACTAGATGTAGGATATATTAGAGCTGAAACTTCTTAATATTCGTTGAATACATGACTTCTTTGATACCGTTTTTAATATTGCAGTTTATGTACAAAATTAGTAGGAAACAATATCTAAAAATGGTTGGACATCAAATTATGGCGAGGCTCTTTGTTTTCTTGAAAGCTTCAGAGTCCTAAAATTGGAAGAAGATCATTTTGGAATGTGAAACTGGAAAAACAAAGATTTAGCTGAAAAATGATGGAATCTTGGCTAAATTTGAAGAATTCAATGTGCTTTAATAAGTAATGAAAACTTAATAAATGAAAGAATGATTTAATCTTATGAGATTCAATTTACATGGATCTACGGATACTCTTTTTTAAATTGCAAAATAAATAAATCAGTTCAATGGTATATTATTTTTGGGCTCACATTCTCTATATTCTCAAGGAGATGAAAAAGTAAAAAACTAGCTAATGTAGATATATAGATTTCAATTGTTTGATATAATTTTTTTAGAGAATAGTGGACGAATATTTAATTTTTAATTTTGGTGATTTATTTTTGAAGGTTTAAAAAAGATAGTGATTTTATCATTTATCGTAAATAGAGAATCAAAATTAATCGATCTAATATTTTGACGTATTATGAATAATTTTTTTTTCAGTATTAAAATAAAAATAAAAATATATGAAATAACTTTAAATATCCTCATTGTTTTGTTTTGAATGAGACTTAAATATCAAACAAACGCTTAAAAATGACTCAAATAATCAGATTTTGTTTAAAAATTATCATTTATATCTAACTTAATAAGACGAGAAGAGACATCAAGGTACATTACCGATCTAAAATCTAAATACAAAAATAAAATGGATTCGGTGGATACTGGATCGCAATTCAATATAAAAAAACTCTGATTAATTATAAACTCTCACTCTTGAAGTAAAAACGAAAAAGGCAATAATGCAAATTGGGTATGTATTTATATGAGAATCCAACTGTAAAGGCATCAGATGGTCTCGAACCGTCAATTTAAATACAATTGACGTATTCTTCTTAGCCTTCACTACTCCAAGCTCTCAATTCTCCCCGATCCTACCAATTTCCCCAGGAAAAAAACCTCTCAAAATTCGACCATGAGCTTTCAAGATCTGGAAGCAGGGAGGCCCGTGGCTAACAGACGGGGCATGATCAACAACAGCAAGAAGGGCGTTCGATCAGTTATAACTGAATAAGACATGTCTTCATTTAACAGTTTATCAAGATTTCTCGTTATAATGTTATAACATGTATAGCGTCTTGATTGGCAGGAAAATATTATAAACAATATAAATAAAGACTTAAGGTTCCATTTAAAGACTAATCACTTTGAATACACAAAAAATATAAAACTATTATAATCAAAGTTATTATTCTTTCTCGATTATTTTTCATTTCCTTGGTTCTAAATTTGAAAATAATTTCCATTTTTTATTCCTGACCTAGTTAACACCATCAGAAATGTGTAAAAAGCAATGTATCTCATTGGTTCCCACAGACAGCGCCAAAATCTAGTGAGAGATTTTAGTGATAGGGAATAGCTATTAATACCAGAAGAATAAACGCACAGTTCTTTTATTGCTCTAACGGAAAATCTTACATTATGATTGGGTTTTCATTCTTATATATACTACAAAACCTTATACAATATCCAACTATCTTCTAATAACTCTCCAATCCTAAGTGTGCTCAGTCGTGGGTTGATGCTTCATTCACACGTTCATATGGACGTCTTCAGAGGTCGTGCTTAACTTAACAATTCCCTCAAGCTCCGTTGTATGATCGAAGGTACTTATTCCAATTAATGGGCATAACCCGTGGGAAGGTTATGCCTTTCCAATCAATAGTTACGAGTTATTAGCCGATACCACTCCAGCTTCGTTACATAATTAAGTGTGCCTCGTCCTGGTCGATTGGTATAAACCGGTGGAAGGGCTATGCCTTATCACAATCGTACTACACCATATAACTAGTACAAAAAAAATTAACCTAAAAAATTTCACTCAATTTATTTCCAATTCTTTTTTTATTTCAATGAAATCGGTATTTACGCCACGAAATGAATAAATCTATATAAAAAAAAGGCACATACAAGGCAATATCCAAAATAAGTACCATTTTTCGTGTTTTTATACTTTTCATGAATAACTTTATTTTAGTCACCGCATTTATAACTATAAAATTAAGTTATAATATTATATATAATAACTTAATTAATTTTAAAACAAGTTATCTAACAGTAGAGATCTGCAAAAAACTTCAAGAATACACACTATATTTTTTTATATATCATCTTCTTTAACCAGCTTTTGGCACTCCTCTTAGGTCCGGCTTCCGTTCATCTACCATATTTGGTGGGTATAATCGAACAAGGTGAAGATTCTTCACCAAAGATTTAAACATCTCTTACAAACTCTATCTCAAATATACTTCTCAATCCGACTCAAATCTCGTAAAAAACAGAGACCTTAGGAAATTGGAAATAAAAAATAATAATAGTTTAAACATTTAAGACAAAGATTTTCCACTTATACTAATTAAAACCAACAACCGTTAATCTAGGAATGGGATAGTCAGTTTCAATCCAGATCAAAACATAAATATTATAAAAAAATCCAATCTTTGAACATGATCCTCGAAACTACATGAAAAATAGAGAAAACCTCTTATGAAAATATTACAAGGACAAAGGTAAAAGACTTCCAACATGAAAATATTAAGATTCATAAAACATATTACTAAATAGATATCTAATTTCAGCCTAAAGATATAGAAAGTCCATTGTCTAAGTCAAAACATATCCTTATAGGTAAGTTCAAGGAAGGAAGACCTCAACTAAAATGTATTAAACAATTCTTAGAATACTTTAGATTTACAGGAGAATTTTAGCATATCTCATTGAGATCTTTGGCATATTCTCATAGAGTTTAACATACTTGATGATCTTAAAGTACTTTCAAAGAGAAATGTACGGTCCATTAATCAGAAGACTATACAGATTTTGAAATGACAGCCATCTTTTAACACTAATAAAGAATGCCCAAAAATCCAGTTTGGATTTCACTGCCAAACTTACCAGAGTATGTGTTCAATATTGATACCATAATAAAAATTAGTAATGCCCTAGGAAAGGTTCTTACTGTTTGGGTTCAAATAAAAAATCTTGTTAAGATAAACTACAGTCAAATCTGGTTGAAGATGGATGTATCTAAGGCTCTACATACCAAAGTTTGGATTAGTTTTTGTGAGGAATAATTATTTTAGCAGAACATTTATTATGATTGTGTTCCTCATTATTGCTCTGAGTGTCTCCATTTGGGTCATGATAAAACCACTTGTAAAAAATTGTAAAGGTTGAAGAAGAGCCAAAATAAGAAGAGCAATCAATCTATTTCATCTTCCCCAAGTAATTCTCTTAATCAACTGAATACTAGAATTCCAATAGTAAAGTCAACTGTTATAAAATAAGGAAAATTAAGGAACCAGTCTAGTAAGAGTAAAGATGTACCTACACAAATCTCAGTAAATGTCTTAAAGGAGAAAGAATAAGTCATTACTTCACAAGTATGCAATAATCTTATTTCATTAAAAGAAACAATACAATAATATCCAACATAATATTCAAAGGCTCATCTACATAAATCATATACATTAAATATACAAATATCATTGAAGTTTTTCAGACAATCGAAACAAATGCAATATTCTCTGAATAAATGGAAGAAGATACCTCAGTATTGAAAGTTGTGTAAATAACACAAAAATTCATGGAGATCCTTCATACCGTTCTTACAATGAAGAAACTAGATATTTGTAAAAATTTTAAGAGAGTCCTTAGTAAAATGATGAAGAAATCCAAAGGTAGAAGCCTAAAAGGTCATATATTATCAAAAGAAATATCTTCAAAATGATCAATCAATTCCACTTTTGATTTATTTAAATGACCATCAACATAATGAACTGGAATATGAGGGGTTTGGGTGATTAAGAAACAATTAGAAGGCTCAAGGTGATTAAAATGAAAGAAAAGGTTGAGTTTATGGCTATTCAAGAACTTATGGTGGATATTGATAACATAAACAAACTTGCCCTTAAACTGGGTTTCAAAAAGTATACTTCTAATACTTATAAAAAAATTTGTTTTTTTTTAATGAAGAGTTTATTGTGAATGTTCTTGGTAGTTTCGAGCATTTTATTCATCTAAGTATAAAAAAATATTCTATAGATAAGGAAGTCCAAGTTTATTTTGTGTATGCCAAATGTAATAGGCTCAAAGGTTTGTTTTTTGGGTCATTTTAAGGGATTTAAAAGCTAATTCTAAAGAATGGATGGTAGTCGGAGATTTCAATGACATCTTTAATGTCCAAGAACAATTGCATTGCTCAAATATTTTCTTAAAGAGTATAAATGATTTCAGTAATACTCTATTAGACTGCAACTTAGAAGATGTTGGGTATTCTGGTTCCAGATTTACTTGGACCAATAATATGAAATGGAAGCGCTTGGACATGATTCTATATATTTCAAACTGGCTGGATTACTTTGACAATACAAGATTTAGACATTTATCTAAGACATGTTTTGACCATACTCCTTTGTGCATTTTAATTTACTCAGATTAAAACACATGTAAATCTTTGTTTAAATTTTAAAATATGTGGACTCTTCATTCAGAGTTCCTAAGTATGGTGGAACAAAACTTAAAAGAGCCTCTCTATGGTCCATATAAAGTTTTTTGGTACAAGCTGAAAATGCTGAGAACTGCTCTCGGAATTTGGAATTGGCAGATCTTTGGAACCATATTTGAAGCTATAACTAAAAAAAAAAAGATGAGGTGAAATCTAAAGAAGTCCGTTTGGAGTATTCCAAAAGCATTGAAGATAAAATATTATTAGACAAAGCTCAATCAAATCTACTTATTTTGTTGGCCAGAGATGAGGCTTATTGGGAACAAAATAGAAATATTCATTGGATAAACCATGAAGATAGAAATACCTCTAGTGTTCAAAAGTTTGTGAAGAAAAGGAAAAAAAAGAACCAAATTATTGGGATAAAATGTGAGGCTAACTGGTTAAGGGATAAAGGAAAAATTATAAAATTTGCTAAAGATTTATTTAAAGCTTTAGTATTTAGCCAACCAACTCAAAACTATAAACTACATTCTTAGAATAGTTTTGAGGTCGACAACAATAATACCATATATTTTTCTAGAGATGATGAGATTCATGACACTATCAAAAATCTTAGTCCAACAAGTGATGGTGGTGTGAATGGTTTTATTGGAAAGTTCTACCAATACTACTACCATATCATTGATAAATATTTAAGAGAAGCAATAGTTATTGTGTTTCACGGTCATCCCATCCATATTGGTATTTATGCCAGCTCCATCTACCTCATACCAAAAATTAAAGGCCCTCAATATTGAAAGGATTATATGCCTATAAACTTTTTGCATATTGCTTAATAGGATTATATCTAAGTTAATTAACAATAGGCTCTCCTCTATTTTACCTAAAATCATATCTGATGAACAATGAGGATTTGTTAAGAATATAAATATTCATGACAATATCCTTTTTGCCCAAGAGTTAAAAAAAAATACATAGATAGAAAAGTGAGATGATGCAACATACTAATTAATATAGATATTAAGACAAATTTTGATAGGCTTTCTTTCCATTTTTAATCAAAATTTTGGATTTGTTTGGCTTCTCTAATAGGTTTCAAGACTTAATAGTGAAGAGTATTAGCTCCTATAGCTTTTAAATTATCATTAATGAAGAGTTTCAGGGATATTTCAAGTCTTCTAAGGGGGTGAAACAAATGGATTCTTTATCCCCTAGTCTTTTTTATCATATCATATGAATACCTATTAAGGGGCCAAGACATATTTTTGTAACAAACCAGTCTCTAAGATACAAATCAAGGAGAAATATATATATATATATATATATATATATATATATATATATATACCTTTCTTAGCTTTCGCTGATGATCTGCTGATATGTGCCAATGGTTCTGCTACAAAAAAACAAGCTTCTAAACAAGTTCCTGATCTATTACCAAAAAAGGATCTAGTTAGATCATAAACATGAAAAAAAAAATTATAACATCCACAAAGATACCTATTGTTTGATTTAAACTACTAGAAAATATTACAAGTTTTAAGCAATGTTAGTTTCCTATTAAATACTGATGTATTATAATTCATTCAAAAAACAAGGTTGGGAACTTTGATGAATTAATATCCAAAATAAGGAATAAGATCTTTGAGTGGGACAGTAAACACATATTCTACGGTGGCAGGCTTACTCTAACCCAAACTGTCTTGTATCACATTAAATGTTGTATATTACAAAATATTATACTTCAGTCAATAAAAGGTTTGTTTAATAGGTTTTTGTGGGGTTCATTAGGAATAAAATCATCCACTATATGGTCTAAGTGGAAAATCTTATGTAAGGCTTATGAGGAAAGAGGCCTAAACCTCAAAAGTATAGATGATATTCAAACAACCTTTTCCCGCAAACTCTTGTTTAACTTCAGAGCTCAAAAGATAATATGGCATAAGTATATGTCATATATCTATTGTCTAAGGCACCACCATATCCTTATTCAAGATACTATAAACGACTCTAAAGTTTGGAAGAGGTTCTTAAATATAAGAGAACTAACATACGGTTATATTTATTGAGGCATATGTAAAGGGTCCACTAATTCCTGGATTGAGAAATTATGTTATCCTTACCCTTTCATTTCATTTGCAAAAGATGAAGACATAACATGGTACACTAAAGATATAATTATTAGCTATTAGTATAACGATCATTGGGATATAGAGAAACTAAAACACTTGGTTCTTCTCTCTAATCTTAAGAAAATTATGAAGATTTCTAACAAAGACTCAGTTGATGAAAATATTAGATGGTTTCTTACTAATTCATAGAATTTCAATACAAATGATACATGAAAAACTGTAAGAATCAAAAGAAATAAATCAAACATTTATAAAAGGATATTATACACTATAACATCTAATAAATGTTCATATCTTCTATGGAGGATCTTATATAAATGGGCTTCTTCATATCTCTGTCATGCAACAAAAAAATTCATCAATGACATCCAAATGCCAGTTCTGTGAGAATACAAAAACTATTCAATATCTTTTTATACATTTTTATATAGCTTTGGAGATATGAAAATATTTTGCTGGTCTATTTGGTACCTTAATATCTAGGAAAATGAATGTTATTCATTTGATAAGAAACTAGTTCTGGTCTTCAGATAAGGATGTTCATATAAGAATCATACTTTTTCAATAATATCTTGGGTTATTTGGCAAGGCAAAAGCAAAAGCAAACATCAAGATGAAAGAATAAGACTTTCTTAACTAATTGACCATATCAAATTCATACTATCAAGCTTAAATCAAACAAAGTTACTAGAAAAGAAGCATTCGACTTATGACTATCATTCTTGGTTGTTTTCAACACTTTAATAATCCAAGGATATGTATCTCTATCAAATGGATCAAGCCTATAAGAAACAAGTTTAAACTAAATTCTGATGGTGCTTGAAATATCTCATGAGAAGCAAGTGGAGGAGGGCTAATTATATATATATATCAATGGAGAATTAGTTGTTGCTTATAGAAAAATCTATTGCCAACAAACTTCATTAATAGCTGTATGCATGACATCGCTGGATGGTCTCATTCTTTGCAAGGATAAATGAATTAGATTTTTGGACATCGAGATAGACTCAAAGCTCATTACTGAAATGTTAGCTAAAAGGAAGGCTCCCTGGTATCTTGATGATATCCTAAACTGCTGCATAAAACTGATTACATCTAATACGATATTAATATACCTATTTAGAGAGTAGAATAAGGTTGTTGATTGGATGACAAAATGGACTCTCATATGTAGAATAGATCTTAACTACACTCAAAACCAAGTTCTTCATCCTTTAAGGGCTATAATTTTGCTTGAAAGACTGGATGTAGGATATATTAGAGCTGAAACTTCTTAATATTCCTGGGTTTGATTAAGAACAATATAACCAAGCTTATTTAGTTAATTATGCTTGTTTCAATATCAACAAAGTATTAACTAATCAATGTTTCCAACATCATCAAACAAGTTAAATACCTTACTTCTTTGATACCGTTTTTAATACTGCAATATATGTACAAAATTAGTAGGAAACAATACCTAAAAATTTGGTTGGACATCAAATTATGGCAAGGCTCTTTCTTTTCTTGAAAACTTCTCGTTTAAACTACAAAGGTAGAGTCCCAAAATTGGCAGAAAATCATTTTGGAATGTGAAACAGGAAACAATGATTTAGCTTGAAAATGCTGGAATCTTGGCTAAATTTGAAGAATTTAATAGGCTTTAATAAGTGATGAAAACTTGATAAATGAAAGAGTGATTTACTTTTATCAAATTCAATTTACATGAATCTATGGATACCCTTTCTTAAAATGCAAAATAAAAAAATCAGTTCAATGGTGCATTATTTTTGAACTCATGTTCTTTATATTTTCAAAAAGATAAAAAGCAAAAAACTAGCTACCACATACATATAAATTTCAATTGTTTGATATAAATTTTTTAGAGGAGAGTTGACTGATATTAATTTTTTAATTTTGGTGATTTATTTTAAAAGGTTTTAAAAAGGTCGTCATTTATCCTTTTATCGTAAATTAAGAATAAGAATTAATACTTCAACGTATTATGAATAATTTTTTTCAATATTAAAATAAATATAAAAATATATGAAATAACTTTAAATATCCTCATTGTTTTGAATCAACAAAACAAGACTTAAATATCAACAAACGCTTAAAAATAACTCAAATAATCAAATTTTATTTAAAAATTATCATTTATATCTAATTTAATGAGACGAGAAGACATATCAAGGTACATTACCGATCTAAAATCTAAACACAAAAATAAAATGGATTCGGTGGATACTGGATCGCAATTCAATATATATATAAAAAAAGCTCTGATTAATTTTGAACTCTCTCACTCTTGAAGTAAAAACGAAAAAGGCAATAATGCAAATTGGGTCTGTACTTATACGAGAATCCAACTGTAAAGGCATCAGATGGTCTCGAACCGTCAATTTAAACACAATTGACGCCTTCTTCTTAGCCTTCGCTACCCCAAGCTCTCAATTCTCCCCGATCCCACCAATTCCCCCACGAAAAACAGCCTCTGAAATTCCACCATGAGCTTTCAAGATCTGGAAGCAGGGAGGCCCGTCGCTAACAGACGGGGCATGATCAACAACGCCAAACAGGACGCCACGCAAGCGGTCGCCTCCGGCATTTTCCAGATCAACACCGCCGTCAACACCTTTCAGCGACTCGTTAATACCCTAGGGACCCCCAAGGACACCCCTGAGCTACGCGAGAAGCTGTAAGTCCCTCCCTCCTTTTTTCTTTAATTCAATTATTGTATCTTTCAACATTTTTTGATCTTTTGTTTTCGATCAGTGTATAGAAATTGGTGTTGATGAATTCTGGCGTATTCTTGATTGGAATTCATTCGTTTTTACTCTGATTAAATTTACATTTGTAGTTTGATGACACAGATTGCATGTATCTGTAGTTGGGTAAACGGGTTTGTTTAAGAAAAAAATGACCCGAGACTAAGGTGAATTTCGGACCCTAATTGTGGTAATGAGGAGTCGTTGAATTTTCTGTTTGTTTTAACTCCTGTGCATATAGACAAGTTCTGACTATAAAATATGATCCAAAAGCTCTTTCGCTTTCAATAGAGATGTAGGGAATGTTATCATCCAAACTTAGGGTGTATATGTTATGTTTCTAAAAACAGTTGCTTTTCAGCAATAACTTTTCTTACTTTGATAACAGTATACAATCTGCTTGAACATGGGTGATTTAGTTCATGTTCTATGGGATAAAAACTATTTTTTACCTCTTCATGCAGATAGTTGTCCTGTAAGCTGCTATAAATTCATAGTTGTATCTTTCCACTTGCTTAAGACCTCTACTTGAGTCACTCAGAATCCTTCTCACTTGTAATGATACTTTATGGTACTATATCAATATTTGAACTAAAATTCGTTCCTCTTTGGTCGTTCCGATTCAACAAGGGTAAAATTTATCAGTTCCATTACAAGAAGAGATTCATTGATGAAGTGATTAAATTTTCCTTTTAATGTCTAACGAAGTGAGTTGAATCCTGCTAAAGTTTTTTTTTGGTTTTTTTATTGAAACTTGACTACATTACGTATGCTCTGTAAGTTTCTGTCATGAAAAGAAACATGGAGATGTTGGCTTGTTAGAGGATTTATACTGGTTTCATGCACATAGGATTTTTGGCTTTGCAGCTATGAGTTTGTGTATGTGACAACGCTTTTTGGTCAAAGAACTTCCTCTTCTGGAGTTTAGCTTCAAAAATATTTAGAGGCAGAAAAACTCTAGCTCTTTTGGGTAATGACAATTATACTTTTGATACGTTAGGAGAAGAACCTATTTTATAACTTTTTATTGATGTTTTGTTATTCATAACGGATAACTATTTTAAAGAAAATACCTCTGTACCAGAGAATGAGGTATATCATTATCTACATAAAAAATATATTTTACCAACAACAATGCCACTTGACACCTAAAGAGTGAAAATAACTCTTCACTTTCCTAGAAAGCCTCAATTCGTTTTGTTTAAGGAATCCGCAATGAACTAACGGAATCAGAAATATATTCAATGGGATGAGTAATGTGTTGTATAAGTTGGTCTTTTCTTTTGTTGATTGTAATGTTGTCCGCGTGGTAGAGCAAAAGTTTTGAGATTTGGTGCTGCTTATTTTCTCCTGTTGACGTGTTTCCTATAACATATAGATAGTACAAAACACCTTGTTTTCAGTTTGTTTGAATGTAACTTAGATGCTTTTTTTTTTATGTTCTTTTCACACCAAAAAAAAAAATAACTTAGATGCTGAGCAGATAACTTGGCACCGGTTATTCTCTCACATCTCAAGCTAGCTATGCAATAGCTGCATTAAACAACAGTGTGAAACTTTGTCTTAGCATGTATAGGGCATGCAAATAACTTCCTTATAGTTTTTAACATTCCATCTAAACCTGCTCCCCCTCGGGAGTCTTTATCATTTGCATAATAATGCATTTAAAAAAGAAATTAAACAAAGATCAGTTCAAATACTTATTATTATTATTAGTATTTATTTATTTCAAAAAAAATAAGTACACCACAAGTAAGGACTCCTCTTGAAAAACTATGATAATGCATTTATCTTTTCTGTTGTACGCTATGCTCATGTTCTGTTGCTTGTCAGGCACAAGACAAGGCTGCATATTGGTCAGCTAGTGAAGGACACTTCAGCTAAACTGAAACAAGCCAGTGAAACAGATCACTATGCAGGTGTCAGTGTAAGTGTGCTTCCATGGTAGCTGGCTGATTACACAAACAAAACACAGAAATGTCCCTCGAAGCATAAAAGAATTAGATGTGTTTCTGTTGTTTAGTACAGAAGCTATGTAGTTGCAAAATGTTGAATAGATTGTCTTTAATTTGGAAAATGCTAATAGATTGTCTTTTGTTGATTGTAATAAGAACTCTGCTTTAGTATGTTAGATCTTCATTTCTCTCATTATTTCTTCTATTCTGAAAAGATAGCATAGTGACCATCTCTGACTGTTTGCTATTGCAGCCAAGCAAGAAGATTACAGATGCTAAACTTGCAAAGGACTTTCAGGCAGTGTTGAAAGAGTTTCAGAAGGCTCAGAGGCTTGCAGCTGAAAGGGAAACTGCATATACTCCTTTTGTTCCACAATCGACGCCTTCAAGGTTCGCCACTAGTGCTGGATAAAGCATTCTTTGTAAAGAAAGCATTTTGACATGGGAGAGTCTCTTGTTAATGTTGTATTCCTCTGGAAATATTAGTTTCGAAAAAACCTTTGGACATTCTATATCGATTGCAAGTGCATACTTATATTTCCCCTTTTCCTTCCTAAGTTTGCCATTATCTTTCTCACGTTACTACTTTTTCTTTCATTGGGTATATAGCTATGGTGAGTCTCAAGCAAGTTCAGATAAAACTCAGGAGCAACGCTCTCTTCTTGTGGAATCTAGAAGGTCAGTTTTCTGGGCAAAATTACGGAACTGGTCATTAATTACTAGGTCCCGTGTCAGTACTGGATCACTTAACCATGCTTCATTATTGGAAAAACAAGCACCGAGTTAATACATGCCCCTCA
Organism: Limnanthes douglasii subsp. nivea; assembly: GCA_036936605.1. NCBI lineage: Eukaryota > Viridiplantae > Streptophyta > Magnoliopsida > Brassicales > Limnanthaceae > Limnanthes > Limnanthes douglasii. The sequence continues at coordinate 271,486,259 of JAUPFV010000005.1, forward strand.
GCTAAAGAAAAATGATGGAGAGTTGACCAAACTAGGCGCTAATTTCACTAGTTTGGAACATATAGGTCCTAAACTTGTTCATGGTAACTTGTATTCGTGTCCTAGTTTTATTCTCTCGAGAATTCTATTCTTTATATGCACTAATTATAATCTAGTATGAACAACATCAAAAAATTTTGTTCAAATTAATCACTCTTCCATTGACAGACTGTTTTACTTTATAAAGTATAGTACGAAAGCAGTAGGAACAGATACCTCAAATTAATTTCTTTTTGGCTTTCCTGTTTTTTGAAGAAAAAACATGTGTTCCATAGTTCGATGCATTGTCTTTTCTTTGTTTCTTGGTACATCACCTCAATATTTCATATGAAATTGTTAGATCATTTTCTTAACAGTAACTGTTAAAAGCAAGATGGAGTTAATTGCTGGAGAACAGAATAGTTTCTCAGTTTTAACACATAATTGGGTATGCCTTTATGTAGTCTGTCATAGAAATTTGACTTCTTTATCTTTTGCCTACTACTTCTGTCATTAATATGAGTAAGGAGCTAGGTGGAATCATAGATTTCCTGTATTTATCATCATAGATGAAGTGTTAGCAACTATCATTTTTGTTGCAGACAAGAGGTCGTGCTACTGGACAATGAGATTGCATTTAACGAGGCTATAATTGATGAAAGAGACCAGGGAATACAGGAAATTCAGCAGCAAATTGGTGAGGTCAACGAGATCTTTAAAGATCTAGCAGTGCTGGTCCATGAGCAAGGAACCATAATCGGTAAGTCAATTTCCATATGCAAACTTAATTCCATGAAACATTGATCGTGTATTCAAATTTCAAGTGTATACGTGACGCAGATGATATTGGATCTCATGTTGAAAATGCACAAGTTGCAACATCACAGGCCAAATCCCAGCTTGCCAAAGCAGCAAAGACACAAAAATCAAATTCATCTCTGGTAAATTTTAGCATTTTACTTTGTTGGGAAATAAAGGATCATCCGTTTCACAGCTTACTACAAATTCTCTGGTGAAGTAGATCATGTTGCAAGTATTATACCTAGATTTTTAGGTTGGTTTTCTTGTTTTACCCTGCAGGCTTGCTTGTTGATGGTAATATTCGGAATCGTGCTGCTCATTGTAATTGTAGTGCTTGCGGCTTGATACAACATGAAGGGTTTGGTAGCAGTACTACTACTGCTGAGCAACAAGAGACGATATGACGATCTCTGTTTGAATTTAGGTTGAGTGTGTTCTTTTTGAGAAGGTGGTTGGATATTTGCTTGGATTTCGGTATATAAATGTATGTTATGGTTGATGTCCAGCTATATGATTTGGCTTAGTTTCTATAACTTGGTGTTGCCTTTTCTTAAGCATGTGTGCTCTCTTTTTCTCTCTCTCTACCAAACGGATTGATGGGATATAGTAAAGGTTATTAATTTTATTTATATTTATTTTTTCATTGTAAGTGCTCTTGACTGTTATCCATTTGATTTAGATTGTGGACTCAGAATGTTATAAGAGAATCATATGGTCAATTGTGGACTCAGAATGTTATCAGAGAATCATATGGTCAAGGGGAACCCAAACTCTGCAAGTCTTTGTTACATGGAACAAAAATTGTATTACCTGATTCTGAAAACTGACAATCATTTGTGTTTTGTAATGCTTCTTTATCCTAAGCTTAATAGTCTATTTTTCTTTTACTCTTCGGAAATATGTTAGGGCTTTATTTGATTAGGCTGATCGGTATGATCCTTTGTTTCTTTTAGGTTAGGCCTTGCTGATAAAAGAAGCTTAAAATGCTCCTCAAGTGATATGTCTAAGTCCTCGTCAGATCCCCAACCCGTGTTTTTGTGAATATTTTTTCTCCATCTCTTTTTAACAAAGTTACACAAGCATGAAGTATTTTGGGCTAAAAATTATTGTTGGTCCTTTATGTATACTCAGTATATTAAAGTAGTCCGACACATATTTATTTTGTCTCTCACCCATCCTTCATGTTTGAGAAATACACACGATTGGTCCACGACACATATTTATTTTGTCTCTCACCCATCCTTCATGTTTGAGAAATACACACGATTGGTCCCCAACACATATGAGCCATGAAAAACTGACACGGGGCATATGACAACTTCTTTGTTGAATAATGTCATTTCTCCTGTCTTCAATAAAGAAATAGAAATTCTAGGGAATTCATTTGTTGGACAAAATCAAATTATTACTCCTACCAATATTGAACTTGCACAATGAGTTAATGGGATAAAGTGGGGAAGGTTGTCACAGATACCGAGATCCTTAATCTCATCACTAGTAGTTGTTCCGGCCCTCCTCATCAATCTCAGACACATCACCATAATAAAGGCTGAATAATTTCGTAAGCTCCAACACTTCCTACATGACTTCTTTTCAGGCTATTCCATCTGTTGCACACTCCACAAATGGATTTGGTAGAGTCTCATATGTCATGTAAAGATAACAGAAGCTCTCTAGATCAAATGCAAGTCCAGTTCACGTGCAAGGGATGCCTTCATCTTCACAGCACCACCACTCAGCTGTACAATCTGAAACACCAATGATTCGTTTTGGGTGCAAGGGATGCCTTCATCTTCACAGCACCACCACTCAGCTGTCCGATCTGAAACACCAATGATTAGTTTTGGGGACGAAAGAAAGTTAATGACACAAATGCAATAGGTGTCATGCACTAGTGCTTTGACAGGTTTTTAGCCGAAAAGTAATTTAAATAAAATCTCTCAAAAAATTCGAACTTTTATCTGTAATAGGTTTGTTAGACGAATCTTAAATAGTAAATCTCTTAAAAGAAACCCTAAATAGTTGTTAAAAAATTATACAAATATTTATTAGTAAAATCGTATTAAATATTTGGTTCGTTTACTTAAATAGTTACCCATTTAACTATAAACATTAATTTGTCTGCAAAGTTCACCGTAGCTGTCCAAGCCTCAATAGTCAATCTCAATAACTAAGTGACTAAAACAGCATATCTACTATAAACGAACCGTGAAACGGACATCTGAAAGTAAAACTAAAAAGTTTCCATGTCAAGCGCATTTGGTATTCGTTAAGTTGCAATATTTGAATGATAGAGTGAAGACACAACAATCAACAGAGCCGATAAAATAGCTGTGGAGAATGTCACAACAGAGACAACTCCTGCATGAGCCCTCATTCCAGCCGGTATATTCCACACAACACCACCACCATTGCCATGACTGCTAATTGACAATACTCGACATCTACGTTCGACTCCAAAGCAGCAAAGGAACAAGTCTGGATTGCCAAAGTTCACTCTTGAATACCCACTATCTTCCAAGGGCTGCAAAGTAAGAAGCATCTTAATTATAGTCAATCAGAATAGCTTGTTTCCAGCCTAAAAGTTGAAGAAGAAATAAAAAACAATACTCTTTTTTCATGTTCAGTTCGGCAGATGAGGATTATATTAAGAAAATAAACCATGGAGAAGATTCAAAATACAAAGTTAAAAACCAGTGTACTTTCTCTTTTCTCACTAATTTGGAACTTGAAGAAACTATTCTTAAGAGTTTGAGAGAGTAATATGTTTTATGCGGTTGCAAAAACCGATTATAGATCTCGAGGCATATGTGAACATTAACGAAAACATATTAGCATGCCCTGAGTGATATTTTCCAAAAATAATGTTAAAGCTGTCTATACAATTTACAAAACCAATCTATGATCAGTTGGTACATGAAAACAAAAGAACACCGGAAAGTTTAAAAGCATGCTTCCAGTTTCTTGCATAAATTCAAATGGAAACATCATCATAAAATTCCTTAACAGCCAGCTAGGGCTTAAAACCTCGAATCGTCCCTCGCCTATCAGGTTCCGATACATATAGGCCATGACTTCCAAACATTCAGTGGGGGTCCCTTGACTTACAAACGTCCGGTGGGGTCCCTTGACTTGCTGATTTCACTAAAATCACTAAAATCAGTCCCAGTGCGTCGGATATTAGGGACTAACTTTATTGAAATCTGCAAGTCGAGGGACTAAATTCGTTGAAATCTGCCAGTCCAACGACTAAATGCATTAGAAATTTGCAAATCCATTGACTCCCACCAAACGTGACAGTCGAGGGATGATTTGCGGTTTTAAACCAGAGGTATTTAAGTTATGTTAAGTGAGATCAAGTTAGAAACTAGCTGGCTTGGTCTGGCATTTTGTTTTTTTGAGCCAGACAAGCTAAGGCAGACTCACTTGGTTCAAGCTCAAGGTTCTGGTTGAGACCAACTCAAACATATAAGTAAAGTAGCTTAAACTATAGACTGGTATGTTCTCAAGAGCATACTCAATGAAATTGACTTACTTGATAACGTGCGTGTAAAGGAAGTTTTATGTTGATTTCAAGTCCATTTTCATTCCCCAACACGACGCCCTTATCAACATCCATGTGAATCTCCACAGCAGACCGGTTTGAAAGAAAAGAAGGCAATTCCAAATTGGTATCTCCAAAAACAGCTACATCTTTAAATACTGCAATACTCAAATTACTTAAATCATAAAGAAGTAGACAAAAAGTGGTTTCATTGCCCTGTTAAACTTAAACAAATCACTTGTTAGTACTACCTCTGCGTTCTTTAAGATGTTGAAGCTCAAACGGGTCAGCAAAAACTCCAGAGGGAAGCCTTTCGATTATTACAAGCTCAGAAGAAGGAGGTACGGGCTCTTGCTGAACGTAAAATCTGATACATGTAGAGAGATGACGATGAGAACCTTCACCGATAAGATGTCGCTCTACTACGGATTGTCTTGCATCATCTACTTCTTGGCAAGACCCCAAAGGAGGTCTGTCTAGTATGAAATCTTCGAAATCTGAATTCACCAAATGGTGGTACCTTTCGAAATAAGATTGCATAATGTATTTGTGGGAAGTACAAAACGAATTTGATTTCTTCTCCAATTCGGTGACCTGAAAATTAAGGATTATAGTAATTGAGAAGAGAAAAACCTAAGAATGAATCTAATTGATGTTGATCAAACATTCTTTAAACTACATATACAGTGAGAAAAAGAGATGGAGAGAATGACAAGAAGAGTAATAGGTCATACTGACGTCGCTTGATGAACGAGCAGTGGTAAGAATAAGAGTAAGAGTCTCTGGTGTATGTGAATCGCCATTGAATCTGCTTCAAGTGAGAGAAAGAGACGCAGACCTCAATCTAAATTGGGGAAGATGCTTTCAAACTTAAAATTAACAAAATCAGGATTGAATTTTAGGTATTTTACACGATTTGAATCGAATTATAAAAATCCGATTAAATTTTAACATGGGTTGCGTCTCGATTCAACTCAAAATCTTGTTAAGTTTGAGATCTGGTAGTTGGTACTGTAATTAACAAAATTCGATTTGGGGTATTATTCTACTTGCCAAAGTTGTTGATTAGTAGCTGTTACAGAAACTCCTTCATTAGCTAGTAAAATCGTAAGAATGTCTATTAAAATTACATTATGTGATAACTTAATTAATAGAAGGTGATAAATATATTTTACTGAAATATTTAGAATAAATAGTGTCGGTATCACAATTCTTTTTTAATGAACAACATAATATTACCGTTAGTTCCTGTTTTATGTATCTTTTATATAAATATAACATCAAATATGATATCATGATTTTGGTCAAAGCAATAAGAAGGTAAGGCCATCTCTAACCGCGAGACCGACGGTAAAAATGTTAATAACGTGGGTTTTGGGTTCCAATATGGGAGCCCGAATCACTATTTGGTCTTTATCTCAGTCTTTGGCGATCCTGGGATGGAGACCCAGATGAAAGAGAAAATAACGGACTGAAATATTGTTTCAGTCGCATAGAAGAGAAAAGAAAGGGAGGAGAGAGAAGAAAAGAATTACAAAATTTTATTTTAGGTAATTGTAGGTTTCATTCATATAATTTTAGTTTTGATATTGGTATATAATTATTATATTGAAATTTAGTTTATAATATAATTAAAGTCTATAAAATTAATTTATAATAAAAAACTGTTATAATATAAATATAAATTTAATTTATAATAAAAAAAAATAAGTTATAATATAAATATAAATTTAGACGGGGACATATTAGGTATCTATTTCAATAAAAAAAGATTGCACTAAAGTTTATCAATTTCTAAATGCGTTTAACCGATTGTTATTTGTTACAATTGAATGTCAATTTTTCATATCTAATTTTTCTGGTTTTCTCAAGATAATTATTGTATAATTTTCCTGGTTTTCTCAAGATAATTATTGTATATTATCGTCAACTCAAGATAATTATTGTATATTATCGTCAACTGATTGGCATCCCTTAATATTTTTCTAGGTTTAAAATTTTAGAATGGATGAATAAGGCAACGTGTACTAAACTTCATAAACTCTTTTATAAATAAAAAATGGACTAATATAGTAAATTATTAAATTAGATTTAAAAGTTATAGATTCATTACAAACTTAATTTTTTTTAAATAAACAATGTTGTTGATTTACTTACATTTACGAAATATTTATCATCCACGAATAATTCTATAACATATATATTGATTTATTGTAAATAAGAATTAAACAAACAAATTTATAACATAAATTTAAAATAAATAATATTGTAATTTTTTTTATAAAAATATTAATGTTAATTAATAATTAATAATATAGGTTATATTATTTATTATAAAGTTAGTAAATGTAAATTGAGAGAGTGAGATAGATGGATAAATAAAGAGAGTGAGATGAATAGTTAAAAGATAGTGGAATTGTTTGGATTGAATTGTTTATATTAAAAGTCTCTCGAATAGTAAAGTAACAGTTAGGCCATCTCTAACCGTAGGTCTCCCCGGAGACTTGGTCCAGCCCCGGAGACCTCTATTTATTTACAGATCTGCCACACAGCTTCTAACCGTTACTTTACTATTTCAGAGACCTTTAATATAAACAATTCAATCAAAACAATTCCACTATCTTTTAACTATTCATCTCACTCTCTTTATTTCTCACTCTCTCTCACTCTCTTAATATTTACATTATCATCCTACATTTACTAATTCTATAATAAATAATTTAACCTATATTGTTAATTAATAATTGATATTAATATTTAACAAGATCAATTATTTTAAATTTATGTTATAAATTTGTGTGTTTAATTTTTATTTATAATAAAATAATATGTATCTTTTAACTATTCATTTGACTCTCTTAATTTCTCATTATATCTCACTCTCTCAATATTTACATTATCATCCTACATTTACTAATTCTATAATAAATAATTAAACCTATATTGTTAATTAATAATTGATATTAATATTTTTTTAATTAAATGTCGTCTTATTCATAAATTCTAAAATTTTAACCCTTTGAAATTACTACGGGGTGACATTTCACTAATTGCATTAACTATAATATACAATAATTATCTTGAAAAGACCGAGAATACCAGATTTCATTAAAACATTACACTTAAATCAAAAGCATTACAAAACTAGAAATACATAAGCACATAACTTAAACCAAATGAAAGATAAGCTAATCCTAAGTTAGCATTTCACACTTAGTTTTACGGAGTCGGATAGTTCATTCCATACTCAAATCTTTTCTCGAATGAATATTCCTCTTCATCACTACTTCTTTCGGGAGTTGAGTACATATTGGACATGTAAATGGGTCTCGATGACTTAAGATAAGCTAGCCTATCGAACACTTCTTCGCGTCCGCGTGGTCGGGGCATTAAACATCCTGGACGCGATGCCTCCCTACCGTGGTTGAAGAACATTCTGCACAAAACCGCATCGACGAAACCAAGAATCTCCTCTTGCATCGTACCTCTGACGAAGTCAAATGCGCTTAGGAGGCTTACATCTTCGTGCACATTCCAGCCTGGATCACCCATTGTTATAACTAAAATGTTTAGTTTCATAGAGTGAAATATGGTATTTATAGACTCAAACTCGGTTGTTCAATTCTAAAATAATACGCGGGAAAGGGTGTTTTTGTTCCCGCATAAAACGTTTTGAGGCGGAAAACCTTCACTTCATTTGTTTCTTCCCGCCGGGTGTTTTTTTCTACCATTGACGAATGATATGAATTTAATTAAACTTTATGTTGTATTATATTTGTTTTACATTCACGTCTAACATTGTTATGTAAAAGGGTTACAAACTAGCCCACTACAAAAAGTCTAATAAAAAAACTAGAATCCGAATGAAAAAGGGTTACAAACTAAACTTAAGCAGCATTAAACTTACACATCATAGTACAATCTTAAATTAAAAAAAATTCAATTAAACAACATTAGAAAAAGCTTAAATTAAAAACATTACACTGAAACAACATTGAAAAAAACTTTAAAGATAAACAACATAGAATACTACTCATATCGACCACGTTCGGACCACACATGTTTGACAAGATCATCTTGGAGTCGTTTGTTTAATCTTTCACTGCGGATTGACCGATGACGAATCATATAGTCCTCAAGTGAAATATTTCCACTCCTATTGTCCATATCCACATTACCACATTCATATATACGTGCTCGTGCTCGACGAGATATGGCGGGATCAGTTTCATCGTCGTCAGAATCTTCGTCTGCATACTCGTCACGTTCGTCTTCCACAATCATGTTATGTAATATCACACATGTAATCATGATATTAGAAAGATGTTGAGTACTCCATCCGCGGCCAGGGTTTTTTATTATGGCAAACTAAGATTGTAGAATACCAAACGCTCTTTCAACGTCCTTACGGTATGATTCTTGCATTTTAGAGAATAATTTCTCTTGAAGGTTAATCGGTGATCGAATAGCTTGGATAAGTGTTCCCCATTTTGGATAAATACCATCCGCGAGATAGTATGTAATATTATGCTCATGACCATTTACAACATAAGCTACGGTAGGAGTATTCCCGTTAATTAAATCATCAAACAACGGTGCACGATTAAGAACGGTCACATCATTTTGAGCTCCCGGAATACCAAAAAATGCATGCCATATCCATGTATCATGAGAAGCAACTGCTTCTAACACAATAGTTGGTTTTTTGGACCTACCAGTGTATGCTCCTTGCCAACCTGTTGGACAGTTTTTCCAAGTCCAATGCATACAATCAAGTGAACCGATCATACCTGGAAATCCCCGACGTTCAGCTTTAGCGAGTAGACGATGTAAATCTTGCGTCGTTGGTCCACGTAGGTACTCACTTCTATATAAAGTTATTACAGTTGCACAGAACTCGTTCAGAGTATCTATAACAGTTTGTTCACCCATATGAAATGTTCCGTCTAAGCTATCCGCGGGCATTGCATAAGCTAACACACGTAAAGCAACAGTTACTTTCTGATGTGGGGTAAATTTATTGCGTCTACTGGCATCCAAACCTCTTTGAAAGTATGAATTTGCTTGTTGAACATCTTCCATAATACGTAAAAATAATCTACGATGCATACGATAGCGCCTTCTGAAATCATCATCGGAGAATGTTGGATTTTCAATAAAATAATCTGCCATTAGTTTTGCATGTCCCCCTTCACGGTTACGGCGTTTGTACTTACGACCATGCACAGAGCCACGAGGTTTTGAAGCTTCACCACTTGAATTTCCCGTACCAGTGTCTGTATACATTTCTGCAAGATATGTCATAGTCTGACTTCGAACTAAGTTACTGACGTTAACAAAATTTTGAATTTGACTATGAGACTCTTCAAAATCTGCTTCCCATTCTGAAAGCATACGAGTAAAATCAGGTTTATTGAAACTCATTTTGTTGAAAAAATATCAGACTTTTGAATTGGAAAAAGAGTTGTGAGAAGTGTTTCAAATTGGAACAGTTGTGGCAAGTGTTTTGAATTGGAAGAAGTTATGGATTCCGTGTATTTATAGAAGCATTTGTGGTGAGTGGAGTTAGTGGGTGTATTTATTTTATTGAAGATAATTGAGTAAACTTTTTGTCAAATCATAAATAAAGTTTTGATAGATTGGTGGAAGTTAGTGGGTGTTTTATTATATTGAAGATAATTGAGTAAGCTTTTTGTCAAATCAGAAATAAAGTTTTGATAGATTGGTGGAAGTTAGTGGGTGTTTTATTATATTGAAGATAATTGAGTAAGCTTTTTGTCAAATCGGAATAGAGTTTTGATAGATTGGTGGAAGTTAGTGGGTATATTTATTTTATTGAAGATAATTGAGTAAGCTTTTTGTCAAATCGGAATAGAGTTTTGATAGATTGGTGGAAGTTAGTGGGTGTATTTATTTTATTGAAGATAATTGAGTAAGCTTTTTGTCAAATCAGAAATAAAGTTTTGATAGATTGGTGGAAGTTAGTGGGTGTTTTATTATATTGAAGATAATTGAGTAAGCTTTTTCTCAAATCGGAATAGAGTTTTGATAGATTGGTGGAAGTTAGTGGGTATATTTATTTTATTGAAGATAATTGAGTAAGCTTTTTGTCAAATCGGAATAGAGTTTTGATAGATTGGTGGAAGTTAGTGGGTGTATTTATTTTATTGAAGATAATTGAGTAAGCTTTTTGTCAAATCAGAAATAAAGTTTTGATAGATTGGTGGAAGTTAGTGGGTGTTTTATTATATTGAAGATAATTGAGTAAGCTTTTTGTCAAATCAGAAATAAAGTTTTGATAGATTGGTGGACGTTAGTGGGTGTTTTATTATATTGAAGATAATTGAGTAAGCTTTTTGTCAAATCGGAATAGAGTTTTGATAGATTGGTGGAAGTTAGTGGGTGTTTTATTTTATCTTGAATGGTATAAATACACAAGCTTGGAACCAAACTAATTCATAACACTTCAGAAACATTTATCCCAAAGGAAAATAATAGTCTCTCTAACAAAAACCTTTATCTTCTACCAAAAAAATGTCAAAAAATGGACTTCGAACGAAAACATAGCTCTATGCAAAGCCTATAGAAAAATTTCTGAAGATCCATGTGTAGGAGTGCAACAAACCGAAAGTCGTTTTTGGAAAAAAAATCAAAGATTCAATGTATGAATATTTAGGAGATGTTGATAACGACATCAACCATGTACAACGAACTGAAGAAGGTCTTAGCAATCGTTGGAAAAAACATATTTTTCCTTCGGTTAACAAATGGAACCAAGCGATCAAGCAAGTTGAAAAAACACCGGTTAGTGGAACTAACATAGCGGATCAATTAAGTATTTTTATTACACATGATTTCAACATTTAGCAATTGTTAATGTTCATGTATATATTAATATTAACTAATTTATTTATTATTTTTCATCTAGGAAATTCTCAAACTAGACTTATATTCAAATTTTACCCGTGGAAAAAAATTTCAATTCCATCATTGTTGGGAAATTTTAAAGGATTCGGTCATGTTTCAATCGACAACATCAAATTCTCATACTTCTCAAACCAACCAACCTCGTCCTATTGATACGGATTCCGAACAACAGTTTACGAAATCACAACCTTATTGTGATCTCGGAATTGATACCGATCCACCCGCTACTAATATTAATAGGCCCATGGGTAGAAATCATGCTCGTCGGAACAAAAATAAACAAAAGATAAGTGATAGTGATGCATCTGCGGAAAGGACTGAAGGCTTGGGTAAGATTCTAGCAATGCAAGCTAAAGCTAACGCACTCATGAAAGAGGCGAATGATCTTACACGGACTAAGATAGGACATATGCAAGATACTTATAGATTGGTGGAAGAGGCGAATGATTGTAACATCATGAATGTTGATACCACCAATATGACTCCGGACTCGAAAAGCTTTTGGACCAAAAAAAAGAAAAATATACGTGAACGCATCGAGCGCGCTACATATCGACCTTCATTTAACGACGGAACGGATTATGGAAATGATGGACCAAGTGGAAGTTCTGGTTTCAATAATTTCACTATGTAATGTATCGTAATTGTTTCTTTGTTATTTGTGTTTTCTTGTATTTTTATTTATTTTGCATGTGTGTTTTCAAGTTTCGGTTGCTATTTTTTCGAAAATTTATTTTCGAACAAATTAATACAACTATGTATTTGATTTTCGCAATTTATGAATTAAGTTTTTATTATAAATGAATCTGTAGAGACTATTTACAAATTTAAATTTAATTTCTAAATTTAAATATTTATTATAAATGAATTTTTTTAAATTTTAATTTCAATTAAATCTAAAAATGTCAAATGAATTTAGTTTAGATTATCAATCGTTAATAAATATTAATTTAGTACAAATTTTAATTAACAAAACTCGACCCATATATTTGTTTTAAAATACTTTTTATAAATAGACTTTCAGAATTTTAATCTATAATTGAATACTAAAATTGCATTTAAAATTTACAAATTGAATATTATATTTTTAAATTAAAAAAATTAATAAAATATAAAGGTAACAAAAGAGATCCATATTTATTCCTTCTTTAAAGGCTTGTATTCCTTCTTTATTTCAATAAGCCCTTTTGATTAATAAAAAAAACAATACAATTGTGTATGGGTGTATGCTTTGATTTATATCCATTTGTTTGTAATCGATGTGAATATGAAGCATAAAAAAAACAAAACAGATCCATATTTATCCATATTTGATATATAAATGGTATTTAAACGCTATCGTTTTGGAGAAACTTTCTCTCTCCTACACCTTTCTTCTTCTGCTGTTAGTGAAATGCCTTTTTCTCTCTCCCTACCCCCTTTCTCGCTTTTCTCTTTCCTTCGGTCTCCTTCTCGCGCTCGCCAGAGAACGAGAGCGAGACCGAACAGTATTTCGGTCTCTACATTAAGAGACAGAGACCTGCTATTAGAAACCATTTCTTACCGTCGGTTCTAGTGCAGACCGACGGTTAGAGATGACCTTAGAAGCTGTGTGGCAAGTTTGTAAATAAATGGAGATCTCCGGGGCTGGACCAGGTCTCCGGAGAGACCTACGATTAGAGATGCAAAGTTTTTTTCATAAAAATAATCTATTTTTTATTTTATTTTTATAAAAAAATCTATTTTATTTTTATTTTTGTAATTTTACATAAAAAACTATATCTATCTTTTTTATCTTCTTCTTCCACTAACCACCCCAAACATCATATCTATCTAAATCTAATACAAGTAGACAACCTTCAAATTAAAACTCTACTAAGCTCTTCTCTTCTAACCCAAAAAAAATCATAGCTACCCTTTAGAGTAGTCTCTCGAATTCTAAAGGTAGAAATCTGAAATTAATCTTTTTCTTTTTGGATACGAGTGCCAGGAACTCGATTTTTTTAAAAAATCGAGTTACAGGAGAAATGTATCTAATTTCGAGCTAGCATCTCAGAATTAGGTGTTTAAAAAAAATCCATCTAATTCCGAGATACTAGCTCGGAATTAGAAGCGTTTTTTAAAAGCACCTAATTTCGAGATGTTGGCTAGGAATTAGAAGCGTTTTTTAATAATAATAATAAAAACACATAATTCTGAGATGCTAACTAGGAATTAGATGTGTTTTTTTAATTAAAGGAACATATAATTCTGAAATACTAGTTATGAATTAGATGTATTTTAAAAAAAACACCTAATTCTGAGACGCTGACTCGGAATTAGGTGTTTCAGAATCTAACCTGCATAATCGAGATTTTTGAAATGAGTTTTTTTTTTTAAAAAGAATTTTCATATTAGATGAATGTAAAACTAAAATACATAATTAAATTACATTGTTGGTTGATTGGGTGATGTTCTCCGATGTTGAATGTTTGGTTTGAGTGTCTTCCTCTTCCATAAGTAATCTTTGAGAAATTAGAGGTTTTTTTAAGGTTTAATTTTAGAAGTTAAATCATATGTGTTGGCTTTGATTTGACTTAATGATGTGCTTGTTGGTATAAGGGCTTCATAGTGGATACTGGCATCGAATTATAAATTAAAAGGTAAAATGAGAAAAAATGGTAAAAACAAGTGATAAGTCTTTTTTTTTCAAATATGAAGAGAATAAAAAATATAATTGTGAAATAGCTTCACCCAAAAAGTAATGGTAGTTTTTAGTCTAATTTTAACAATTAGATAAAAATAATATAATTAAAAAATAATCTCGTACAAATCTCATCGTTTTATTTCAAACCTAATATAATATTTGTTCTTGTTTTTAAAAAGTTTTTTTTTCAAATCTTTGATATTTTTTTTCCAAATCTAAACTTAACCCGATCTTTAAGATTTTACCGAAGATATATTATAATTACATATCTTTCGGCGCAACATCACATTATAACGGTTTTTATACTACCAACGGTGGTTTCAAACCTCTCGATTTCTTCATCGGTTCATTTCCAAAGAAGTTATGAGATTCTTCATGAAAAAGAACCAAAATGTTCATGCTATGAGTCGAGAGTTTGCAAAATTATAGGTTTGAGGTTTTTTTTCCTCTTTAATTGTTTTTGTTTATAATTTCTTTTAGTTGTTTAAATCCTAAAAAATGAAAATTTTCTTTACAATTAATTTTTTGTGGATTATAAATTGTTGTATATATTTTTCAACTCTAATAGTTATTTGGGTTAATTTTTTGTGTCAATGTTTACATTGTATTCTAGTACGATGTTGTTTATATATAATAAAATTTGTAAATATCTAAATGTTCTCACTATTATAGTTTGCTATATTGGTTGCAATAGGATGTTTTTGCTTTATTAAAGCTCAATAGTTCTACTCATAATGATATTTTTTTACTCTTGGGTTTTTTGTGAATTTTATGTATTTTAAAGATGTTTCTTTTGTTATGATAAATTGGATTTAAATCGTTATATATATATATATATACATAGTAGTCTATTTTGTTCGGTTTGTTTGTTCTTTTTTGTTTTTGATTGTTGCATGATTCGTTTGGTTGGTGAGATAAGTAAAAAAGATATTAACTTTAAGAAAATTAAAAAACTAAAATACTATTATGATTTTGATTTTGATTTATATAATATCAAACCCAAATAAAGGCAACAAACTGAAAAACTCATCAAAAGGTCTAAGCAACAAGTTTTCAATACACACAACAAGTTTTCATTAAACTCAACTGCTCATTTTAATAAAGGAGAGATCTTATAGTCTTTTGATTTGAATATTTTTAGTTTTAATGAGCTAAGAACAACTAATCGAAACTACATATCGATAATATTTTAGGCAAATAAGGTTTGGTTATATTCTCAAAGGTTGGATTGATGATCAATCAATTACACCTACCAAAATCGGTATTAGTTTACTTATGGTTGTGAAAAACTTAATCAATATGGGATTTAAGATCACCGCGAATGGTTGGTTAGTATCTTATTCCCTTTATATATTGGAAAATATTGGCTTGATTATTAAATTTGATTTATTATGAAAATAAAAGTTACTTCATTAACTATTAAAACTCCTCGATGTGATGGAAACAATAATTTGATGAACTTACGTTTAATATATAATATTTCTTGTAAATAATGTGATTTTTTTAAGTATAAGACATTGTGCACAATGTATATTTGACTTGTGGTAACTTTTTTGAAGCGCATACATAAATAAATCAGATGAGGCCACTATATCATCATAACCTTGTGAGATTGATTGATTACTGTTTCGAGGATGAACAACGACTTTTTGTATACGAGTTTATGCCAAAAGTCAATTTGGAAAACTATATGTGTAGATACGGGTGGCAATGTTGGTCTGAGTTGGCCCGACCCGGCCAAATTCGGTTGGGCTTTGTCCAGCCCGAACATTTAACAGGTTGGGTACGTATATACAAATTATGACCCGTATGCAGGTCGGGTCTAATAAGGAAGAATAAAAGATGAGGGAGATAACTGCAAAGAAGAACTTTAATTTATGAAAGATTGTAAGATATGTATTAGAAAATGACTAGTTAGGAACAAACAATAAAAGTAAGAACTAATTATACAATTATTAGGTTGTTAGGCATGTGGGACCCATTGATGTACTATAAAACACCCTCCAAGTCTGGAAAAAGACGATTAATATTCAAATATATTTTCTCTCTAAAGTGTAGAGTTTCTCTCTCTAGAGACTAGTAACTAAGAAATCGTTAATACGAAATACTCTTGTACAACTTTGTTTGACTCAGAATACTCCTCCAAAGATTCTTACATCATCATTTGCGTTATCTGTAGGAAACGAAAATTGGTACCTAATAGAAAGCATGTAGGATACCATCGAGCTAAAAGTTTGGAAAAGAAAAATATGAAAGAAAAGAGTCATCATGTTGATGAGCAAGTTTATAACCAGAGAAATTTTGCATCTAGGAATCAAAATTTCGAGCAGCAGTATTGTGAGTGGAAACATCAGTATACTTTTCCTTCTGAGGAAGGGCTTTATGCTATGAACCATGAAAGTTCGAGGGCTAATATGTATAGGAAGGGTCACAATTGGAGAGCTTCTCCTTTGTCCTCGGAAATTCTTTTAGACAACCTCCCAAAGCATTTTGATATCTCAAAGCTAGAGAAGTTTGATGGGACACAGGATTCTGACAATCATATCGAGCAATTTAAGAATTTCATGATCAACTTTGATGATGATGATAAGTTTCTGTATAGGGAATTCTCCCAGACTTTCAATGGAGTCGCTTCCAAGTGGTACAATAGGCTTTCGCAGGGTTATATAACAAATTTTGACATGTTCTGGAACATTTTCAGGCAGCATTTCGTGGGAAGCAAGAAATTTAGAGCTAATCGAGATACGATAATATATTGCAGGAAAATAATCGGGGAGAGTTTGAAGAATTATACCAACCGATTTGTGAAAACGAAAAACGGATATGGAGTATTGCAAAGACTCCGTGACGTTGGAAGTGTTTAGAATGGGACTCTTCCCCGGACTTTTGAAGGATACAATGGCTGAGAGTCAGGAAATGACTTTCAGAGCTTTTCTTGACCAACTTGAAAAAAAGATTCTAGTAGAGGAAACTCAGGCGTCGGAGAAAGGGTCAAGTGACCAGTTGGAGCAGAATCAATTTCAGAGGTCTGAGTCTAGTAACCAGGAACCTCGTGTGAATGTGAAACCCAAAGTGGTTGGCCAATATCCTCTGAGGCCTTGAATAAATCAGCAGAATTACAACACGCAGCAAGTAACAAGGCCAATATCGAATAAGTGGATCCGTCCATATTATTTTGCAGAATTAACAGAAAATGTGGCTACAATATTTGACAAGGCTAAGGCAACAGTACAATTCTGAAAGCCTTTTCCTATTCAGACTCCAAGGGAAAGTAGAAGCGCTAATAGGTTTTATAAATATCATGAAGATATTAGACATGATACCAAGGAATGCATTGCTCTAAAAAAGAGGTGCAAGCGTTGATTGAGAATGGTATGTTACTGGATTTTGTGAAAAAACACACCCAGAATAGTTCGACGGCAAAGGTTGTTCCAAAGAATGTTGACACAACGATGGTGATTTCCAAAGAAGTTGATGCCTTTGATATTACCACAGAGGAAAAGTTAGTGATCTTTGTGCATCTTTCGAGTCACTAGCTATTTTTGGAGGTGATATTATTGCAAGGAATTCCAACAACTCACGGAAGAGGCACATTGTTAATTTGACTACCCAGTTGGAACTAGGAGCTTCAGCGCAAATGCACCGTTCGCCCTCTCCAATTATTTGTTTTGATGATGATGACATGACAAATGTGGTAGGTCTGCATGAGGACGCAGTGGTAATTGCCGCAGGGATAGCTGTTGATCAGGTGTAGAAAATATTGATTGATACTGGCAGTTTGGCCAATATTCTGTTCATGAGTACTTATAGGAGAATTGCTGACCCCCCTGTAATTTGGCAGTCAGATAGAACTATAGTTGGTTTCACAGGGGCAGCGACAATAGTTGTTCGAGAATTTGAGTGTGTAGTGGAGCCTGGTCGGAGACCATTCAAGAAAGAAGTTGAGATTTTTTTATAGTGGTTGATGCTTCAACATCTTATGACGCAATTTTAGGCCGGTCTTGGTTGTCAAGGATGCACAGTGTTATCTCTACGGTTCATCAATTTTTAAAATACGTGGTGGGGAATAATATTACAACAATAAGGAGCAGCGAGAAGATGGCCAGAGAATGTTACTGAATTGCGTTGTCTGCAAAGCAAATTCGGGAAAGTGAGTCGGAGAAAGCATAGAAGCTAAAGGGGTCTCTCCCAAGAATACTGCCTTGTGATGACCCAAGAGATTCTCCCGTACTTTTGGTATCGGATGATGATTACGAAGATTACGAATATCCTGATGGGAAAATTTTAAAAATTGGAATAAATCTTCTTTTTGAGTTAAGAGAAAAGTTGATTATGTTTTTATCTACAAAGTTAAACATGTTTGCTTGGTGTGCAGAAGACGTAACAGGGGTGCCCCCAGAGATAGTTTATCATAAGCTGTTAGTGCGGAATAATGTTAGGCCTATTATACAAAAAATAAGACATTTTTCTCAGGAGAAATCTGTGACCATACTTACAGAAGTTGAGCGGTTGTTAAGCATAGGTCATATTCGAGAGTCGCAATATCCTTTCTGGGCTTCGAATCCAGTGTTAGTTAGGAAGAAAAACGGCAAATGGCGGATGTGCGTGGATTTCACGGATTTGTACAGAGCTTGTCCAAATGACCCTTCCCAACCCCTCAAATTGATCAGCTAGTGCATTCTACTCCATGTAACAGATTGCTATCTTTTACGGATGCCTAAACCGATCCGAAGGAAAGTATTTCATTTATCACTGGGAGATGTTTGTATTGTTACAAGGTAATGTCATTTGGCCTAAAGAATGTAGGGGCAACTTATCAGCGTTTGGTAAACAAAACTTTTGCGGACCAAATTGGGCGAAATGTGGAAGTTTATATTGATGATATGTTGGTGAAGAGTTTGAAAGATAAATATCATTTTATTGACTTGGAAGAGACTCTTAACAACTTGAGAAAGGTCAATTTAAAGTTAAACCCAGAAAAATGTACGTTTGGTGTTAGATCTGGAAAATTTCTTGGGTATGTGGTAAGTGAAAGGGATATCGAGGTTGATCTGGTGTAGATAAAGGCTCTAACAACAATAAATCCTCCTCGAAATATCAAGGAAGTTCATATATTGAGAGGAAGGTTAGCGGCTTTGAACAGATTTATTTCTCGTTCCTCGGGTAAGTGTGCACCTTTCTTTCAAATACTCAGGAATACAAATAAGTTTAGTTGGACAGATAATGTTCTGAAGCGTTTCGCCAGATTCAAGAGTACCTGTTGTCCCCAGAAATACTTTCTAAACCATTGGTGGGAGAGAAGTTGATTGTCTATATCAGTTTTAGATTTTACAGTCGGCGCCGTGTTAGTTCGTGAGGAAGAAAACGTTTCAAACCGGTGTATTACATTAGCAAGAGTCTACTAGACGCAGAAAAACGATATTTGAAGTTGGAGAAAATTAGCTTTGGCCTTAGTAACAGCTGCTCGAAAAATGAGACCGTGCTTTCAAGCGCATTCTATAGTAGTTCGAACAACATTCCCTCTTAAAAGTTTGTTGCAAAGGCCGGATATATCGGGGAGAATGATAAAATGGTCAGTCGAGTTGGGAGATTTTGATGTAGTATTGTAGCCTCAGACAGCTATTAAGGCTCAAGCTTTCTAAGATTTTTTAGTCGAATTTCACTCGAAACGATCAGATATGGAGATTGATGACCAGCAGGGTAAGTCTGAGTGGTTAGTTCGAACATATGGAGGGTCGAATATTTCTGGAAGTGGAGCTGGAGTACAATTAATTTCCCCGGATGGGATAACAATGTTTCAGGCTATATGTTTTGGTTTTAAAGCGACAAATAATGAGGCAGAATATGAAGTGGCGTTAGCAGGGTTGAGGCTGGCTCAGATATGTGGGGCAAAAATGGTTAAGTTGTTGAGCAATTAACAACTTATTATCAACCATGCATTGGGAGAATCAGAAGCAAGAAAATATCATTTAGTCAAATACAATGAAGGCGTTGAAAGACTTGGCCTTTGTTTTTTTATGAAGTTAAATATGAGCATGTTCGGCGAGAAGCAATTTTGATATCCGATTCTTTAGCAGCTGCTTCATATTCAAAAAATTACCCTTGGGTGATAACTCAGGAATGTCCTTCGATTACAAGAGATGCAGAGCAATTGATGATAATAGATGAGGATAATAATGTTATTGTGGATGATTGGAGGTTGGGAATTGTTGAAATTTTAGAACATGATGTTTTACCTGCGGATAAGTCAGAGGCAAGAAAAATACATTTCAAGTCTCATGGTTATATTGTTTTAGGAGAAGTTTGGTACAAGAAATCATTGAGTAGGCCTTTGCTCATATGTTTTGCAAATGATGAGTCGCAAATTATTTGATCAGAATTACATGACGAAGAAGGATCTACGCACTGTAGATATAAAGCGTTAATTCAAATGGTATTTCTAGCTGGCTATTATTGGCCGACTATATCTAGGGATGCTAAATAGTTGGTGAAAAAGTGTGATACGTGTCAAAGGTATGCTAATATAATTCATAAACCAGTATCCCCCCTTTACCAATGGCAACTGGGGGAAGACAAACAATTATAGTGGTGGTTGATTATTTTTCTAAGTGGGTGGAAGTAGAGCCTTTAGCAGGAATAAAGGTGAAGGATGTCATCAAGTTTATAGTTTCGAATATTTGTTTTCGGTTTGGAGTACCAATGAAGATTACAACAGATAATGGACCCCAATTTGATAATAAAGAGTTCAGAATTTTTTGTACTACTAAGGTCATACAACAATGTTTTTCTGCTCCTTTTCATCCGCAAGCTAATGAGCAGGTGGAGGTTACTAATCGAACAATGTTTAAAGAAAACTTTGGAAAGGAAAGCTGGAAAGTGCTTTGGGCTTACAAAACAACTCTGCGAACAACGACTTTAGAGTCTCCGTTGCCTTGGTTTACAAAATGGATGCGGTGGTTCCCTCAGAAGTTATTTTCCCATCGTATCGTGTGTCAGCATACACGGAGGAGCTAAATGGTCAAGGTAGAGCAATAGAACTTGATATGGTGGAAGAAAATAGAAGGCGTGCACAGTTGAAATCCCTAAATTATCAAACGTTAATGAGAAGTAGATACGCCTCACGAATAAAGAAAAAGGAATTCAATGTGGGGGATAAAGTGCTACGAAAGATTATTCTTCACACTAAGGAAGGAGCCTCAGAAAATTGGGTCCAAACTGGGAAGGCCCTTATGAGGTAACGCAGAAAGTAAAACAGGGAACATATTGATTGAAGGATAAAGTAGGAAGAAGCCTCAAGCATCATTGGAACATAGAACATCTGAAGCTGAATCTTGAGTAAGGATGAAAATATATTGTTATTTTTTTATTTCTTGTCTTTTATGATTTTTCCTTGTAAAACAGCAAATGCACACTCTTTCCTACCCTGATAGGCACATGAAGGTTTTAACGAGGTACCATTATTAGCTGATAAATACATATGAAGTTTTGCCTCGAAATTTTATTTTTGAGTTTAACAAGCCACGCTCAGTTAAAAAGATGACCAACAACTATTGTCATGTCTAACTAAAGTTAGCACACAACTATTATCACGTCTAACTAAAATCAGCATACAACTATTATCATGTCCAGGTCCAACAAATATTGGCATGAAAATATTATCATATCCTACAAAATTTGGCATACATCTATTAGTATATCCGACGAAAGTTGGCATTCAATTATTGGATTAAGTAAAAATTCCTCGGAAAACATTGGGAGTATTCCAAAAATCGCCTAAAAATAATGAGGACTTGTACAAAAAAGTAAAAAAAACACAAGATTAACTACTTAGATATTTTGGAGGATTCATTGTCTTCGAAGTCTGATGCTTCACTATCATTGACAACAATACCAGGTGGGCTATTTTCTGGAGGGACAAGTTTCCAAAAACTACCCAAGTCATAATCAGGGTAGCTTTCAAGGATTTCTGTGATTAACCCTGATCGGATGGTAGCATCCCTCGCATTCAGTTTGTCTACACATTTAGCAGCGTATGCCTCTACATCTGCGTCTTTTTCTTTCTCAAGATTCCTTAGGAGAAATCTTTTCTCTTCCACTATTCTCTCAAAATCTTCGAGGCAATCTTTAAAACATGTTGTTGATAGTTGATGTACTTCTTTGAGAGCCACAATGAGTTTTTCTTGAGTATCACTTTTCTTTTTATAGAGGTCCCTTTCCTCTTGGAAACATTTCTCCAGAAGCAGAACATAACTTTCTGAGGCAACCAATTTTTCAAAGATAGTGTCGGCCTGTTTTTCTAAAGTAGAATGTTGTTGTTTGATCTCTTCGAATTTGGAGGAAACAAGTGAAGCCTCAAATTTGTAATGATTTTTCCTATCTTCCAGATGTTGCATATTTTTCCCCATTGTGACTGAGGCATGAAGCAGCCTTCGAACACTATGGGAGAAATCATCTCCTTGAGGAACTTCAAAAGAGCTGCTTGGAGAGCCCATTTCAGTTGAGTTGAAATTTGAGGATTCCCTAATCAGTATAACTGTGTCAATAAGTTGTGGTGGTTGACTTCGGGGAATATGGAGAGGGGCTAGCTTTGGAGGAGGATCGTTATTCGGAGGAGGACTTGGAGAAAGATTAGGTGGAGAGTTTTGTGCTTGGGCAGAGTTGTCTCCATCTTGATCTCAAGTGTTCTCAAATATCTCTTGAATAGGCTCTAAAATGATTTGTTTTTTCTTTGGTTTTTTTTCTTAATTGGATGGATAGGAATTTTCCGAGGAGGAGAAATTGAGGTTTTTGTTGTAATGACTTTTTTCGAGGAAGGGGTTTATTTTGGAGGAGTAGTTTAGTCCTTCGGAGTCTGAGTTATGATCTTTTATTGATACCTCTTCCTCGGAATCATCTAGGTGGCTATTTTCCCGAGAACTCTTTGGGAGGTAAATAACGATGTTTTTGGCCTCAAGACGTTCGAGGACTTCTTGTTGAGAGGAAGGAGTCATCAGTTCTTTTAAATATAGCCTATCTAAGGGGTTTAACCTCCACAATCGACTCTTGGCTATATTGGTGTTTATGAAAAGCTGAAATTTGTTTTCCCAAGCTTCTTTGGCCCACTCGTTTAGTTTGGTGAAGATTGTTGTAGCAATTTCCATAAAGTCAGCATAAGGTTTAGAGATGCCAGTCATGGTTGCAAATGAGTCTGATGAGTTAATATGTGAGATAGTTGTACGAAGGGAATTAAAGTGTGAGATAGTTGAAAATTGTACTTTTGTTAGTCCATAGGAGGGAAAGCTTGTGTGGGTTCGAGGGGGATGATTCAAAACCCGTCTCCCAATGTCTGGAGAAGAAAATAAATTTTTGTTTCCATTTTTTATCAGCTTCAAACAGGTCTTTCACTACCTTTTATCCCCGGCCAAATGTTAGTGAATAAAATGGGGAAAACAGGTTTTTGGCCAAGCCCGACAGCCCGATAAGCTCTTCTAAGGAAAATTTGTGACCATAAATTCTTGAGGCCATGATATATGCCATATACGTGCACCACATGTTCGGACCAGCTTGGGTGGGGCAGAGTTCGATTTTAGCAAAATATTCGATGAAAAATGGATCCAAGGGATACCTTAAACCCAATTCATAACTTCTGTTTATACGACCATCTCGTCGTCCTTGACTGATTGTGATGTATGAAGGGATTCCCCATCGAATTCTCAACATAGTTTCTTCAGATGATAGAAAATATTTATACTTAATGTTATGAAGTATCACCAGGTGTTTATTTTCTATGCCTCGAATGTTGTTGCCGACAATAGCGTCGAGTTCTAGAGGGAGTGTAATATCATCTTTTGATTTACGGGCCAGTATTAAAGAAAGCTCATCGGAATTCTCAGAAGGAATGGCAGACACTTGGCTTGATGAGGCTAAGGAAGGACCACCGGATTTGCTCCCATCTGCTTTGGGAATTTCTTTTTGGTTTGAGTTAGTGTTTTCAACCAATGCCGTTTTTCTTTCCAGTTTGAGGGCCTCAAATTTTGTTGATTGCACTTCCTCATAAGTTATTGTGACTCTGAATGGGGTAAATCTAGGACTTTTTTATCCTGTAATCGAGGGGGTAGCTGGTAAATCTGACCTAGAGCCTTCGGTCTTTTGAGGTGGGGGTTGAGTATTAATATGAGTTTGGATAGGACTTTGATGTTCCGAGGGGGATCCTTTGGAACGTTTGTGCTCTCTGGAGTGTTTCTTATCTTCATGATGCCTTTTTCTTTTTCCACAAGAGCTTTTGTGGTGTTTATCCTTCCTCATAAATTCGAGGATATAATTAAGGTTCGAGTAGCTAGGATTGAGGGGTTGGGAGCTGATTTTGAAGGGAATGACTACAGAAGAACCTTCTGATGGAGGCCAGGTGCTGTAAAAAGTGGTTACAGGAGGTTCAGGTATGGGTTCGACGTAGGTGCCAGTGGCTAGTTTTTCTTCGAATGTTTGACTAATGAACATCGACTCTGGAATTCGACGAGTTTTTGGAGGCATAAGCTGGGTTTTCTCTCTCTATAAATTTTTTTGGCATAAATTTCTCTTTCTAGGCACTGTATGAAAGCTATGAAGTTGGAAAGAATTTTTTATAGAGAAAAAGTGGGCTTCTGAAAAGTTTGAGGCCCATGGAAATTTCCTTTGTTTGCCTAGGGGTGTTACGTGTAATATAGGTGCAAATGTTCTTTCTTGGGAAGTGTGAGTGATTGTTTAACAAATATTTGTCAGGAAAGAAGGCGTGATGGAATGTGAATTGACAGATGATATGAAAAGGTTTTTGGGGAAACGTGAGAATATCTATAAAATATTTATTTCCAGAATTTTCTTTTTGGGATGACATCACTAAAGAAAAGACGGGAGACTGATTTATGGAATACGAAGGAGCATGTTTGAAAATTCAAGGAGAAATTTTTTACCTATTGATTATTTTCGAAGAGGTATATTCGAAGAAGAAAATGTATTTTCGATGAAGTATCTTCGAAGAGGCAAAGATATTTTTGAAAAAATATTTTCGAGGAGGTATCTTCGAAGAAACCAAGGGCAAGTGAATGAGAATGTTTGAGGAGGTCTAGAGGTGAGAAGAAGTCCGAAGAGTATATAACAGTCCTTGCCTAAAACATTTTCACAAGGGGGGCTACTGATAAGGAAGAATAAAAGATGAGGGAGATAAATGCAAAGAAGAACTTTAATTTATGAAAGATGGTAAGATATGTATTAGAAAATGACTAAATATGAACAAACAATAAAAGTAAGGACTAATTATGCAATTATTAGGTTGTTAGGCATATGGGACCCATTGTTGTACTATAAAAGCACCCCCAAGTCTGGGGAAAAGTTGATTAATATTCAAATATATTTTGACTCTCTAAAAGTGTAGTGTTTCTCTCTCTAGAGATTAGTAACTAAGAAATCGTTAATACGAAATACTCCTTCACAACTTTGTTTGACTGAGAATACTCCTCCAAAGTTTCTTACATCATCAAAGTCGGATATGGATTTTTAATTTGTCCAACCCGGTCCGGCCCCCAAATATAAACTGTGATGAGTCCGAATCCTGCATGCTCCTCGGACAAGGACAGATCGGTCCAAGCTCTCCGGACCGGACATATCACTTCGAACACTTAGCCCAAAGGACTGTTCGAACTATGACAAAAGTACTAAAAAGCCTAAACACTACTTGACTAAGCTACTTGCTCTCCAACTTAAGAGCTCATGGGTCTTTGAACATGACCCGGGTCCATTTAACATGACCCGAAAGCCCACAAGGGCCCAAACATGAGGGTATAAATACCCAACCACCTGCATTAAGTGTGAATAATGAGAATTAACTGCTACCAGCCAGCTTAATTATCTCTCGACTCTCTACACTAAAAACAAAACACTCACATACTACTATTAAACACCAAACAAATTACAAGCCTACCCTCAAGCGATAATTATCCTCACCAAATTGGCGACCACAGTGGGAGAAGAATGTTCCTGAATCAAGCATTCAAAACCAGCTAAGAAAATCTGTCCGAATGAATCCGGACAATCCAGAAGTACCACCAGCTCTGCTCGAAGTGGTGGGAGAGAACAATGAGTACACTATCGAAGAGCGTGATAGACTAAAGGGTGAAATAGAAGCTCTGAGGGATGAAAAGGCTAAGATGGGCATGAAAGAAAAGTCTAAAGCATCGATTGCTCATCACACCGACACCCCCAGAGAGAATGAGTCTTTAAAGACTCATGTGAGCACCAAAAAAACTCATGCCAGCTCCAAAAAGTCTCACCGATCTAAGCCAGTGGAGAATTCTGACTCAAGCTCGGGAATCTTCTGATAGCTCTTCGGACGGTGAGGGAGTTGAAAAATCTTTATCCTCTAGCAGCGATGAGGGTCGAACTAGAAAGAAGCAAAAGCAGATAAAAAAATATTCAAGAAAAAGGGATAGACATGGAAAAATGAAGAGGCATATTGGTAAAGGATCATCTCATAGCCGGAGGCATGTGGACCGGATGCTGATGGATCCCTTCGCTTTTCACGATGAACCAGGTATCTTTGCAACTCCCAATGAGGATACTGTGTTCAACCGTGGAAGAAATTGGAGGCAATCTCCATTGTCTTCTAAAATTCTGTCCGGAAACCTCCCTAAGAGGTTTGACAGTACCAAAATAGAAAAGTACGATGGCAGTACTGATCCGGACAACCATTTGGAACAATTTAAAAACTTCATGATGAACTTTGACGATGATGATAAACTACTTTGTAGGGCATTCTCCCAATCATTTACGGGGAGTGCTCTAAAATGGTACAACAGCCTGCCTCAGGGTTGTATCAAAGATTTCGATACTTTTTGGGTAGCCTTTCGAAGGCAGTTTGTAGGGAGTAAAGAGCTAAAAGGCAATGGAGACACAATAATCCATTGTGCCCAGGAACCGAATGAGTCCTTGAAAGAATATATAAGCCGTTTGAATACCAAGAATGAGTTGGCTCATTGCTTCGAACAGGTAGCAATAGCATCCCTAAGACAGGTTTTGAACCCAGGCAATCTAGCTGATTCAGTGACCAGAAAGAAGGCCATGACATGGGGAGGGTTGCTGAATCAGGTTGGAAAACAAATAAATGTTGATGAAACGAAGAAAACCAGGATGCACAGGCAAGTGAGGTCTACCCCGGTGGCTCCAAATCCCAATCAGAATCAGTCCGCGAACAAAGCAAGAGAGACCGGACAGGGGCATGGTAGGGTAAAAGCTCAGTCTCAGCCAGCTGCTCCTGCTCAGAGTCAGCAATCCATAGACTACTTCTCGAAGTGGATTGAAGCAGCCCCTCTAGCAGGGACAACATCAAAAGCTGTTATAAAATTCATTCTATCCAACATCTGTTGCAGATTTGGTGTCCCACAAAAGATAACAACAGACAATGGGCCACAGTTCGACAATAGGCAGATGGAGAGCTTCTGTGCCTCAAGGGGTATACAACATTGCTTCTCTTCGCCTTTCCACCCACAAGCAAATGGGCAAGTTGAAGTGGCTAATAGAACTATACTGTCCGGTTTAAAGAAGAACTTGGAAGGGGCTGCTGGGAAGTGGCCTAGTTATTTACAAGAAGTCTTGTGGGCCTACCGGACAACACCTGGGGCTGCAACACAAGAGTCACCCTTTGCTTTGGTCTATGGGATGGATGCAGTAGCTCCCATAGAAGCAAATCTCCCGTCATTTCGTGTTCACAACTTCTCTGAACATGCTAACGAGGTGGCGATCAGAGGTCAACTTGATTTGATAGAAGAAAGACGAGTTAAAGCTCTATCATGGCTTGATGAGAAGCAGGTTTGCTTCCAAAGTTAAGAGAAGAGATTTCCAACCAGGGGACAAAGTATTAAGGAAAGTCTTCTTACACACTAAAGAAAATCTGTTCGAAAAGCTAGCCCCAACTTGGGAAGGTCCGTATATGGTTGTTGAAAGAATTAAACCTGGGACATATTGGTTGGAGGACAAAGATGGAAGAGTTTTGACTCATCCTTGGAATATCGAGCATCTCCGGATGTACTTGGAGTAGCATTTGTAAAATATTTATTTGTTTAAACATCCATGTAAATATTTGGGGGCATAATCTTTCCTCCCTGGTGGCACAGGGAGGTTTTAATGAGGTGTCCGGGCTTCTGAATAAAATTTGATGCCTTCTTAAAAAATTTCCCAAGTGTTTTGAGTTTTGTCCTTTGTCACACTGTCCGAATTGAAATAACTAGGGGCTATTTAAACTCTAGCCGGAGAACTTAAACACTCTCATTATGAAATAACTAAGGGTTATTTAAACTCTAGCCGGAGAACTTAAACACTCTCACTACGAAATAACTAAAAGCTATTTAAACTCTAGCCATCAAAATTAGAACAAACAATGAAAGAGAATGATAGTTGTACAGAACAGAAATATTCATTGAAATAACTTTAAGTGCATTGGCCTTCTAAGGACTTTTAAATGGTCAGAATAGAACAAAAAACCTATCCGGTCAAATACCGGACACCATTACAAAAAGAATGCCTTGGCCTTCCAAGGACTTTAGTCTGGATAAATAGTAAAAAAGAGAGTAAATCATAAGTTAAGGTTGAGCCTTTGAAGATGGCTCACCTTCATCTACCTTCCTCTTTCCCTTGGATCATCTTCCTCTTTGTTTGGGTTCTCTCCGGTATTCTCTTCGTCATCGGATGAGGATGCATTGCAGACTCTGTATTGGTCGCCTTCGGCCATTGTATGGTGTGGAAGGTCATCATCGTCTACATAAAGCCACAAGTCCCCTAGGTTCCTTTTCGGAAATTTCTCATAAAAGAGTAGAACCATGGCAGACCTTACCTTGGCGTACATATCCTCCTGGGAGTCGATCACCTGGTTGGCATAAGCGTCAATCTTGGCTTGAATCTTGGCCTCCTGCTCCTTTAGCAAAGTAGCTTTTTCTTCGGCAGCCTTGGACACTATATTCTCAAGAGCAATTTTACCATTGGTCAAGTTGGTGATGATTTGATCCTTGGCTTTGGATTCTCCATTCGAGGTGGCAAGGTCTTTCTCCAGACCGGACAGCTTCTCCCGGAGCTCTGTGATGGTGCCTTCTAAAGTGGTGACTTTTTTGGTGCTTTCCTCTTGGTTTCTCTTCAACTCCTCATTTTCTTCTTTTAAAATGGCAGCATTTGAAGTGGCAGTGCGAAGGCTGAACGTTGCTTAACAAGGAGTGGGCTATGGGATCCCTTTCACTAGAAATGCTAAAAGTCTTACCATTAAAAGTGACCGTGTTGGAGGTGCTTGGAGGAAGGTAAGGCCCGAAAAAGTCATCTCTGGGAAGATTGAGTAAGTATTCACCAAGCTCACCAAGACCGGTGATGTCTACTTCATCGATGTTGATATCTCCCCCATCAACCTCATCGGTATGAAAGTCACCCGGAATCTCCTCGGCATGCGTTGGGTCAGCAGGATCAGCTTGCAAAGAAGGCTCCGGAGCCCGGAGAGAAAGCTCGTCTCCCTTAGAAGTTTTCTTTTTCTTGGCCTCCCGGTCTGTGCCTTCGCTTCCCTGTTTACGATTTCTCTTGGAAGCCCTTGGAGGTTTTGGGAGGTTCGCTTCTTGTTTTTCAGTCTCTTGCTCCACCACTTCCAAGAGAGCAGCATCAATTTGGCTCTGGGCTGGCCCCTCCGGGTCTGTTGGAGCATCCTTCTCTGCATCAGCAGGGTTAGCACCACCCACCACCTTCTTGCCCTTCTTCTTCTTGCCTTTCATCTTGCTTGGGGCTTTGGCCCGGCCTGGCAAGAAGAGTGTCCCGTCCAGTTCATGAGTCCTCTTAAGCACAACATCCAGAGGAGGCTGAGTAGTGAGCTCCTCCCAAGTCAAGTATCTCCGACCTGTGGTGTTCCACAAGTGAGACCTTGCCAAATTGCCTCCGGTAAATGCAGCATGAAACCGGTTCTCCCATTTCTCAGCAGTCCAAGCATTGATCTTGGAGCAAGTAGCCTGTCCGGCTTTCTGATAGTCACTGAAATCCTTGGGCAGTACTGCCAAGGCAAAAGTGAGACCCATTAGTTCGAACTACTTTAAAAAAATAAAAAAAATAAACAAAATATAAAGTGGAAAACTTACGGTCACTCCTCCACCTGCTTCTGAGGAGGCTTGGGTTCACTCCGGATTTGATCTTCTGTCCGTTCTCCCAAGCACCACTGACGAATAGGAACTGGGTCCTCCAATTCCTCTCCGCCTCCAACAGATCATCAACAGCCTTGAAGTCATCCCTCATATTGAAATGGTAAAAGGGGATGTTTGGATTTCTGCACAGACTGGCCACAGCAGCAAACTCCTCCATTGGCAGAGGAATCCCGGAGAGCCTTGAGGCCATGATGCAGGCCATGAGGGTATACCAGGCGTTGGGGCTCAGCTGGCTCGGACAGAGTTTTATCGGATGGAAGTATCTGAAAATCTCTGGTTCTAAAGGGAATCTGAGTCCCCAGTTGAATAGCTCCGTGAACATGACAACTTTGCTCAGTTTGCAGTCCATGTGAGTCTCCGGGTGTATGGGGATCCTGATCTTCACATTCTCTGGTATGCCCCACTTCGTACGCATCCTGCCCAGCTCCGCTGTGTGGATGAACGCGTAGTTGATTTTCTGCAGGGCGAGGAGATAATTAACGCTGACCTTGTGAAAACAAGGCCCCACTCTTCCCTCGAGGCTCTCCGGCAGATCCGGATGCCTCAAATACATTTTCTCTTTGCCTTTGTCCTTCTTGGCAACTATTGCACTGCTAGTCTGACCGGAGGGCTCAGACTCAAACGGAGCCTCTTCAACGGAGTCCTCCATTATTTCCTCCATAATTGTTGAAGGGATTTCAGCAGCTGTAGTGGGGGGAGGGTTCAAGTTCGACTCAGCCTTGTCTCCGGACTGCTGGGCTTCTGTGTTTTGTTGGTTTCTGGCCTCCGGTAGAGTATCCGGAGCGGGTGCTTCTCTTTGGAGACTTGAACTGGTGCCCTCCGGACCAAACAACCTATCCTTGGGGGCTCTAATGGGCACCTCTGACCCGGTGCTGCTGTCTTTTGCCCCCGACTTTGAGGGAATAGGTGATTGGTCTATCGACAGGCGAAGTGGGTAACCCTGCCGCAATTCGTCTTTCTCTTTCGACTTTTTGAGCCTTCTCTAACTCAGAAAGGTTGAGCCACCCGCCTTTGACCAGAGCGTTCCTCGCTGTAAACATAAACTATCGAACAAAGTGTTTGCTTTAGATAGAGAGATTTGGGAAATTTTGCAGAGTAAATGTGAAAGAGATGGTAAAACAATAGAAAGTGAGTTTGTATTTATAGTAAATCTGAAAAAAAAAAGTTGATTCCTAGGAGAATTAGAAAAGATTGGTAATGATTAAAGACGACGCTGATGTCATCACCTTTAATTAAGAGGTTGCTTTTCGAAGAAGGTGGGTCCAAAATTCAAGGTGAAAAAACGGCTGAAGCAACCAATCAGAGAGCGACACGTGTCCCACGAACTCTGGCAAAAACCGTTTTGAATTCGTGAAGCTTTATTAGTCCGGATAAACCCATAGCCCAAATTGACAGACCTGTCCGGATTAAAACTACCCCGATGTCGGACTGTTTTTCAGGTCTTTGACAAAAGTATTTGCACAAACACCTAAAAAAGGGGCTCCTGATGAGTCTGAATCCTACATGCTCCCCGGACAAGGACAGATCGGTCCAAGCTCTCCGGACCGGACATATCACTTCGAACACTTAGCCCAAAGGACTGTTCGAACTATGACAAAAGCACTAAAAAACCTAAACACTACTTGACTAAGCTACTTGCTCTCCAACTTAAGAGCTCATGGGTCTTTGAACATGACCCGGGTCCATTTAACATGACCCGAAAGCCCATAAGAGCCCAAACATGAGGGTATAAATACCCAACCACCTGCATTAAGTGTGAATAATGAGAATTAACTGCTACCAGCCAGCTTAATTATCTCTCTACTTATTACACTAAAAACAAAACACTCACATACTACTATTAAACACCAAACAAATTACAAGCCTACCCTCAGGCGATAATTATCCTCACCAAACTGTATATAAAAAATAAAAAGTATATTAAAAATTATTGTAAATTTGTAAAATATAACTAAAAATATACTTAGTAATTACTAAACGACTGGCATTTATACATAGTATACTAAAAGACGGATCGGTCTGAACCCGACCTATTGCCATCCTTAGTGTAGAAGTAATAATTTTAATTATTTAGTTTTTTTAACTATTTTTTAATCCAATAATATTTTTCTACTGAGTGCGCACAGGGTAAACCCATAATCTGACGCAATAGCCTACTGAGTGCGTACATTGGTAAACCCACAATCTGACGCAATAGCCTGCAAACCAATGCCAGAAAGTAAACCACACAAGATGACAGGTTCAGCCGAGAAAGCGTATGTAAAAGGACTCGAACTCATGACCTTTGATCAGAAGCATACCTTACTCAACTAACTCGGCTACCTCCTTGGAGCAACGCAGTATTGTCACGTTAATAAATAATTATATCTTGTTGAAAACATTACAATATTGAAATCTATTAGCTTTTATGTACAGAATTTTAGAATATATATATATATATATATATATATATTAATTAGTGTAATTTTTATTTATATATTTTAAGCATTACCGTATGTTTTTTATTTGAGATAAAAAAAAAATTCATTAGACACAAAACTAGAAAGAATTTTTTTTTATATTATAAGTAGGAGTATTATATCAAGAATTACAAAACTTAACATTTTTAAAATATCTTTAATATTATGATTAAAGAATATTAATATTGTTAAGCTACCATGATTTTACTACATAAAATATAGTAATAATAACAAATCAGTAAGTGTAACATTTTTCCAACTTGTTTGAGAAATAACAAGTTTAAAATATAGTAATTAAATAGACTCAAACAATACCATAGCACAGATGATTTTATTTTAGTCATTTATTCAAAATTATACAAATATATTTGTTCAAATTTCAAAAATTTCAACTACTTTTACACGAAGTTGAAAAATGAGCGTTGAAGCAAATAATAATAATAATAGTTTAAACGAATTAAAATTTAATTTACACAGTTTCCCCCTTGATTAAGCATACAATTATAAATTAACCTATTTTTCATTTTTACCCTATCAATAACTAGGCATCCTGATAAAAGTCTAATCACCACAGTTATCTTCTTCCTCTGCATAATCAACTTCTCTAACTACAAAACAATTATTTCCAATTTCGACAACAAAAGGATTACATCATCTCGGATCATACTGATCAGTACATAAAAAAGAGACACATTTCTTCCATTTCACACAGACACACATGAAACGTTTTTTAACAACACAACAATGCCTTCTATGTTAAATATAACCCAAAAACTGTCATCTGCTAAGAAAAAATAAAAAAGTAATGGCCGACCTAAGTTTTATAATGATGTTTATAAGATTTGACATGTACTTTTTGTATTACACTCGCCTCAAAATATTTGAAATCCAGACAAAATAATAATGTACACGTCTAAAAAAGAAAATAGTTGGCAGGGAGTTCTAGGTAGATTACAAATCATGTGAGTAATTCACTGCAACAACCTGTGCTAAACAGCTGAGAGCAGTAAGCCACAGCCTCTGACACCACTGACCGGGTTCCCTCCTTTAGACTCTGCACAAAGAAGCAGAAAAGCTTAGAATCTCAAATTAAAGCAAGAGTTACGAGCTAAAACCGTAACGCAAAAAGTTCACGGCGCTTCTATCTTGGCCAAAACACGAGGATCACAAAATGAATAACTTTAATAAAAAAGGTTTATGCCATTTGGGTTTTACCTTAGTGGAGCACAAGCTGGCTAGACACAAATACTATACTTGGTTGGTATCTGATGTAAGAAGACACATCTGTTCTGTAAGCTTATCCATGTGCTGAGTTTTATCCCATCCCTTCTCTACAGCATCCGCTTCATGTTCTTTGTTTGCATATGTCGATTCTATGTCTTCGGGGTCTGGGCATTGTAAGAGAAGATCATCCCAGAATGTGGTGTTGTCTAGCAAGGCATCAATGTCCGGATCATGAGGAATTGAATCGATGTCAAAAGGCAATGAATCATTCCCGAATGAAGAGGGATCCAAATATGCACCAGATTGTGTGTCATATTCCATGTAGTTTTCTGCAGGAGTGTTAGCCATACTTTCTGGTCTCATTTCTTGCATTCCAGAGATCTCAGGGCCACTTACAATTGGGGGAGGAACAGAAACATTTGTTTTTTCTTCTGATTCAACCCATGCATCCATATCTGGAAACTGAGCTGCTGCAACGTTTTCAGGTGTGGCACCGGGATCTGAAATCCCTGGAGTTGGTGAGACTTCTTGAAGATAAGCTCCGGAGACTCGGTTTGAAGAATTCAGACTGTCTATTGCATTGGATGATGGAATATCGCCATCAAGCATGAAATTGTTGTGATTATTTTTTACAGGTTCGAGCCTGGAGGAAGCATCTATGTTCATGAACTGCCTTATCATAGTTTTGGCTGCTTCATTCACCTGAGGCTGGTATTTTACTATCTGACCATCAGAGGTCTTATTCCCTGTGACATTTTCTTGTCTCAGCCTCCTCTTTTTGTTGGCTTCAGTGATGCGCCTGTTGCTCTCAGTCTGCTGATTTACAAACTGAGCCAAGAAACCAGGGCTTCGTACAACCTTGGCAAGAAATGACATCATCTGTTGTTGTCGTAGCTCCATGCCCTGAAGATGCTGAACCATAGTTTGCAGATTGCCATCAGTCGCCTGTTGCTGCTGCCTTAACCTGACCAGTTCCTGCATAAGCACATTCTTATCCCTCTTGAGTCTCTCAACCTCTTCCTCCAGACCAAATTTCCCAACCTCAACACATGCACCCATAGATGAACCCTGTCCATGGGGTTGCTGCTGTGACTGTTGAGGAGCATGACCGTGTGCAGGTTTGCGCCGGGTAATAGTTCTCAGCAGGTGCTTTTGTCCCCTTAAGAAGCCCTCATTGGCAAATTCCCACCGATCAGGATCAACCTTCCTGAATCCCTATTTGACGAAAGAGACATAAAAACACAAACAAGATGAGAAAGGTGTAGACCACCACCAAGAAGAATGATTCAGAACAAAACCACATCATTATTTATTTACACCAAACCTGAGTTGCAATACACAAGGGAATAAATTTCCAACATGACTTAGAAAGGATAACTCCACAATAGAAAATGTATGTGCAAGTAGAGTACTAAACCAATCTGTCAGGAATCATCCTAGAATCAGTTCCAATCTAGATCTTCCCGCTAAATTGGGCAACTTACGTAACCTACGGGAACTCATTACCTAATCAAAGTTAAGACAGCCGACATAGGTTATTTTCCAAACACACTGTGACATTCTATAATCCAACGAGAAAGAAGAATTATAATATTCGTGCCACGAAGGGAGACTTTAATTTTTGTACACACATATAGACAAAACATTCCCTAACTTACTTGCATACCAGAATAAATAAATCCTAACAAGTGTACAAAAACGAAAGTTACATAGACCCAGAAAGATTTCTAGCATGGTTGCCCTTTCTTACTTTCAGGACGAAATGAAAATTTTCTAGGCAACCTGTAACAAAAAATAAAACTACTAGTTATAATAGTTGCATCCCTTTTAGTAAGCTGGAAAAATGAGTAAATGGCAGGCACCTAATGTGTCAGCTCTAGTGTTTTGAAAATGCCAACGCAATGTGATTTGTTACCAGGCCTCAAAGGCACCACATTCCCTTCCTAGCAGCATATTACCCTTATCATCAGGAAATGCATAGAAGTAACATACCCTGATCAGGGCTCATATCTGTTCCTATAAATGTAAAATTTGATGTAAAAAGTTGTAGCAGAGCATAAGAAAACAAATCAGCCACAACCAACAAATGGATGACCAAGCTTATAAGCTATTGCTGAGGATGTACATATTTTGTAGGGGGCATAGATAGCAGTTTTTTAGCCTTTTTTTTTCTTGTGTTAATAACCATTTCTGAGGTTACAAAGTGAGACTCATTGTATTGTAATAAAATCGATATAAACTTATTAGCAGATACGACTTTGTATGGCGAGGTAGCTCTCTTAATAAACTGATTACTTAAGCAACGATGCTCAGTTACCATAACCCCTCAAATTTTTTTCCAAATAAATAAGGAAGGTCACTATATGCAGAGTAGAAAACAGCAGAGTGAAAAAGAACAATACTCTATTATACAACTCTGAAAAGTGACACAGGTTCTAAAGAATGTTACTAGATCAATTACAAGTTGGCATGTAGCGTATCGCACGTCAGACAGGTCACCAACAAATCTTCCTACCAAAACTGTTCTAGTACAGGTATAAACAATCCATAATGGTTGAGACAACTCTGACCACCACGACTCCAATGAACAATTTTATCACAACCACTACCCACTACGTTCTTTGAAGCCACTTGACATATGACAGCTATTTATAAATGAGTCCTTCCTCCGGTAAGGTCTAAATAAAGTTACAGCAAACAAAGGTTGTTTGTTAGAAACCTCTGTAATTGGGTCTTTGACAGCAGAATACTAAACTATATTTTCATATTTTCTTAAGCTACTGCATTAGGTTGCTGGGACAGAATATTATAACTTTAGACCATAATGACATTCAATTACTTTGGGGTCAACAAATTATGTATATTTCGGTTGCTAGGAGTATACCCAAGAAAAATTCAGAGTAGGAACATAATTAAAACATATATTAGCATCATAAATAATTACTCGATAACCATATAGAATTGTATTCTGTTAAAATTCCACACGTTTTCTTGATCATTTGGTCTCAAATAATTGGGCCATACCGCATAAGCTGTCCTCCCTTGACCTTGAAAACCCATATTCCCATATATCCGACCAACAAGACTGAACCTCAAGCAAGTTTTATGGCATGCAAACTGGAACCTACCTCTATTTCCCTTCAAAATAATTATATTTAAGCAATGTCGCGTAACTTATAAGTCACAAGCCTTCAGGGATTCTGAACAAGTAACGGAGAATATGGTGGGAATTAATCGCACTAGAGGCAAAACAGCATACTCATAACAATTTAATCTTTCCCCGCAAACAATTCAGTAGAAATATTTCACGCGAAATTAATCTAAACCTTATAAAACAAAATAATTATATGAATGATAT
Source organism: Limnanthes douglasii subsp. nivea (assembly GCA_036936605.1). Classification (NCBI taxonomy): domain Eukaryota; kingdom Viridiplantae; phylum Streptophyta; class Magnoliopsida; order Brassicales; family Limnanthaceae; genus Limnanthes; species Limnanthes douglasii. Next base: position 271,523,424 of record JAUPFV010000005.1, read on the forward strand.
ACAACAACAAAGATAAAAAAAGACTTCCTCTTCTTGGCAGAAACACACAATTAAGATTTACAGACTTAAGTTCTTTTAGTCAATGATACCCCAAGAGTTGCTGTGTTCTAAATTCCTACCCTCTTAATGCAAAAATACCCTGAGAGTCCTAAAAAACATGTACATAGACTTCTTCAAGGTTCAACAATAAACAATGGGTATGGCAAAACATGTACAATAGGTTGCAGGGTGTTTCTAAATAACCAGAACATATCCTTACACCTATCACGTAAAACACCAAAACATTATAAAATGGCTATTGGTACCAGCTCATGACTCAACAATAGCAAGACTAGAATCAGTACAGGACTTGTTCTTCCTTGTTTAGTTAAGCAATCCCATTTCACCTTCTGCTTCTAAAGGAAAAAACACACACTAGGGACTTTCAGATTTCAAGTCCAGATATAACAATTCAAAGCGGAGGCATCACTGTTGGACCAAAACTATAATAGAACCCTAATTCATCTCTATAATAGAACCCCAATCCCATCTCTAATAACCAAATCCTAATTTATGAACTTCTCCAAGAATCCTACAAGACTATTCATACAAATTATAGCCGACTTACACAAGTAAATCAACAGAGACAGTCGAAGAAAAACGAAGAAAAGAAACAGATACCAACTTTCAGTGAGCTAAACCAAACGATATAAAACAAATAGAGAAGTGAAGTACATAGGTGTTGAGTTGCCGGACAAAACTGGAGAAATTGTTGTGTTTAAAATACTTGGGGAGAAGATCACGAGCAAACTCCGGCGGATTCCAGACGACGAAGCTATTGTTTCCCGGACTCCAAGAGACGATCGAGTCGGTCGCCGGATCATCCACCATGTCGTATGTCTTGCTGAGGAACGGAGGCGGTGCGTTTGCAGTTTGCATCGGCACCGGCCCTCCGTTGCTGGTGGAGGCATCGGAATCACCTGAAATGTGGCTCCGAGCGGCGCCACTAGTTGCATCCATTTTGAATTGATCGGAATTGGTTGAATTGTTATAAAAAGAAGAGGATGTGATTTAGGGTTTAATAGATGCCATTAGAGGCGAAGAGACGAAGCTTGGATTGTAGAGATTGGTGGAGAGAGATTGATAGGGATTTTAGAGAAAGAGAGAAGAGTTATAGAGGAATGGAGGGACGGGTGAGTCGTGGTTGTTCAATAAAATGGCACGGCTTTCTTCTTTATATACGCACACTTGTCGAAGTCTTGGACTCGGTTTTTTCTTTTCTTTTCGTTTTCTTTACTACTCCTATAGTCCTATTCAACTTAGGAAAAAAATCATATTTATTCTCAAATGAAATTGGAAGCCCGGTATCTGGGGTTGCATTGTGTGCTTCCCGGGTCGGGTTAGGATACATTTTTTTTTTAATATTTGGGTTCGGTTCGGTTCAGTTCGTACTAAATTTAGTATTTTCAAATTCGAATCGGATCCGATAATATGTGTCATTCAATTCAGTTCGGGGCCATCGATTTTATATTTTTTATATTATATTATATACGTATTATATTATTATTTTATATATATTATATATTATTGTTATTTTGAGCAGGAATGGACTATAAATTAAAATTCGGGTCTCATCTGTTTATATATGAGAAATTCAAAATTCATATCCATTTAGTTTTCCGTTGGATCGGACCAAATCCAGTTGAATCAAATTTTACGGTACTGATCCATTTTATTTTATTTTGGTTGACGTTAGTCTCTTCCTCTTATTCATAAAATAAATTATATTTTATTTTTTTCAATCAAATTTATATAGCACCAAAATATTATTATTTTAACTATTTAAAAAAAATTGTATGTAATTCTGCAAATGGAAAATAGTTGTATTTTTAGAACCAAATTACAAATAATTTCACAAATTAAACAAATTTATTTTCAATCAACCAAATTACAAGTGATTCATCCTCCAATTAGAAGTCTAAACACATTTTTTTAAGGTTTATTTCTCAACCAATTTTCACATAAATAAATAAAAATCTTTCATTGATATAGTTAGTGTTTGTGTTAAATACTTTTTTCGCGTGGTAGTTTAAAAGATATGACATTAAAAAAACATAATAAACGAATGCGGTTAGAGATATTTTGGGTTATTCTCATATGTAAATACTAATCTATCATATTATAGTACTTTTTAAATATTGAACGGTTATTAGTAAATAAATTTAATATTGAAGGGTTGTTAGTAAATTGTACTTAATATATATTATTTTTGTATTAATCATATCCATTATCCAAATATAATCAATATAAAGTATTTAAATATTTTTTAATTAATAAAATATATCCATCGTTAAAAGACATATTAAATAAAATTTAATTATATAATTAATTTACACACAACACCAAATAATAAAAAAATAACCAAATTTTAAGTTAGTAAAATGGAAAAAACATAAATAGATTTTGATAAAATAAAACATAATAGATTTTAATAAAAAAAATATGGATTAAAAAACAGACATAAAAAATATCAATAAAAGTTAGAGAATTTTTAAATTAAAAATCACTTTTAACTTTTGTTATATATATAAAACACTTATTAGATTAAAAATGTATTAAATAAAAAAATAAATGGTTCACACAAATATATATGGTATCCTCTGAGGATGGTTCGGAATTCTTAAGATAAATAGTTTTCTGATAGATGACTGATCCAAAACTTGAACAAACAGAGATGCAAAATATAAAACGAAAGAGAACGTAGGAAAAAAGACCATAGAGAAAAGTTGCAAAGATACTCGTGTAGTCAGAGCAGCAGTATCTAAACCATGTTGTAAATCTAGCGAGCAACGGCCACAACCAAGCATGAGGGGAGAGATGACTTCAAACAACATGATCATCAGATGTAAGTTAAATTTTGGTTTGAGAGTTATATTGGCCAGTCAATCTGGTACTAAAGAATCTGAACCGAAGGTCAGAGAGCATACAGTGCGTAACCACAGAGATAAAGAGTGTAAAGGAGCAAAAAATTCTAGCATTCTGATCCCGCTAGACGTGGTAAATTATCGGTCAACTAGTCATTGCATCACCTACAACATCTTGAGACTTCATATGTTCATTATGCAACAACCATAGTTTCAAAATTGTCAGCAACCAAACTTTCTTTAGTCATAATTTCTTTTTCAACCACTTCAGCCGCATTAATTACATCACTTGGTTGTTTTACGAATATAATGGCTTTGGATGCTACCTTTGGCATCCCTGAAGACAAATATGCCATATTTTCACCATCATGATTAACAATGATCTCCTTTGGGCCATCATCAGCTTTCAACTTTTTAGCTTGAGAGGATTTGGCATGCCCACATCTCTTCATTCTTTTACTAAAATGATCTTACCTCCAATGATAAGATTGGAAGTAGCTACCCGTTTAGCTTCCTCCCTCATGGTGATGAATTCTATCTTAGGGAAAATTCTAACTAACCAAAATTTTCTTATTCCAGTTCTTGCACAGACCGAGTGTCATCTTCATCAATAAATACTATTTTAGTACCAACAAAAATCTTCTCATTCATATTTGGAACTTCTTCCATAATGTACTCTTCTCTAATTGATTCAAATTAGACTCTCACATTTTTTATTGTCATCTTTGCATCCAAAGAACCAACAAATTTTTTATTTTAACCATAACAGAGTTCAAGAGAGTTAGATGAACATAAAAAGTATGTGACATCTTCTTTTCAGAATCATACCTTAGATTTGGAATATCATATTTAGTCTTAAAAAATCACCATCAACACTACTACATTCGAAGGCCAAATGCTTTAAAATCTCCACAATAATATCTTTAGAATTATTACACTCGGACGTCGAAGTTTTCAAATTATGAGCAGCATGCGCATTTGTATTTCTAAGCTCGACTCAACCTTTACTACTAGCTCTAAGAGTTGTATTTTTTTGTTAGTCCTAGTACCTTCGCTTGGCACTCTTCCGGCGTCAACAAATTTGTTCAGTGCTGACATCTTTAGCAACTATCTTTTTACAAGCAAAGCGCTACACAACAACCCTCTCCACAAGGGAGTCATTAACTGTAGCAGTTTTAAAAACCGCTTTATTTTTTTTATTGTGAGTGAAATTATTTCACCATCATTTTTTTCTCTATAAACATGTAACCCACAAACATGATTATTAATGGGTCATAACATAATAGTTTTATATGAATAACAAAAGTTAGATGCCTCTTGCACAACTTTGATGTAAGCCCCGTCGCATGTTCTATTTTACGCCTTATAGTCCAGCCTTGCAACTGAAAAATATATATAAATCAAGTACATAATTAGGAAGATACTTATATAAAATCAAAAATTATAATGCAAAACATATAATATAATACATATATTATTTACCTTTATAGATTCAAGTATGAGAGAAAATTAGAACTTCCTATTTGAACCATGTCTCTAACAACCCAATACATATAAGAATTCATTCTTCCAAAAAAATTGCAGTCTAGAAGTTTGGTCAAGATCTTTATCATGCCATTCGTAACTAAAAAACGAACAGATTATTATATTATCCAGTAATTTTGTACATGGCTAAAAAGTTATTAATGTTAAAATGCATATATACTCTCTAAGTAAGGATGATTGTGGTCATCAACAACCTTTATGCATTTGGCATCATTAGGGCATATACAAGGATCTTTGAATAATTTCGGTAAGTTCTAGAAGAGAGAGAATTTAACACTCATTTCAAGAATATAAGTAAATAAGAGTATTCCATGCTCATTTGAAGTCTCGTATTCTTGTGAAAAATCAATGTTGCTCTGTAAAATTATCTAATCTATTTTATTTTTCATATACTTACAGGGTTTAAGTGTTTATAAATGTAATCCATAATGTTTGTCATTTCGGCCTCGCCAAACAAACTGCTCACAAACATTACATCAGATGTTCTAGTATGTTCAGCAGAAATTAAGATTATAATGGGATATACTTGGGGAAGTATCAATATCCACAATAACGAAAGTAGCACCCGCATAAATAAACATAATTAAATCTGTACTTAGAGCTTCAGGTAAGCGAAACTTCCAACGAAGAACAAGTGTGAAAACGAGTACCACACGAAGTACTGGTTCCATGATTCTCGCCGACTAAAGCATCACCTTCGTGATGAACACCCAAACTTACACTTCTCTTATTTACCATTTATAAAGAGGATAAGCCAGATCAGGATGTACTATCAGAGTATCGTAGTTTGTAAAAGTAAAGATAAGTAAAATGTAGAAGACAAAAAATTGAAGTTATAATTAAGCTTGGATAAGACAAAAATGACAAATCGAGAAAAAAGTCTCAAACAAAGAAAGAGGCATATTTATAGAAAAAAGTATAAACAATAATAGTCTTTTAAATCTTTTACTTTAATGACTTGGATGTTTTTAGATCAATAGTTAAGTTGAAATGTCTAAGAATTATGAAGGGATGCATTTAAATTAATCACGCTCAAACACATTTTGGACACGTGCAACACTCCACAAATCGCTTAAAAATTAATTACACTTGACCCTCTAACTTTTGCCATGATTTGAAAAATTCGGATGGAAAGCTTTATTCAAATCGTATAAACAAAAAATAATCATATAGTCTCGGCTAAGAGAATCTTGAATACAATTGATTTTTTTCTATATCATTGGAAGATAATGATAGTTCTTCATTCATGTTTTAAATTCGGTAGGAACCAAATAATTTTTAATTTTTTAACAAAATTGTATTTTTAATCCGTTAATTACGTACGGAAAACTAAAATGAAACTATATAAGAGATGATCAAATACAAATGTAGACATAATAAAAAAAAGTTACGTCGAAATACATAAAATCCAAAAGAAACATAATAAATTATTTTGCGAATGTTGGTATACGAGATCAACTTCCTAATTCTTAGTCTTTATGGATTTCTAGAATAGCAAGAGACTTGAAGGTTTTGTAATTTATAGTTATGTTTACTTTTGTTTTGTTTCCGTAAAAAATAATTATTATAGAATTATTGTAATTTATAATTAAATTATTTTTCGTTTTGTTTTGGTAAAAAAAATATATTTAATTTTTGTTATGATTGTATATTGTTTGGATTTAAATAAATATAGATAAAAGATATATATTAAAAAAAATGTTCTACAAACAGCAAATCGATGATTTCAATCCAAAAACTGAAACAGATTCTGACCCCAAGGTGATTCCAAACCATCTGACTGGATGGGTCAATCCAAACGTGATTCCAAAACAGATCATTCGTTACACCTATAACCATGATACGGAGATTAAAGTTCCATTTCGATGTCTTATATTTACAGCTCTAATTCCCCTGCATATCATTCCTTTCATATAGCAGATCATTACTTTCATATAAAATAGAACTGTTAAAAAAAGAACAGCAGTAGTATTGTTTCCAGGAAAAGCTATAAATAAGCAAACAAAACCCAGTGCTGTTTATAAGAGTGCATCAACTTGGTCTTTATGAGCCGAACTTACAAATTTGGCAATGACCAGTGTTACTATAAAAAAATGTTACTTTACAAAAAAAATAAATGATAGTGTATTGTTGAAACAACCGTAAGACATTGAATGATCCGTCTTCAACTGTTAGGACATTGAGACGATTAAGATAACTAATCATCCTTGAGAACTCTTGGGACTTCGAGGCCACTAAAATAAGTAATCATCCTTCAGAATGCTGTTTGCAGCGGTTGGGTCCAAAATGGTCCGCGAAGTTTCTCACAACTTTGCGGCACAAATAACAGTAATTGACTTGGCATGCCCAGCAGAATATATGATTGTTGTTTCCCATCTGCCAGACGGATTCATGCAATATTAAAATTTACTATTTCCAACAATCTAGTCGAACAGAAACCCATGTATCTTTTAGCTTTATTCTCTTATTTAGTGGCGAATACAGAAAAAATTGTTAACAAGTAATAGCATAATGATAAACTCCAAAACAGTGGATTTCACCTAAACTAATTATGTAATCACCACTTACCTTTGCGTTAAACTGACGACAACTTGGGCATAACTGACCACGTGCTCCCTGTCCAGGAAAAAGTTGAGCCCGGACCTGAGCCTGGACCTGAGCCACAGCTTGACGAGGATTCAAGTTCTCCTCCCATCCCCTTAACATTTCTTGTGTGAACAATTGGCAGGATCCCTCTCTTCAATGACAAGTTAGATTTTTTCTATCGAAGGTTATAAATAAATTGCACATACAAAGTAATGAAACTTTTCAATACAAGTTGTGTGATATAAATCTTATACATCATTGACTTTGAAAGGCCATATCTATTAATATCAATTTAAATGCTTGTTGAGTAATTAAAAGGTGCATACGGTCTTCATCGTGTCATTTTGTCATCTCAACAGAAAATCCAAGATCATTCTACGATTTAGACACTAAACTTCTTTAAGATTCTATTTGGACCATACAAAAAGTTATATAAAAAAAGTAGAATACAAAAATGCCTTTGGACCATAACTTTCTTGAGAAACTATTCGGACAAAAATATAAATATTTTAAATTTTTAAACAGCCAAATGCAACTTTAATAAATCACGCACCGGTAATGTTCATATCCATCGATCGCCTGTTGACAATTATAGCAGAAGTATCCCCCGCAGTTACCGCAAACCATCTTATTACAACCTTCGGTCCTCGATATAGCCATCTTACAGCTTGGGCACTGTTTTGCAGTTTTAGTTATTTCCTTCATACTAAGAATCTCATTGATCATATCCCGCTCTTTGCGTCTTTGATCTTCTCTCACATTTGTTGAATTTTGTCGTTCCTGAGGGAAGAAAAAGTTTCAACAATTTCATTACTGCTTATCAATAAAAAACTATGACTGTCTCCTTCCTGAAAGAGACTTTAGCATACAAGTATAACTATGCAACTTCGTTAGTATCTTGTTCTTTCTTATATTTTTTTCCTCCATGTCCTATGAGAGATATTTGCTTTGATTTTATCAAAGACTAGCCATCTAAGGCTTCATTGAAATGAAACACGTCTTTCAATATACTTTTCCTCTATATGTAAACAACAATCGTTGCAGAAAAATAATAATCACCCCCATTTTCTTTTTCTTTTTGAAGTTGTCCATTTCTATCTTGATCAAGAATTTCCTTCTCTCTAATGTCTAAATTTCCTATATTTTATTTCGAGTTGTCGAAATAAATGTTGGTGCTGCTTTGTAATCATATAATCTTTCGTAACCACAAACTAGACATGGATTTAAAAGCAAACCCCAAATCAGAGAGAAAAATGTAAGAAAAGCAACAAGAATTTCACCTCTAGGATACGGAGCTTCGCTTCTGGAGTCATACATGCAATACCTACATGACGACGGTCCCTGCAAAGAGTACAGAAGCTAAAGTAACACTTGGAGCACTGTGCATCCTGGTCCTCATCTTCTATACACGGTGTTTCACATCGTGGACAATACACAATGTCAGACATTGAGTCCAAAGTTTTCTGTAGCATCATTGATTCCCACCGTTCAAACTCTTCATCACCCAATAACCATTTCAACAACCCAGGTGGAACCATACTTCCACATTTTGTATCTGGGCATCGAAGCTTGTTTATGGTGCCTTCCGAAACATGCATGTCAGAAAAAGTTTTCATACATGTCTTGCAGAAGTAATGCTGACACGGCAATTTGACAAAGTCAGTACCTATTAATAGAAGAAACAAAAATCAAATACGTCAGATAAATTGGTTATCAGCTACCTTTTGCAGAATATTACTGTAACTAAGTGTTAAATTATAAACAGAAGCTGGCTTCACATATGGTGTCTTCTAAAAAAGCTAATTTCACAGAAACTGTTATTTTCTAGGCAAAATCACTTCACATTTATTTGGTAGAAAGTCTATCCAAGCTAAAATATAAGATAGATGTATCATGAGAGGTTGATAGCAAGATTAAACCCAGTTCTTAATATCAACATTGACTGCACTTTGAGCCCTGTTATGCAAGCATCTTCAGTCACCAAAATGGTAATGCAATTATCCAATATATTTGTACCTATATATTCTGAGTAACAGATGGAGCACTCGTGCAGACTTTTCAGGAAGGTCTCGTGGCACTTTTCATCATTGTAAGTCTTGATATAAGGCACGTCAGCTTCAGGGGAAGAGATACCCGAAATCGCACGCTTATCTTTCACGCCTGCAATGTCATATGGACCAAGTATAATTTCCTTATCACAACCCAGATAAGAAAGAGAAGAATTTTGCAGCCAATCTGCCCATTGGTATATAACTTCTACCCCTGGTTGTCCCAACCAAATAGAGTCTAGAAAAGAGCAGAGAGTAGAAATCTTAGAGGGATGCAACCACTGAGCAGAGATGGTAAAAAGAGGAGGTAGATCGGTTGGATATGATTTCGGTAATAAACAGTTTAGCACAATTGGGGGAAGATAATCGACTTTAAATGAGTATAAAAAGTCTTCTGACTTGTCATTTGAATGAGAAGATGAATTTAGCTTTGCTGTCAGAACTTGTTCCGTAGAGGGTTCGATTTGGATATAAATCTGCAAAATAACTGAGAAGACTAAACTATTTGTATTTTTACTTCTGCAAACCCAAAAGAAGCTTGTGGATATAAACATTTGACTAACCTGAAAATATCGCAAGCCTTTATGTTTTTCAAGGATGAGGACATTCTCTCCATAAATGGACTCCATAGCAAGCACCTGGAAGAAATTTGAGGCGCCGAAAACAAGCTTTTAACTTTTAAGAGCAAGAAAATATGCTTCATGCCAGGTTTGGATCTTCATTTGAGGCGACTAAAGAATACTACAGTAACAGTAGTAGTTTCGATCTTACTGAAGCTTAAAACTTTAGATTATCAAAAGAACAATGTCACATCTTCTGGTTTCAATTTTTTACCTTCAAACCTGAGAAAAAGCTATGGTGATAACTACATTCTTATATGTTTTCTCCTGTAAATTTACCTACTATATTTAACTAAACATTCTTGATATATACATAAGCAAACATATTCAATCCTAACAAAATCATTCTCAATGTATACAAACTTCAACGTTCTTAAGCGATGATATACCTCGTATTCCTGCAATTGATCATTCATGTTCAACTGTTCCTCTGTCAACTCGGGTTCATCAACGCATGACCGCAACTCTTCCAAGATACGCAGGGTATAATCCTCCTCAGTCGTCTTCCCTGAATCAGCTCCCTCATCGATCGTATTCAATTTCTGTTCCGTATCCTCTGGCTCCTTGCTAATCACCTCATCATCAAAAGTCAATCCATCTACTTCACTAACCAATGACCCGACTTCGATACTCTCAGAATCGGGCTCAGACTTCTTTACATATTCTTTTCTGACCGAGCGATTTCTCGACCTCGACTTAGGTTTTCGGTGACATGTTGGGGATTTGGGTGTGAAATCAAGAAACTGTTGAGAACTTGATTGTGTCTGTGAAGAGGAATCATCTGCATCGGTGACTACTGTGTTGAGCTTTTGCTGCTGCGGTTGATCGTGCAACGGCTTCAGGTTATAGTGATCGTCGGCGTCGTTATGGCGGTGGTAGTTGTGTTTTCCTTTTCGTCGACTTCCTAGCATAGCTGTCGCCACTACGAACCCGAGATATTGGAAATTAGAATTTTATAAATAAATTATATAAATAGATTTTTGTTTTGGACAAAATAGAAAAGGGCAAGGCTAAAATGAGACCCATTTGGCTATAATGAGACCCCTCTATAATGAGACCCATTTGGCTATAATGAGACCCGAAAAAGACACATTTACCCCTGATATAAAACCCTTATTTTCAGCCCATTTTCTCTCTTTTCTCTCTTCTCTCTATTCTCTCTCAAACTCAAAAAAAACTCGAAATCAAAACAACAAGTTTTATCAAATCCAACATCACAAACAGCTTAAGGTACGAATCCTTTACATATCCATGTAATTTTTATGCATTTTAGTTTAGTATTTTTAGTGATTTTTAGAGTTTAGTGTTCTTGATAAAAAGTCGGATTTTCATGTATATTTAGTCGTTTTTTTTGAAAAAAAACTTCAGATTCGTGTTAGTCGATTCAGTAGGATCGTTTTGGTACCATGCATGATGAATTTGGGTTGGGTTTTTGGGGATTTGGGTTCGATTTTTGGAGTTGGGGATGAAGGTTCTGGAAATCGCGATTTGCGAACTGGGCCGTCGCAACCCGTGCAAAATCGCGAACGACCCGTTCGCAATTTTGCACGGGCCGCGAAGGCCCAGTTCGCAAATTGCCAATTTCTGCAATTTTTGAATTTGAGAAATTGCAAACGCCCAGTTCGCAATTTCTCAAATTTATAGAATTGTGTGTATGTTTTTTTTGTTTTACGAAATAGTTTGTATCCCATATTTATTAACAATTTATATGTTGTATTTCAGCATGCCTCGCAAACATGAGACACCAGTTCGACATTCGGCAGACTCGAGCGATGATGGAGAGCACTCTGAGCTTCTGTCACGGTCACGGTCGGTTAGGCGTAGGCCTAGCGCTTCCACTCCGGCCCCCGTTCTATCCCAGGGGTTTGCTACATTCGACCTGTTATTTCGGAGGGTGAACCCTCACGTACCTGGTCTATATCCAGAGTATGCACAGCACGAGGCTTACCACATCTTTGCTGGAGAGGTAAGTAATGATGTGTTTTAAAGTACGTTTATATGTTCTTTTGTATTATTTCTAAGTTGTTTATGTCTTATGTAGTCTCGCCGGTACTCGCGGTGCTACTCTATGTACGGTACCCACCGTGCGTGGGGTCTTGCTGGGCAGCACAGGGTAAGGGAGCAGGTTATGATGACTTGTTTCGGCCCACTGGTAGATGCGTTGGAGCGTTGGAATACCAACATTCATCTTGTAGATGCTTTCCTGGAGAGGTGGCATTCGGAGACGAACACCTTTCACTTTAGCTTCGGTGAGATGACGGTTACGCTAGACGACGTCCACGTCATCACTGGTCTCCCGGTCACAGGTGATGATTTCGTAGTTCAGTCTTTTCCTAGTAATGGACAGCGTGAGGCTTGGTATTCTAGTGCATTAGGCATAGATTTGGATGACCTTAGGTATGAGTTAGGGCGTAACAGGGGGGGTAATGGTAGATCTGTTCGTTTACAGTTTTTACGCGAGAAGTACATGGTACGTAGATATAAAGATGAGAACATGTCTGATAGTGATGTAAAGTGCGCCACTAGGGGTTATCTGCTGCATATGTTGGGTTGTTGTGTTCTAGTGAACAAGACGGGGAATAGTATATCTTTAGATTACCTCCAGTTTGTAGAGCATAATACCTCCTCCGTTAGATATAACTGGGGACAGCATATACTAGCTCAGCTGTACCACCACCTAGGGAAGTCCTCGCTGCGCACGACTTCAGGGATTGCGGGTTGTATTGCCTTGTTGGAGGCGTGGATATACGATCACTTCTCCACCTGTTTGCCTACGATTAACACGAACTACGACTGTTCTATGCCGACGATGTGCCGATATGTACCGACGCCGTTTCGTGCGGATGATGAGACTCGGATTAACATCCGACAGGGACTGATTTCGTTGACGGCGAACCATGTGAGTTACAATGATTTGTTATATTTGTTTCCATAGCTTTAATTTATTATTACTTTCATTTTTGGAAGATTATTAACTAACATTTTCATATGACACAGGTTTGGTTCAGGCCTTACGAGGATCATCGTGCTCATTTCCCTTCTCAGGATGTGGCTTGGATTGACCACACGCTGAAGGCGTTCGATGTAGTTGAGGCGTACTATCCGCTTCGGGTGGCTCGGCAGCTAGGGCACGTTCAGGACATACCACCGGCGTTGCGGACTGTTCTACCCGTACATAGGCGAAAGCGTATGAACACGCGCTACTTGTGGGATGAGGCCACGTGGATATCATGGAGGTCACACGTTATTGACCCGAGGATTCGCGGTGACAGGTACATTATAGGCGGTCCTGGCACGACCACGACGTACGATGTATGGATCAGTGACCACCTATGGTACGTTCTTATTGATCCTAGTATTATTGCTCCATATGCTTTGCATGTTCCAGAGCCCCCTAGTGTGATGACATATCAGGCACGACTGTATCAGCTTTCCGATCGTGTTACTGATGTTGATTCTAGAGCGGAGTCGATGAGTGTGGAGGACTTGCGTCGGGAGATACATGAGTGTCACCTTTTAGGGGTCCAGTACCGCCAGTTCGATTGAGTTTGATACTACATTATTTTTTTGCTTTGCTTTAGTTGTTGCTTTAGTTGACATGGTTGTATGGAATTGATTTTGGTTCTTTATTTGTCGCTTTTGTTCGGATTAGTTGATAGCACCTTATTTTTTCTATTTTAGTTCTACTTAAGTTGTTCCTTTCACTTATATGATGTGCATCTTAAAAACAACAACACTTAAAATGTAACACCTAGATTTCTCCCATAATATAAAATACACAAGGAAATTACACACATAGCCTAAAAGCATTTCGTGATTAAACATACATAAGCAACTAAATTAAAGCAAACGGTAGATAAACTAACCCTCAGTCAGCATTGGACACTTAGTTCTACGGAGTCGGATAGTTCATTCCATACCCATCTGAATCACTACTTCCTTCGGGAGTTGAATACGTACGAACGCCGCTCGCTATTGCGTCTGCTATTTGTTGCTCTTCCGACTGTGTCACTAAAGACACCATCTCCGGCGTGATTGTACTTTGCGATCCCATGTCGAATACCTTTCGGAGGTTGGTTTGGACTTCCCAAGGAAGTGACTCGATTTGTAAAGTCACTGTTTTAAGGTAAGCTAACCTTTCAGACACTTCTTCGCGTGTGCGTGGTCGAGGCATCATACATCCCGGGCAGGAAGCCTCCCTACCGTGGTTGAAGAACATTCTGCACAAGACCGCATCGATGAAGCCAGGAACCTCCTCTTCTATTGCACCCCTCACGATGTCAAATGCGTTTAGGAGGCTTGCATCTTCGTCTACGTTCCAGCCCGAATCACACATTGTTATACCTTAAATGTTTAGTTTCTTAGTCTGATGGTAGTATTTATAAACTCGAACTGGGTGGTTCAACTCAAAATTTGTTAGCGGGAAAGGTTGTCTTTGTTCCCGCTCAAATCTGTTTTTAGCGGGAAACCTTCACTCCATTCCCTCCATATGTTTCCATACAATATTATAATATTCTGATGAACTAATGTCTGTTTAGATTTTTGTATGTACTATTGTTATCCAGCAACCAATAAATTATGTCTGTTTAAATTACGTCTTTATGTACCACTTTTATGGTTAAGATAACGTTATCCAAGTTGGCCTATTGATAAACAACACGTGTAAGAAAAGGATACCGCAATCCAAACGGACGAATGAGTATGCAACACCTAATATTTAAAAAGGTACAATAACTATTCAGTGCAATAATAGCAGGGGTCTCATTATAACAAAAATTCCATCACCAGGTTTTCCGCTATAACGAGACACCTAAAAAAGTTGCCGCCAAAAATATATGCTTTAAATGTAGTTCCTGCCCAAACAACCACGACCCTATAAATAGACGTGAAGCACTATTCGAACAGTAACAATTTAACCAATGGAGTTTACCCCTAATGAAGATTACCATTTGCTCGAGGCAGTGAAACTCGCCCACCGAGAATTGGGAGAAGATAGTAGCGAAGCGTTTTTTGAGCTGGTCTTGTGTAATATGTACTACAACTACGGGCGTTTAGGAACTGAAGGTATTGTCGTGCGTAACTGTGACCAAATCAAGGAGAGATACATTTTTTGCAAACCAATGGATCGTTTGTTGTTTCTACCTTTTAAAATTAAGCAAGAAGCAGCTACCGTCTGGAACATGACCGTGGTAGACTACATCACAAAGGATATGGTAGCGTATCTTGAGAATAGGATTACTGAGAGGGAAGAGGGGATTCAGTCTGACGACAACTTGGGATACGACTTCGACGATTGAGCATTGTGATATGTTTTTAATAGTTTCCATCTGGTAGTGTCTGTATTGTCTGTTTGTTTTACTTAATGCCATAACTTGTTAAAGTTTTCATTACCTAGTTTTGTAGACATTATTTGGTACCCGCTACTTCAAACAACAACTAATTAAAAAGTCACACCTCAAAAATAAAAACCAGTGATAAGAAAATAATAACTTCAAACAACAACTGATAAGGAAATTGACAACTTCAAACAACAAACAGTAATACGAAAATCACAACTACAAACTACAAACAACAACTGATAATAAAACAACAAACAGTAATACGTAACACTGCATAAGTGGAAGGCTTAGTCGTAGTCGTGTCTAAGTTTGTATTCCACATCATCCACTTCACCCCTTGCAATTATTTTGTCCTCTAGAAATGCTACCATATCCCTTGTGATGTAGTCTATCAAGGTTAGGTTCCAAACAGAGGCTGCTTCTCGCTTAATAAGCGATGGCAAGAAACACAAATGCTGTATTGGCTTGCAAAAATTGTATATGCTTTTGATCTGCTCACGAGT
Organism: Limnanthes douglasii subsp. nivea; assembly: GCA_036936605.1. Taxonomy (NCBI): domain Eukaryota; kingdom Viridiplantae; phylum Streptophyta; class Magnoliopsida; order Brassicales; family Limnanthaceae; genus Limnanthes; species Limnanthes douglasii. The sequence goes on from JAUPFV010000005.1 coordinate 271,538,968, forward strand.
ACGTATAACGACACCTCTTGTACCGAAAGGACCGTAGTTCATATACATCGTACATAGGGCACGCTCGAAAAACTAATCGCTTGTATCTTCCTCCAGTATCTCGCGTGCAATCTTCACAGCTCGAAGCATGTGGTAATCTTCGTCCGCCGTAAACTCCATACGTACACGTTAACGAGTTTTAAATTTTCGTTCCTGCGGTAGGTTGCAAAAGTTTCGTATTTTGTTAGATTTTATGTCCCATTTTATAGGAGGCGAGTCAATTTTGGTGGGCGTTTAGTATTTGGATGAGGTCTCATTATAGCTGCTTTCGTACTATTTCGAATGCAATGTTGTTTTTCGCTATAATGAGACCCTGATTTAAACAACGTGGGTTGTAATAATTAACTTATATATGTGTGTAGTTTTGTATATATTATGTGTCACCACATTAGTCGCCCATCCAGATTACGTTATCCTTACATGTCTGACAACGCTATCCTACTTATAAGTAGTTTTTAGTCGGTTCATATATCTTATCTTATACCTCAAATCACAATTAATATTGAAGGTTTTAAAAAAATTCAGTTTAAAACGAAAAATCAGTTTTGGAGTCGTTAAGGTAAAAAAATGTGACCATTTTAGGCTACTTCGATGTCGTTTTTTATAACTTTTTTATATTTTTTTTTTCCGCAAAATTCTAATCATTAGGGCCACTTGACTAATGTTTGATGTTGGTAAAAGGAAAAATCAGTTTTGGAGTCGTTAAGGTCACAAAATGTGACCATTTTAGGCTACTTCGATGTCGTTTTTTTCAACTTTTTTGGGTTTTTTTTTTCCGCAAAATTCTAATCATTAGGGCCACTTGACTAATGTTTGATGTTGGTAAAAGGAAAAATCAGTTTTGGAGTCGTTAAGGTCACAAAATGTGACCATTTTAGGCTACTTCGATGTCGTTTTTTTCAACTTTTTTGAGTTTTTTTTTTCTTTTTTTTTCCGAAAAATTCTAATCATTAGGGCCACTTGACTAATGTTTGATGTTGGTAAAAGGAAAAATCAGTTTTGGAGTCGTTAAGGTCACAAAATGTGACCATTTTAGGCTACTTCGATGTCGTTTTTTTCAACTTTTTTCAACTTTTTTGAGTTTTTTTTTTCTTTTTTTTTTCCGAAAAATTTTAATCATTAGGGCCACTTGACTAATGTTTGATGTTGGTAAAAGGAAAAATCAGTTTTGGAGTCGTTAAGGTCACAAAAAGTTGAAAAAACAAAATTTCCAGAGGGTATTGCGAATTCAGGTGCTTGTAAAACGCCGGATTTGCGAATGCAGGCCCATGAAATTGGGCAAAATTGCGAACCCACACTTCGCGATTTTGATAAATTGTAGTGGTGGGAGTTCGCATTTTGGGCCACATCACGCGTACAACGTTCGCAAATCCGCCACTGGGCCGAAATTTAAAAAAAAATCACACTTTTTTGGATATAATTGTAATTTTATCGGGAACTAGCGATTTATTTGTGGTGTGCAACTTGTTTTTACAACAATTATAAGTAATGGAATTTTAGAAATAAATAAAACGTGGGAGTATCGATTACAAACCAAAGTGAAAGTTCTAAAAATATTCGTAGACACAACGGAGTTCGGTTAAACACGTAATGCATAATAAAATTATTAGTCTTCATTCAAATCGAAGATACGTGGTGGCTCTTCGTGTGCGGTCGATGGTTGCGCGGGCTTTATTTGGTTATGTTTGTTCAATCTCTTGTCGAGCGGTATTGCCCAACCGGTCACTTCATGATCCGTACGAAACGGAAACCAAGTAGGATATATTTCCGGAAGTGGTCCATCCAACACAACCTACACAAATAAAAGGTAGATAAATATTTGGTCACGAAAATAATATAAAACATTGAAACACACTGTAGTAAACTTACTTTGACGAAATGGTTACCATGAACGAAACCTATACCAATTTCGAGGTTAGGACATGATCGAGGAGGCACACCACGTAGCGGTAGATAAGTGTACGATTGGTGGAGTGAAATGTGGTATACGATACATTGGTATCTAGTGGCTATCACTAACCCTAAATCGGGTAACGTCATCCAATGCCTAGTACCGGCACCATACAATTCGAAAACGTTCAACCTTCTCACAAGGTTATCTACACTTTGTGATCCATCAAACACTCTCTCCCATAGCTCACGTTCGTTTTGCAATTCGCCGATCAAATCCCGTCTAACTTGGTCCCATGAATCGGATTTACCGTATACCGTCAAAGCAACGGCTCGGAATCCGCAATTACCGTCGGGAGAGACGTCTTCGACGCTAGAGATGTAGTCATGCAAATAGCTAGGAAACCAACTCTCGTACCCGCTAAAATCTTTTCCCTTTGATGATTTTTTCGGTCGAGGCACTTTATCTTTCTTCGGTTGAGCCTTGGTTTTTGCTTTTTCTTTCGTCTTGTTTTTTGGCGGTAGAAATGTAGCCGTGCTACCTATCGTGCCGGGAGTGCTAGCGCCTAGACTTCCATCGTATTCCCACTCGCTAGGGCCCCGTTGAGTTGATTTGTCCCGACCGGCTTTTTTCCTACCCTTAGTAACAACCGGCTCCTTAGGTTCCAAAACATGACTTCTAGCGGGATCTAGGATTTGCATCATCCTATTTATAATGTGGTCTTGGATGTGTTGCCCGTAACCGCGGATGGTGCTACCTATTAAGGAGATTTTTCTAGTGAGCTCGTCTTCGGTATCAAACTCCTCATTAGGTTTGATCCTTAACGTACTCCAATAGACATCACACTCATCTTTTCTTACCGCCCTTCCTTCTTTATAAATCAAAGCTAATTCGCATGCACATGGTAAATTATGAGTTGTCCTAATAACACACCCACACACTCCGGGTGTGAACCATATTTTCAAGGACTTTGCGAGATTTTCCTCTATTAGTTCTATGGCTTGAGATGAAAGCTCACCTTTGACATCCTTGTAGATGGTTTTGTTAGGCCCCCTAGTTGAGTTTCTTGGACGATACCTACTACGCTCGAATGACTCGAAAATGTTAGAGTGTTGAGCGGATAGGTGCGCATGAACATGTTTCCAAAATTGTTCGAACGTGCATAGACTACTACCAATTGCCCGCTTGAGGCTAGAGTGAGCACTCTCCGCCCTACAACATGAGATAAAATACATTAGATTTCTAACACTTTATATTTAAAAAAAATGGGTGGAGATGGAAATATAACTCACCGGTTGCTAGTTTGGTTGCCAAAATGTTTAAATTTGTTCGTGTGAATGTTGAGGAATTTGTGTCCATATTCGTCAATCCATTGCTTCATAACGTAGTCGATAGCCAATGGACAAAATGCGAACGTGTGGTGCATATCGGCAAGGTTTTTGTTATAGTCTTCGAGCGTGGCCGAATAGGCTACCCTTTGGTAATATTCCCCGAACTCATCGGCCATTTCCACATTCGGTAAAACTTTTCTAGCGTAAGAGGTGACGTTCTTACCAATATGCCAAGTGCATAGCATATGAGTTGCGTCCGGAAATATATCGTCGATAGCATTCATTAAAGCCAACTCCCTATCGGTGACAATGATGTTAGGTAATGGGCACTTGTTGTTCGTCAACACCATCTTTAGAACACTCAACCCCCAAGTGTAGTTCTCTTGTTTCTCGGAACTCAAAAAAACAAAAGCAACACAAAATGTCTTCTTCGTCGAAGTTTGGCCCACTATTTCAAGTAAAGGCATCTTATACCTTGTAGTCTTGTACGTGCTATCCATTATAAGAACTTGAGGAAATGTGCGCATGAAATCGATGCTTTTAGGGTGTGCAAAAAACAACTCTCGGATCTCGTCCGTTGCTTCACAACTTCGCTCCCAAACATAGTACTCGTGTTCTTTTAACTTAGCAAACAAGTATTGCATTCGGGTCTTGCCCGCTTTATCAACCAAATCATGTTTTTGCCGCATGTTGTATATCGTGCGCATGCCTGATACATTTTGCGGGTCTTTAATCTTCAACCCGCGATATATCTCTCTCGGTCGAGAACCGACTTCCGTTTGACTACGAACGAACAATTGTTCTTCGACTTTTAGTCTAGCGGCCCGAGAGTGACCGTCCAAGTGCAAAAATGGATCGTGGTTGTGTTTCCCGTTTAGCACAACCACTTTCCAATAACCCGGTAGCTCTAAGACTGGACTCCCTCTTAAGTAGAACGGACACCCGCATTTTTTCGATGAACATTCTCGGCGCTTCTTAACATACCCCGGTTTGGGGTTAGGTTTGTAAACCCCATGCCTCTCGCACCTAAAATATATCCTAGGAGTTTTCATGCTTTTTGTACCGTCGTCGTTTTTACTCCGGACCAAAATGAATCCTAGCTTTATGCTTTCGGACTCGACCCAATCAACCAAATCGGCTTTGGTGTAATAAGTGTCCGTACTAAACACTTTCGTGTAATCGGCCATCGAACATGGTGGTGGACCGGGTTCCTACATAGTTCATTCATGCAATTATATGAGAACATATTTATACCTACATGATCATATAAATTCCAAAACAGGTCATTTTTGCGAATTTCATATTCGAAAATTCAACAAAATTGCGAATTACAAATTCGAAAATTCAGCAACATTGCGAATTTCGAACTCGAAAATTCAGCCTAATTGCGAACAGCCCGTTCGTGGGTTTGGCTTTTTCGCGAACGGGCCGTTCGTCCATCAGGCTTCTTTGCGAACGGCCCGTTCGTCCATCTGGGGATTGCGCGAACGGGCAGTTCGCAATTAAGGACGAACTGCGAATCCCCAGTTCGCAGTTCATCAAAAATATAGCGGTACCACCGCTATATTCGCACTGACTCTAAAAATTTCGGAAAATACCTCATTTTGGGTATCTAAATGGTCCGTCAACGGCTCTTCTTCCTCCGATGCGAAATCATCAAGGTTGCAGCTGAATCCTTCACTCCAATCACTCAAATCCATGATTTTTTAGAGATTTTAGGTAGTTTTAGAGAGAGAAAGCTCTAGAGAGTAGTTGGAGAAAAGTTGGTTTTTGGTTCAAAATTGTGACTTATAAGTGAAGGGCAAAATGGACATTTCACATTGAAGAAAAAAAATTCTGAATTTGGGGTCTCATTATAGCCAAATGGGGTCTCATTATAGCCATGCCCAATAGAAAATTCAACCAGAGTGAAAACTCTATAAAATAATAATACATTTTGGACCACCAAAATGCATGTATATCAAATAAAAGCCGAGTTTGAAGGAAACTTTCAATTTTCCACCTTCAATCTTCCATCTGATTATGTTTCTTGGGTATAGTATACAAAGCATTCAAGAACTCCAGAATTTGATCAAAGAGTTGGGTTATCGCAATGCAATGGATGTCGAAGATGTTCTGAATCACCCAGAAGAAAATGTAGTTGCACAGTTGAAGAAATTCGTTATTGGAATTAATAAAGATGATATCGATGAAGAAAGTTGGCAATCACATATCACATTGAACAATTTCTAAGCTATGAGAAAACAACACCAGAAAATTTTACCATGCTAAGGAAAATTAGAGAGGAGATTTAAAGGGAAATTGATTTCAAAAAAAACCAAAAGACAATTGAGTCATTTTTTAAAAAACCTTCATATAAATCATTCATGTAATATATTATATATAAGGAATTATTAATTTATATTTTACACGGATCTAAAAAAATTATCAAATATATTATGTTATAATTTTAGCGAATTATTAATTTAGCACCCTATCCCCGAGTCTGGACCGACTAAAATATTATCTTATAAAATTTATTAAACAATTGTATATAAATTTATCGAGTTTCTAGGGTATCTAAAAAAAATTAAAAATTTGATCTAAAAGAATAAAAAAATAAAAACATATCACTAACCAGTCAAATGTTTGATATATAAGGGTGGTGATATTAATTTTCTTTTATAAGAATACTAACCAGTCAAATGTTGACTAATATATATTATAAAACTATTAATTCATCAATTGAGTTGAAAGAACAATTAAAATTACCATATCAGTATTCATCATTTTATTTTATTTCCATTTATTAATTTTTTTTTTAAATAAACTTCTTTTTGTAAATATATTTTTTTTAAATAACATTTTTTTAATATAATATTTTAATTATTTTTAAAAGATAATTCAACATATCAAACAAATAATTTTTTAAACAGCTAATATTTTTTAATTAAATATTTTAAGCGATATTTTAGTATATAGGATAAAATTTTCTAAGTTGAATATTCTTAAAATTTTTATGAGATATTTTAGTATATATAAAAATGTCAATTATATATATTTACAGTAATTTTTTTAAAATTAAATATGCTTCATATATTTTCAATATTTTAATAAATATTTTAGTATATATATTTGAAAGACGTTTTCGCTTCTTCAATTTCGCCATGGAAGAACATGTAAGTCCTTATACCGTAGAAGAGATCTTCAAGGATTTCAGTTCTCGAAGAACTGGTGTTGTTCGTGCCTTGACGGCTGATGTGGACGAGTTTTATGCCCTGTGTGATCCAGAAAAAGAAAATTTGTGTTTGTATGGGCATCCGAACGAGACATGGGAATTAACTCCGCCTGTTGATGAAGTCCCTCCGGAGCTTCCTGAACCAGTCCTTGGAATCAATTTTACACGGGATGGAATGCACCGCAAAGAGTGGTTGAAACTGATTGCCGTGTATAGTGATTCGTGGTTGCTTTCTGTGGCTTTCTATCTTGGAGCCTGTCTTAAGGCCTATCAGAAGGAGCGTCTATTTAGCTTGATCAACGATCTCCCAACGGTCTTCGAAGTTGTGACAGAAGTTGTGACAGAAAGAAAGCTTATAAAAGATAAGCCGCCAAGTATGGATAGGGAAAGCAAATCCAGGGGTAGCATGAAGAGATCAAGTGACGAACAAGTGAAAAGTAACAAGAAGTTAGTTGAAGAGAGCTACGAGGACGAGAACGAAGACGAGGAAGAGGAAGACGAACATGACGAAACCCAGTGCGGTAGCTGCGGAGAGAATTACAGTGCAAACGAGTTCTGGATTGGGTGCGATGTATGCGAGAGGTGGTACCATGGCAAATGCGTGAAAATAACACCTGCAAAAGCTGAGAGCATTGAACAATACAAGTGCCCCTCTTGCAGCATGAAGAGGAACAAGTAGTGCTTAAACAACAATATTCCCCTCTTGCAGCATGAAGAGGAACAAGTAGTGCTTAAACAACAATGTTCCCCTCTTGCAGCATGAAGAGGAACAAGTAGTGCTTAAACAACAATATTTCTCTGAAAATACCTACCCTTTCAATTTTAAGTTTTTAAGTTTTCAATTTTAAGTTTTTAAGTTTTTAAGTACATAGATAGTGTCATTTTGGTAAAAAGGATAATTTCCTTTTATATATTACCCCTTATTTAATTTTTATATTTACTATTTTCATTTAACTTCATATATATATGAGTAACTTCTTTATTCGTATAATTTGTTTATTTACTATTTTTATTTAACTTTTTAAGGATAATTTAATTATTTAAAAAAATTATATAATAATTTTGATATAATTTTTTTTTTCAATCTCACTATTTATCTTCTACTCAAATTTTAGTTTCTTTGTTATATATCTGACTTTTTTTTCAACTTGGAGTTATTTGGTGGTTGATATATAGTCGATTTCATTTTTCCCTTGATTTTCAAGTTTTTATAAAGGTAAGTCGTCATTTTTATATTGTTTTAAACTGTTTTAAACCGATGAAAACATTTAATTTAGTTTGATTTTATATTTTAGATAGATTTTAAACCGATGAAAACATTTAATTTAGTTTGATTTTATATTTTAGATAGGTTTTATCGGATTTGCATGTTTATGTAAATGTAAAGTTTGAATTTGATCTTTTAGGTAAGATTTGCGATAAAGTTCTGTTTTGAATTGTGTCCTCCCGCATCTCTAGTAAATATATTATTCTAATTAATAAAAATTTAAGTTTTTTTTTTCTCTCCTTTTTTTTTTTTAATTTTTTACATGGTATCAAAGCTAGGTAGCTAGGTTTAGATTTTGAGTTTTGATTTTATCGTCTTTTTAGTTATACTTGACAAAAATAAGAAATGAGAACATGTTAGTAGAATTATGGGTGAAATTTAGATTTGGTTTTTATTTAGTTTTAAAATTTATTTGATTTGGATATTTTTATTTTTATTTCGATTTGGGTTTGGATTTTATTTTATTTTGATTTGGGTTTCGATTTGCGTTTAGATTTTATTTGATTTTATTTTTTATTGGTATTTTGGTTTAAGAGTGGTATTTGGATTTGGATTTGGAGTTAGTTTTTGGTTTTGGTTTTGGTTTTGGATTTGGATTTGATTTTCAATTTGGTAGTATTGTTTGCAATTTGGATTTGGGGTAGAGATTTTAATTTTGATTTGGATTTGGATTGGGATTTGGTATTTGCCTATTTTTCTATTTGGTTTTGGTTGGTTTTGATCCGTTGAAATTGAATTGAGAATTGGAATTTGGAATTTGGAAATTGGAAATTGGAAATTGAGAATCGTGACTTAAGAATTGGGAATCAGAATTTGGAAATTTGAGATTGAAATTGGAAATTGAAGGTTTAAGATATGATATGGGGGTTAAAGATTTAGTTGAAACTTTAAGATTTGAGATTTAATATTGGGTTAGAGATTTAGCTTAAGAAGATGATATAAAAAACTTGAAGAAGAATAAGAAGAAACATAAAAATAAAAATATGAAGAAGATTACCACAAAGAAGATGAAGATGAGGAAAAAAAGATGAAAATAAATATGTGTGAATAAGAATATGATAAATTTTTGGGGGTATATAAGCTTTTTTTTTAATTAAATCCCTCCACCTCATTTTCTCTCTAGCACTCGATTTTTACTCTTATTTCTCTCTAACATATCTCTTTTTTTAAACAAAGAAATTTCTATTGATAAGGGTGAAAATTGAAACTTTTCAAAATTGTACGGACAATTTATAAAAGATACAAAGCAATAATGGTAAACATCAAAACTAAGTTTGTAAAGGCGCCAAACGAAATTTTTGATCCCACCTTGAAGATAAACTCTTGGATTTTCATAGAACAAAGAGCTTGTCATAAAGCTCAAGAACCAGCAGCTTCAAGACTACAAACAAGGCCCTATCAGAGAATTAAACATCAGTAATGTAGCCCAATCCTAGGCTTTCCAAAAGAACAATCGATATTAATCCTGAAGGAGCCAAAAATTGGTTGAACTTTAAGTTCTGCTTGTAGGACAGAGTCCATTTTGCAAGCCAATCTGATGCTTGGTTATGGACTCTGCAAACATGCCTCAGAGTCATCTTAGGATGAATGAGATTTCTGCATATAGCTAACAGAGGGTCGATTTTCTAGTCAGAATTGTAATCAGCTAACATATTACCGAGAAGGAGGCTATCTGATTCGATATCAACTGCAGACCATTTGTTTTTTCTGCAGATGAGTAAGCCTTCTAAGAGAGCTCTGGTTTCTGCAGTTAAAGGGTTTAACTTGCCAATAATAATGCCCGAGCATTCAATCAGGTCTTCATCCCAGTTTTTGAAAAGAATTCCACCACTTGATTCACTGTTTAACAAGCAAGCTCCATCAACGTTTAACTTGATTCTGTTCTTCACCGGAGGAGTCCATTTAAGGTAAAGAAGCTTCTTACTTCTGTTATCAACGGAGGTACATCCTAGAGCTGTTCCTGCAGAAAGAGCATTAGACCAGTGTTTACTGGTCAGAACATTAGACAAATCCAGGCTTTTGATTATTCTTATAACTTTGTCAATGGAGTTATTAACTGAATCAGCCTTTCCCTTATATTTCATGTTATTTCTGTTCTTTCAAATAATCTAACAGATTACTTGGGGAACAATGTGAGACACGTGAAGCTTATTGTTGGAAAACCAAAACCATGTACGGATCTTATGAGTAAGAACCATATAACAACCAATTTTAACTTTAAAGAGAGATCCAAAGTAATTCCAAATTTGCCAAGCAAAGCTAAGCTAACGAAGAAATGATTTTTCTCTTCATAGTTGTTGCAAAATTGGCATTTGGAAACAATATAAATATGCCTTTTCCTGAGATTATCATCCGTTGAAATAAATTTATTGATTAATTTCCAGCAATAGAAGGAAAATTTCCTAGGGATTTTGTGATTCCATAGCTTTTTGAAGAGACTGGATTTGTTGTGCTTTATTCTTGTGTTATCCCAAGTAAGGTTGGTGTTGAATATATTGTTGATAGAATGCTTCCAAATGATGATGTCTTCATAGTTATGATTTATCTTGAACTCTCTCATGTGGTTAGTTCTATCAATAGGAAGAAAGCTTTCCAGAGTAGCGTAGTCCCAGTCATTCAGCTTCCATAAAGTGTTAACCTTCGCATCAATGAACCAATTGTCTGAATTAAACCTTAAAGGATTAGAGAGAGGGGGGTTGTGCCAATTGTCACACCAGAATTCAATATTTCTATTCCCAATTGACCATTTGATATTGTTCTCAGCAAGATCTTTCAAACTTGTTAATCTTTTCCAGACCAATGAAGCAGATTTGTTATAAATGGCTTTAGAAGGATGAAAAAAAGGGCAGTATATGATATGCAAAATATTGGACCATAAAAAGCCTGAATAGAAACCATAGCTTTTGAGAGAATGTGAGTTGAATGTTAGCAGGTGACTTGATGTTTAGCCCACCTTCTTCAAAAGGTTTGCAGATATAGTTCCAATTAGTCCAATTAATGGACTTCTCATTAAACTTGCTTCTCCACATAAATCTATAGAAGATAGTTTCTAAAGTTTTTAAAATACTATTGACAAGAAGAGTGTTTTGCATCCAGTAAAACGTGATAGGTAGAAGGACAGAGTTTATTAATATCATTCTATCACCATTGGACAAATGTTTTGAGTCCCACTCATTTATTTTGTCATTTACTTTATCAAGTAAAGGCTTAAAGTTCTTCCCTTTATTGTTTCTGCAGAGAGTGATCCCCAAATATGAAGCAGAAAGATTCTCCACTGAATAGCCAGTTAAAACTTCAAGTTGTTAACTCTTGAGTGATGCATTTTGATTGAGGTAATTAGCTTTGTTTTATCCTTATTAATGACTTGACCGGATACAGCTTGATAGATATCCAAGAGCCTGCTGAGCTTGTCAATAGAAGAGTTCTGGCCATTTGTAAAAACTAAGATGTCATCTTGAGGCAGGGAGCAACAACACTAGATCTTGAGGCATAATGCAAACTCTTGTTACATTTATATAAGTTGTGAAGACCTCTTATGAGGACTTCCTCAGCAAGAATGAAAAGGCTAGGAGATAAAGGATCTCCTTGCCTTAAGCCTTTCTTCTGATGGAAGTAACCTACAATAGAGCCATTTATCAAAATAGAAGAGTTCACACCAGTGATTATATTCCTAATTAAGTTAATAAAATTAGTAGAAAACCAAATCTTGAGAGAAAATTAAGGATAAATGAATGAGCCATCCTATCGAAAGCTTTAAACATGTCAAATTGAATGATGATGTTACCAGTTTTTGGTTCCCTATTTATATCATGGATCGATTCTTTTGCAGTCAATATATTTTCATGAATAAGCCTGCCCTTTACAAAGGAACCTTAAGAGCTAAAGATAACATTAGGAAGAATATAAGCCAGCCTAGTGTTAATAAGATTAGACAAAATTCTGTTGAACATCGAGCACAGACTTATGGGTCTAAAATTTTGCGAAGTAGAAGGGTTAGAACTCTTAGGGATTAAACAAATCCAGTAGCAAACACACCAATGGGGATGCTATTACCAATACGATAAGAGTTTAAGGCCTTACAAAGGTCTTCATTAATGATATTCCAATAGGTTTTAAAAAAGAAAATATTAAAACCATATATACCCGCGGAACTATCATTACTCATAGAGTTGATAATACTCCGGACTTCAACTTTATTAGTAGGCTTAAGCAAACTATCATTGTCTTCATTGGTCACCAATTTAGGAATATTTTCAAAGATAGGATCCTTCATGATATTAATCTCATCATCCCTACTATTATAAGAATTAAAAACAAGAGAGTTCTTAAAGAAAAGTTCAACAAATTTACCAACTTTCTCAGAGTTTTATAACCAAGTACTACCCTCTTTAATACCCTTTATGACATTCTTTCTTCTCATCTTAGAAACATAGGAATGATATAACTTGGTGTTACCATCACCATATTTGAGGCAACTATTGAAACACTTTTGTATTTAGTAAGTTTACTCATCTCTAAGGGATTTGATATAAAGGCTATTGACTTTAGATAGGGCAGCTTTAGTGTTAGATTTGTTACTGATGCAGAGAAGGCTTTCCAATCTCTTGACTTCTTCAGCAGAGGCTTTAACCTTGTTGAAAATGTTGCCAAAGTAATTAGTAATCCAAGCCTTTAAACAATGCTTAAGACTTCTTAGCTTGATTAAGAAGATATGATTGTTGTTGTCTTTAATCTGTAAGTTCCAATTTTTCTCAACAATATTTGAGAAGTTAGCATCATTAGATCAGGAGTTAATGAACTTAAAAAATTTCTTGTGAATTTTACTAGAGTTATTAATGGAAGAAATAATAAGAGGAGCATGGTCAGAACAAGTTCTGACCATATGATGAGCCTGAATTCTTTTGAAGTTTAAAAATAATTTGTCATTGACCATAACTCTGTGAGGCCCTCTATTCCAGGTGTATCTCGATCCCACATACCCAGCGTCCTCAAGGTTGCAGCTTCTAATATTATCATTGAAATCATCAATATTATGTTGCTCGTTAAAACTGCATCCAAGTTGATCCTCAATAGTAGTAATAGTGTTGTAGTCTCCAGCAGTAAGCCAAACTTTATCATTGGTAACAAGAGCCTTCATTCTATCCCACGAATCCATCATTTACAACCTCTGACTTTTAGTATAAACAGAAGTGAAAAGGAAGTTGTCTTCAAGACGAGGATAATGAACATTGATGTGAATGAATTGGTCATTATCTTCCACAACATCAATAAAAACATCATCAAACCAAAACACCAAGATCTTGTTTGAACTATTGAGAGTATAGTTCTTGAAGCCCATGGTATTAGCAATACCATCAATTTTCTCAGAACTTGTCATAGACTCTTGAATAGCCAGGATTATAATTTTTTCAGATTGAACAATAGATAACAGACTTCTCAAAGTAGGCTTATTATTGATACCTCTTGCATTCCAACTAACAATCCTTATCATTATCAGATAAATATTTTTGTTTCCGTTTGTCCCCTAGTTTCTTAAGGGAATTAATAACAAGCTTGTTGTTTTCCTTTCTTTCCTAACAGCCTTCAGTTTACTACTGATGATAGTGTTGAAGTCTGAGTCATACTGAGTGTTTCTTGGAGAAGCATTGCCACTTCCTATGTTATTTTGATCTGGTGAGTTAGCATCTTTATTATCACTGCATTGAGTATAATCATAATCAATCTTCTTAGGGGCTTCAATGATATTGTGAACATATTTGCTGGTATAGTATTTGCTGATGTTATCCTGAATTTTTTCAGTGAGATACTGATTTTGGGTTCCATGACATTCAGAGGTTTGATCTTGAGAGGAGTTATTGTCTTCTTTCCTACTTTTATTATCCTTTTGAGTCACAATAGATTTGATTTTCCTTCTATAGAATTTACTGAAAGATTGAGTAACACGAGACATAGATTACAGCATTTCCTGAAGATTAGGTTGTTGTATATCTGCATTTATGAATTATTTTTCAGTGCTGGGAATTTCAAAATCTTCCTTATTTTCTTTAATAGTCTCAATCTTACTGTTTTTCTTGCATTCTGTTTCTTTATGACCCAAATGAAAACAAAGATCACAGTAAGAAGGAACGTTTTATAGCTAATCAAAATCCAACACCCATTGTTAGAACCAAATCCTACCCACATTCTGTACCTTAATTTTATTGAAACGTTGATTTGAATTTGAGCATAACATGCATTATTATATGCTATGTTAATTTCAGGGATCACAAATTTAAACGGAGTTCCGAAAGTAGAATCCAGATCATGTATAAAATTATGGTTGTATAGGAATTCAGGAACTCTTTCAAATCGAACCCTGGTGAGGATAATTATCGCCTGAGGGTAGGCATGTAATTTGTTTTGGTATTTTATAGAAGTATGGGGGTATTTTATATCTAGAGTAGAGAGTAGAGAGATAATTAAGCTGGCTGGTTGCAGTTAATTCTCATTATCCACACTTAATGCAGGTGGTTGAGTATTTATACCCTTATGTTTGGGCCCTTATCGACTTTCGGGTCATGTTTAATGGACCCGGGTCATGTTCAAAGACCCATGCGCTCTAAGTAGGAGAGCAAGTAGCTTAGTCAAGAAGTGTTTAGGTTTTTTAGTACTTTTGTCATAGTTCGAACAGTCCTATGGGCTAAGTGTTCGAAGGGATCTGTTCGGTCCGGAGGCCTTGGACCGATCTGTCACTGTCCGGGGAGCATGCAGAATTCGGACTCATCAGGAGCCCCTTTTTTAGGTGTTTGTTCAAGTCCTCTTGTCAAAATCCTGAAAAACAGTCCGACATCAGGGGTAGTTTTAATCCGGACAGATCTATTTGCCTTATGGTTTCATCCGGACTGATAAAGCTTCATGAATCCAAACGTTTTTTTGCCAGAGTTCGTGGGACACGTGTCACTCTCTGATTGGTTGCTTCAGCCGTTTTTTCACCTTGAATTTCGAACCCACCGTCTTCGAAAAGCAACCAATTAATTAAAGGTAGTGACATCAGCGACGTCTTTAATCATTACAAATCTTTTCGAATTCTCCTAAGAATCAACTTCTTTTTTCAGATTTACTATAAATTCAAACACACTTTCTACTGTTTTACCATCTCTTTCACATTTACTCTGCAAAATCTCTCAAACCTTTCTCTCTCTAAAGCAAAAAACTTACCCAGGTAGTTTATGTTTACAGCGAGGAACGCATTGATCAAAGGTGGGTGGCTCAACCTTTCTGAATTTGAGAAGGCACAAAAGGTCGAAAGAGAAAGACGTATCGCTGTAGGATTACCCGTCTCGCCCATCGACAAACCATTAGCTTCAGCCACAGAATCTGATCAAGGTTCTTCTTCCTCAAAAGGTACCAAACCGAAAAAGTTATTCCAAGCTAACCTCTCCCCCATTATCTCTGGTTCCTCGGTTCAGGAATCAGAACCCGTTGTCGAGCCAGGAGTAACAGTTACTAGTCTCAAAAAACCCTCCCCCTTCATAGCTATGGGGTCAGATACGGAGCATTCCCCTTTAAAGCTAGTTGACCGGAAAAAGGGCCGGTTGGTGAAGGGGCAAGCCTCTAAGAACACTCCCTCAAAGTCGGGGGCAAAAGACAGCAGCACTGGGTCAGAGGTGCCTATTAGAGCTCCCAGGGACAGGCTGCCCGGTCCGGAGGGCACTAGTCCAAGTCTTCGGAGAGAAGTATCCGAATCAGAGCCCCAATCGGAGGCCAGAAATCAAGGGGACACTGAAGCCCATCAATCCGGAGTTCAGGCTGAGCTGGAGCTAAACCCCCCCTCAAGTACTGCTACCGAAAACCCTTCAACAATTATGGAGGATGTAATGGAGGATTCTGTCGAAGAGGCCCCATTTGAGTCTGAGCCCTCCGGTCAGACCAGTAGTGCTGTAGTTGCCAAAAAAGACAAAGGCAAGGAGAAGCTGTGTTTGAAGCATCCGGATCTGCCAGAGAGTTTTGAAGGAAAGGTGGGGCCTTGTTTTCACAAGGTCAATGTCAAGTACCTCCTTGCCCTGCAGAAAATCAACTACGCATTCATCCACACAGCTGAGCTGGGCCGGATGCGTACGAAGTGGGGAATACCGGAGAACGTGAAGATCAGGATCCCCATACACCCGGAGACTTTTATGGACTGCAAACTGAGTGAAGTTGTCATCTTCACTGAGCTGTTCAATTGGGGACTTAGACTCCCCTTGGACCCTGAAATTATCAGATACTTCCATCTGATAAAGCTTTGCCCGAGCCAACTGAGCCCTAATGCCTGGTATACCCTCATGGCCTGCATCATGGCTTCAAGGCTCTCCGGGATTCCTCTGCCAATGGAGGAGTTTGCTGCTGTGGCCAGTCTGTGTAGAAACCCCAACATCCCTTTTTACCATTTCAATATGGGGGATGATTTCAAGGCTGTGGATGATTTGTTAGAGGCGGAGACGAATTGGAGGACTCAGTTCCTGTTCGTAAGTGGAGCTTGGGAAAATGGAAGGAGAATCAAGTCCGGAGAGAACCCAAGTCTTCTCAGAAGCAGGTGGAGGAGTGATCGTAAGTCTTCCGCTTTATACTTTTGTCTTTTTTTTAGAAGTAGTTCGAACTAATGGGTCTCACTTTTGCCTTAGCAGTACTGCCCAAGGAGTTCAGTGACTACCAGAAAACCGGGCAGGCTACTTGCACCAAGATCAATGCTTGGGCTGCTGAGAGGTGGGGGAACAGGTTCCACGCTGCTTTTACCGGAGGCAACTTGACAAGATCTCACTTGTGGAACACCACAGGTCGGAGAGACTTGACTTGGGAGGAGCTCACCACTCAGCCTCCTCCGGATGTTGTGCTCAAAAGAACCCATGAGCCAGACGGGACACTTTACTTGCCAGGCCGGGCCAAAGCCCCGAGCAAGATGATAGGCAAGAAGAAAGGCAAGAAAGTGGCCAACCCTGGAGAGGTGGAGGAGGATGCTCTCATACAACCGGAGGGGCCAGTCCCCGATCAAATTGATGTTGCACTCCTGGAAGCAGTGGAGCAGGAGACTGAAAAGCAAGAAGTGCACTCCTCAGTCCCTCCAAGGGCTCCCAAAAGAGATCGTAAACGGGGAGGTGAAGGCAAAGATAGGGAGGCCAAGAAGAAAAAGACCTCTAAGGGTGACGAGCTCTCTCTTCGGGCCCCGGAGCCTCCTTCCCAAGCTGATCCTACTGACCCGACACTAGCGGAGGAGATACCGGGGGACTTCCATACCGATGAGGTCGAAGGAGGAGGTATCAATATTGACGGGGTAGACATCTCCGGACTTGGTGAGTACTTCATCAATCTTCCCAGAGACGATTTTGTCGGACCTTACCTCCCTCCAAGTACCTTAAACACGGTCACTTTCAATGGTAAGACCTTTATCGTTTCTAGTGAAAGGGACGCTATAGCCCACTCTTTATTAAGCAATGTTCAGCCCGTACTTGCGTTGGAGAAACAAGTTCGGAGTCAGACAGACATCATCAAGGATCTTAAGTCTGACAAAGAGAGGTTGTCCGACGACCTTCGCACTGCCACTTCAAATGTTGCCATTCTAAAGGAAGAGAACGGGGAGTTGAAGAGAAACCAAGAGGCAAGTACCACCAAAGTCACCACATTAGAGGACATCATCACAGAGCTCCGGGGGAAGCTGTCCGAGCTGGAAAAAGATCTTGCCACCTCAAAGGGGGAATCTAAAGCCAAAGACCAGATCATCACCAACTTGACCAATGACAAAGTTTCTCTTGAGAATACAGTGTCTAAGGCTGCCGAGGAGAAATCGACTTTGCTAAGGGAGTAGGAGGCCAAGGTTCAAGCCAAGATCGATGCTTATGCTAATAATGTGATCGACACTCAGGAGGAAATGTATGCCAAGGTAAAGGCTGACATGGTCCTACTCTTCCATGAGAAGTTTCCGAAGAGGAACCTGGTGG
The DNA here is from genome assembly GCA_036936605.1 of Limnanthes douglasii subsp. nivea. Taxonomy (NCBI): domain Eukaryota; kingdom Viridiplantae; phylum Streptophyta; class Magnoliopsida; order Brassicales; family Limnanthaceae; genus Limnanthes; species Limnanthes douglasii. The sequence continues at coordinate 271,556,666 of JAUPFV010000005.1, forward strand.
ATTTATGGCTTTATGTTGAGCCTGAAGACCTCCCGTATCATACAATGGCTGAAGGCAACAGGTATGGCTACTCCAGTGCTTCCTCTGATGACGAAGAACACACCAAGGAGAAACCTGGCGAAGAGAAAAGTGATCTTAAAGGGAAGGAAAAGACAGATGAAGGTGAGCCATCTTCAAAGACTCAGCCTTAATTCATGATTCAGTTTTTACTTGTTTACCCAAACTAAAGTCCTTGGAAGGCCAAGGCATTCTTTTTTGTAATTGTGTTCGGTATTTGACCGGACAGGTTTTTTTGTTCTATTTTTTACAATTCAAAAGTCCTTGGAAGGCCAAGGCATTTTAAGTTATTTTAATGAATATTTTTGTTTTGTGCAATCCTCATCTTCTTTCATTGCTCGTTCCAATTTTGATGACTAGATTTTAAACAATCTTTAGTTATTTCATAGTGAGAGTGTTTAATTTCTCCGGCTAGAGTTTAAATAGCCCTTAGTTATTTCATAGTGAGAGTGTTTAATTTCTCCGGCTAGAGTTTAAATAGCCCTTAGTTATTTCAATCCGGATAGTGTGACAAAGGACAAAACTTGAAATACTTGGGAAAATTTTCAAGAAGGCGTCAAATTTTATTCAAAAGCCCGGACACCTCATTAAAACCTCCCTGTGCCACCAGGGAGGAAAGAGTATGCCCCCAAATATTTACATGGACGTTTAAACAAGTAAATATTTACACAAATGTTACTCCAAGTACATCTGGAGATGTTCAATGTTCCAAGGGTGGGTCAGAACTCTTCCATCCTTGTCTTCCAACCAATATGTTCCAGGTTTAATTCTTTCAACAACCACATATGGACCTTCCCAAGTTGGGGCCAGCTTTCCGAACAGCTTTTCTTTAGTGTGTAAAAAGACTTTTCTCAATACCTTGTCCCCTAGTTGGAAATCTCTTCTTTTAACTTTGGAAGCAAACCTGCTTCTCATCAAACCCTGATAGTGTGCAACTCTAAGGTGAGCTTTAACTCGTCTTTCTTCTACCAAATCAAGTTGACCTCTGATTGCCACCTCGTTAGTGTGTTCGGAGAAGTTGTAAACACAAAATGATGGGAGAGTTGCCTCTATGGGAGCTACAGCATCCATCCCATAGATCAAAGCAAAGGGTGACTTTTGTGTTGCAGCCCCAGTTGTTGTCCGGTAGGCCCACAAGACCTCTTGTAAATAACTAGGCCACTTCCCAGCAGCCCCTTCCAAATTCTTCTTTAACCCGGACAGTATAGTTCTATTAGCCACTTCAACTTGCCCATTTTCTTATGGGTGGAAAGGTGAAGAGAAACAATGTTGTATACCTCTTGAGGCACAGAAGCTCTCCATTTCCCTATTGTCGAACTGTGGCCCATTGTCTGTTGTTATCTTTTGTGGGACACCAAATCTGCAACAGATGTTGGATAGAATGAATTTTATAACAACTTTTGATGTTGTCCCTGCTAGAAGGGCTTCTTCAATCCACTTCGAAAAGTAGTCTATGACAACAATTATAGTTTTGCATCCTCCGGATGCCACAGGGAGAGGCCCCACTAAATCCAACCCCCATCGAGCAAAAGGAATAGGCTCAGAAATTGAGTCTAAAGGAATGGCTGGGACATGAATTTCATTGTTGTACCTCTGGCATGGGTCACACCTTCTTACCAACTCCTTGGCATCCTTCATGATAGTTGGCCAATAGTAACCGGCCAGAAGAACTCTTCTTGTTAAAGCCCTGTACCCATAATGGGTTGATCCCTCACCATCATGTAATTCGGAGAGGACTACTTGAGACTCTTCATCCCCTAGACAGCGCAGGAGAGGTTTACTATAAGACTTTTTGTACAAAACGTCTCTCAATATTATGAAACCACGAGCCTTGTGTTTCAATGTTCTGGCTAATGATTTATCCGGAGGCACGATACCATCGGAGAGGTATTGCAGGAGAGGAAACCTCCAGTCCTGAGGTTGTTTCATCTGTACTTCAAAAATTTCCTCTTCTTTACCCATATTTAGTTGAATGGAGGGGCTTTCCAGCACATGGATCCATGGATAGAACTCTGTGTATGCTATGGTTTCCAATGAGTCTGCTAGCTCATTTTCTGTCCGAGGTATATGTTCATAGGCAACACTTTTAAACTTAAGTGCTTCATTTTTAAGGAGGAGTAAATATTTCACAAGCTGCTCCTTTTTAGCCTCAGACTGACCTTGGGCATGGTGGATAAGAAGCTGGGAGTCACTTAGTAGTCTGACCCTCTTAGCCCCACAGATGTAGGCCAACTTTAAACCAGCTATAGCTGCTTCGTATTCAGACTCATTATTAGATGCCCTGAAAGCAAAACAAATAGCTTGGTTTGTCACCATATGGAGAGGTCAAACACACCCTTGCACCACATCCCATAGTGCTAGATCCACCATCTGTTCGGACGACCCATACCTTTTTGTCTTTCATGTGAGTAGTCTGCTCTGAATCCCTGTCGGAGTGAAATTCAATCAAAAAGTCAGCCACAGCTTGGGCCTTGACTGCTGTTCGAGGAGCAAAGTCTATGTCGAAGTCTCCCAACTCTACTGACCACTTAGTCATCCTGCTTGAAATGCCTACCTTTTGGAGGACATTCTTCAGGGGAAAAGAAGTCCGGACGATGATGGGATGAGCCTGGAAATAAGGCCTCATCTTCCTGGCTGCTATTACCAGGGCTAATGCCAATTTTTCGAGTTTTAAGTAACGCCTTTCTGCATCTATCAAACTTTTGCTGATGTAGTACACTGGATGGGGAAGACTATTCATTTCTCTTACCAACACAGCACTGATGGCATAACTTGAAACTGCCAAATACACGAAGAGTGTCTCCCCTTCAACTGGTTTAAACAAAGTTTTGGGGGAGGACAGATGCTTCTTGATTTCATTGAAAGCCTCATCACACTGCGGGGTCCAATCGAATCCCTTTGCACCCTTCAAGGTTTGAAAGAACGGGGCGCACCTGTCCGAAGACCTTGAGATAAATCTATTTAAGGAAGTTAATCTCCCCGTCAGTCGCTGTACTTCTTTAATATTTCGAGGAGGCTCCATTTGAAATAGAGCATTAAGCTGGTCCGGATCGGGTTGTATTCCATGCTCACTTATGATATAGCCCAGAAACTTCCCAGACTGCACTCCGAACACACATTTTTCTGGGTTTAATTTCAAATTTACTTTTACCAAGTTGGCAAAAGTTTCTTGGAGATCAGTCAAATGCAATTGCCCATCCATACTCTTCACCATCATGTCATCAATGTATACTTCCATATTTCTTCCAATCTGATCAGCAAAAGCTTTGTTTACTAACCTTTGATAAGTAGCCCCAGCATTTTTCAACCCAAACGGCATTACCTTATAGCAATGGAGACCTCTGTCAGTGACAAATGTGGTATGCTCTTGATCCTTCGGATCTACTTGAATCTGGTTGTATCCGGAGAAGGCATCCATAAAGGAAAGCAGCTTGTTCCCAGAGGTGGAGTCTACTAAATGATCAATCCGGGGGACCGGATACAAATCTTTTGGGCAGGCTCTATTGAGATCTGTGAAGTCAATGCACATGCGCCACTTGCCATTCTTCTTTTTTACCAACACCGGATTGGCAGTCCATAAAGGATATTGAGACTCCTTGATATGCCCCATCTTTGTGAGCCTGTCAACCTCTTGCACTATGACATCAGCCTTTTCTTTGGAAAAAGCCCTTCTCTTTTGAACCACTGGTGCTACATCTTTCCGGACAGACAAGTGATATGATATCACATCTTCTGGTACCCCAGTAACATCAGCATTGCACCAAGCAAAAACGTGCTGATGGTTCTTCAAAAACTTTAACATTTCGCCTTTCAGATCAAGTGGCATTTTAGAGCCTATCTTGACACTTTTTCCTTCTTCTAAACAATGTGTCTATACCTCTTCGACCGGTATCAACACTCCAGGGGTCTCTCTGGGGTCATCAATTTCACCCTCACCCTAGAAAGCCCCTCAAACTGCTATTGTTCGTTGATGCGAACTGCCCCCAGTGTCCGGGGTGCCAGAGCTGTAGCATAACATTCTCTTGCAATCTTTTGACTGCTCCGGACGACTCCCACCTGTCCCTGAACAGCATATTTCAAGCACTGATGGACTGTTGAAGCCACTGCATGCATCCTAGAGAGCCAAGACCTCCATAGAATAACATTGTAGCAAGTGGGACAATCCACCACGATAAAGAGTATTCTGACCATTTTCTTGAAAGGGCCCTTGCCCAATAGAACTTCCTCTTCGAACTCTCCGATCACATCTGCTGAGCTGCCAGTAAAGCCCACAATTGATATGTCCGAAGTCTGAATTACATCTGGATTTTTCATTCTCTTGTATGTAGTTAAGAAAATGATATTGGCTGAGCTCCCAGTATCCACCAGAATTCATCTTATATTATTGCCCCCAATAGATGCTCCTATGACAACAGCATCCTCGTGAGGGCCAGCTATATCTCTTAAATCATCTTCATAAAAAACAATGAAGGGGAATGTATTTGGTGACTGATAGGAAGTCATGCCTCCTTCTAGCTGGGTGGCTAAAGTATGAACGTGCCTCTTCCTCGAAGAAGCAGTAGGAGCTGTCATAGTATCCCCTCCGAAAATTGTAAGGGACTCAAAAAACTTCATAAGTCAGGAGACCGTTCTAGCACATTCCTCAATGGCACCCACTCTGTTTCGAGTTGGATCAGGATCCAAGTACTCAGATTCCACATCAAACCTTTCAATTATAACCATGGCTCCCTCCGGAGCAGCATTACTTGGGCCAACCCGGTGAGTATTGTCAGGCCTGTTACCTCCTCTTCTTTTGACAGAAGCCCCCAGCTTTCCCTTCTCAATCAAGTTCTGAACCTCTTGCTTCAAGGCTATACAATCATCAGTGGTATGGCCAGTATCATTGTGATACTGGCAGAAAAAGTTATTGCGATGCTCCCTAGGAGACTGCAGTGTGGCTGGCCTTCTATAGTGCACATCTTCCTTTGTTTTATCATAAATGGTAGCCACACTTTCTTTTAATTCTGCGAACCACTCCAGTTGGACTCATGGCCCTCTCTTGTTTCTGGATTGCTGACTCTGAGCAGGAGCAGCTGGCTGAGACTGAGCTTTGGCCCTACCATGCCCCTGTCCGGTCTCCTTTGCCTTGTTTCCGGACTGATTCTGATTGGGATTCGGTGTCACCGGGGTGGATCTCACCTGCCGGTGCACCCTGGTTTTCTTCGTTTCATCAACATTGATCTGTTTTCCAACCTGATTCAGCAACCCTCCCCATGTCATGGCTTTCTTTCTGGTCACCGAATCAGCCAATTTGCCAAGGTTCAAGCCCTGTCTTAGGGATGCTATTGCTACTTGTTCGAAGCAAGCAGCCAGCCCGTTCTTGGTATTCACAAAACGACTTATGTGTTCCTTTAAGGACTCATTTGGTTCCTGGGCACAATGGATTATTGTGTCTCCATTGCCCTTTAGCTCTTTACTCCCTACAAACTGCCTTCGAAAGGGCACCCAAAAAGTATCGAAATTCTTAATACAACCCTGAGGTAGGCTATTGTACCATTTTAGAGAAATCCCCGTAAATGATTGGGAGAATGCCCTACAAATTAGTTTATCGTCGTCGTCAAAGTTCATCATGAAGTTTTTAAATTGTTCCAAATGGTTGTCCAGATCAGTACTGTCATCGTACTTTTCCATTTTAGTGCTGTCAAACCTCTTAGGGAGGTATCCGGATAGAATTTTAGAAGATAATGGAGACTGCCTCCAATTTCTACCACGTCTGAACACAGTATCCTCATTGGGACTTGCAAAGATACCTGGTTCATCGTGAAAAGCGAAAGGATCCATCAGCATCCGGTCCACATGCCTCCGGCTATGAGATGACCCTTTACCAATATTCCTTTTCATCTTTCCATGTCTATCCCGTTTTCTTGAATATTTCTTGGTCTGTTTTTTATTCTTTTTAGTTCGACCCTCATCGATGCTAGAGGATAAGGATTCTTCAACTCCCTCATCATCCGAAGAGCTATAAGAAGATTCTGAGCTTGAGTCAGAACTCTCCACTGGCTTAGACCGGTGAGACTTCTTGGAGCTGGCATGAGTCTTTTTGGTACTCACATGAGTCTTTGAAGGCTCATCTCCCTGGGGTTATCGGTGTGATGAGCAACTGATGCTTTGGATTTTTCTTTCAAGCCCATCTTAGCCTTTTCTGCCCTTAGAGCTTCTATTTCACCATTTAGCCTATCACGATCTTCGATAGTGTACTCATCGTTCTCACCCACCACTTCGAGCAGAGCTGGTGGTACTTCTGGGTCGTCCGAATTCATTCGGACAGACTTTCCTTGCTGGTTTTGAATGCTTGACTCAGGCACCCTCTTCTCCCACTGTGGTCGCCAATTTGGTGAGGATAATTATCGCCTGAGGGTAGGCTTGTAATTTGTTTTGGTATTTTATAGAAGTATGGGGGTATTTTATATCTAGAGTAGAGAGTAGAGAGATAATTAAGCTGGCTGGTTGCAGTTAGTTCTCATTACCCACACTTAATGCAGGTGGTTGGGTATTTATACCCTTATGTTTGGGCCCTTATGGGCTTTCGGGTCATGTTTAATGGACCCGGGTCATGTTCAAAGACCCATGCGCTCTAAGTAGGAGAGCAAGTAGCTTAGTCAAGAAGTGTTTAGGTGTTTTAGTACTTTTGTCATAGTTCGAACAGTCCTATGGGCTAAGTGTTCGAAGGGATCTGTCCGGTCCAGAGGCCTTGGACCGATCTGTCCCTGTCCGGGGAGCATGCAGAATTTGGACTCATCAAACCCAAATAAGAGTAAGTGGGTTTTCATATTTTCTGTTGAAATCAGGACTCTATCGAAGAAGTCGCGTTGTAGAACCATCAACATTCCATACATTCTTAGACCAAATGCGACACACATCATCCTTCGGGCTAAATTCAAGAAGAATGTGATGAGCATCCTTAACCTCGAAACTGTAAGAACCTTTGAACTTCATAAAATTAAGAAAGTTTGTCATGATAGTTCTTTTGGGAATTCCATTACTCAATTTCCCGATAAGAGTAATTTTGGATTGTTGAAGAAGCAGATCTTGAACTTCTTGAGTGTATTAAATATAGTAATGATCCTCTACTTCTTTAACGAATTTAGGCCCAAATTCAGAGACTCTGTTGCTTTGATTTACCGCTTCGACAAAGGATTTCTTGTGAGGATGGTGATTTGATGAATAATTTCCATATGGAAGAGCCAAAAGTTCTTCCTTATCACGTATGTTTATGGATTGAGAATCCACGGAAGCCTAATTGAAGAAAGCTCAGAGGCTGAGCTTACAATCTTGAAAACAGATGATAGAGTTCTTGGAGAAGTTCATTCCTCAAGTCAGAGACTCTCTAACATATTTCTTATTTCTCTCTAAATTTTCCGGCGAAATAAGTTTTATTTAGATTTAATTTTTTGTTTGATTAAAGATTTTGATTGTTTAGACTTAATTTTTATGATTTTGTTAAGAATTTTAGTGAACATCATAGATTAGAGTTAGGTTTAATTTCAAAATTAGATTTAAGATTGATTAGGAAATTCTTATTATTTTTGTGTTTTTGGCCATTTTCGCGTCCTGAAAATGGTAAGCACTGGTGGGGTCCGCTAGACGTCCCACCGGTACGCATGACCGATCGGTTTACAATTAAATGCTTAAAATTTAATTTTATTTAAACTAACTCCCAAAATCTGTTAAGTTTTTATATATTTAATGGTTATAATAACTTTAATTTAGGTGTTAATTGTTTATATTTTTTTGCTGTTTATTTTAGGTATTTGATCAAGAGACTACAGTCTCCTTCGTATTCGAATGTATATAATTTTAATTTAATTATTTATTAAATATTTTTTTTTAAATATTTATGTATATAATTTTAATTTAATTATTTATTAAATATTTATGTATATAATTTTAATTTAATTATTTATTAAATATTTATGTATATAATTTTAATTTAATTATTTATTGACCGTTTATATATTTAATTAGTACCATTGTCCGCTTTGGGCCCACTGGCCCGCGCGGTTTTGCTTTTGGTCCACTACCAAAAGGCCTAATACTAGTTGAGGTATGTTCTTACTTATATACCCATGATCCTTCTCATGTTTAACCGACGTGGGATCTGGGACTTTGGTCGACACCCTAACAATATTGTATATATATATATATATACAAGATCTAAAATATAATTATATTTAAATTTTATTATATTTTCTTATTCGAGCGTGAAATTTTGAGCATATCCATCCGTATCATCCGGGCTATACCATTGTTTTTTAAGAAAATCAAACTAAATAAGAAGATTTTTTTTACTTAAACACGTTAAAATAGGAGTTGAATGACCAAAAATGAAAAACAAAATTTGCCATGAACCACCGGTTTAGGGGCTCAGAACTGGTGATGCATGACCACCAGTACCACCGGTTCTGGGCCTGTGAACCGATGGTGCGAAGGCGCACCAGAACAAAAAAAATTAAAAAAGAACAATTTTTTACCTTAGTTTGGGTTGATTCATGTTTGATTTTGTATTTTTCTTTAAAAAAAATAATTTTTTTTAAGAGAGTTTGAATATTCTTGAGGCGGCTTTGAATGTTCAAGAACACTTTGAAGAACTTCACAAAAGTGTAGTATGGGTTTTGATCTACTAAATCAAACTGTTTTTAGGGTAAAGATTGGTAAAATATGTTATTTTGTGATTTGAGTATATTTAGGATATACTTAGTGTTTTTTTACATAATGTCAGTTCTGTAATTAAATGGATGTTCAATGGTGTTTTTTTCATAAAAAATCAAACTAAAGTCAGCCGCATTTTTTGGGTAAACTTAAACCAGTTTTGGGTATATATAACCATACCCATTGCGGATTTCTTGAAGAATATGACGTCTAAAGGTCATTTGAATATTGAAAGCAACTTGCAGATTTATTCACAAAGGCTTAGACAACATCTCGTTTTCATTTTTGTTTTCATTTTTGTGTGATAAACTCTAAATGCTTATTAGAGTTGTATTGTGAGTTTAAAGTAGAGTGTTAGAGATATTAAAGTCATTAGAGATATTATACTCATTATATTAGGCTCATTAGCTCATATAATTACTCTATAAACAGTGGCTTAAGTTATTTTTAATATATATAATTCCAACTAATAAAAAACCTAGTCATTTTTTTATTTCCTTCTTTCTTTTTGTTTCTTTATTTTATACACAACTATTACTATAAATGGACGTTATTGTTGGCGAAGATGTTAGACAAACTACTTTAAGTTTATTTAGAGCTTTAAATTAACATTTTATTTGTGGGGAAAGTAGTTGTAGTATGAATGTTTTTTGTCATAAGAACAAACATATTGTTACTGTTGGTTAGGTTGATGGAATTGGAGGCAGTGTAAATATTTTTGAAGAAAGTGCAATAGGTTTAAGAGTAACTATTACTAAGTTTTTTTTACATTAAGGTTTTACTTTCAAATATTTGCATTATATTGAATAATAAATAATTATCCAGTCTAAAAAATCATTAAAAGGGTTGTTCATGAGGATTTGATGCAAAAGGTGATAAGTTTATTGGTTTTATTGTTGTTAAGAAATATTTCCAACCTCACATTTTTGGGAGTGGTTTTTGCAAAGAAAATAAAAAGCATTTACCATCGGATTTGATTGCTAATGAGATAAGTAATTGTATTAGGACCAACATTGATGTTAGGTCCAAAAGAGAAAAATCATTTGTAAGAAAACGACTACGATTTAGATTCTCGTATCATCTTTCATGGATTACTTTAGAGAAAGCTAAGTAAATTATTTCTGAAGATAGTTATACTTGGTATAAACTATGTAAAACATTTAATATTCTTGATAGTACAAGTGAGTACTTAGTTAAGTATATTTTACAAAACAATGCAATCAAGTTTCATAGCATTTGGTTCTTGTCTCCAAGGTTTTTATTCATGTCATCCGATTTTATTTATTGGTGAAACTTTTTTGTTAAAAGGGAAACATAAAGGGATATTGATATCTTCCACATTTAAAGATGGTAATAAGTGTGAGTTTTGTTTCTTACCGTTTTAATTGCAAAACATGTTATTTTCTTATGTTAGATTCAAAATGAGAGACAACACATATTATAGATGTGAGACTAAGCATAACCAATGTGATAGATGCGAGACTAGGCACAACCAATATGATAGATGCGAGACTAGTTATAATCAATGATAGATATGAGTTTAGGCATAACCAATATGATAGATGCGAGACTAGGCACAACCAATATGATAGATGCAAGACTAGTTATAATCAATGATAGATATGAGTTTAGGCATAAACAACATGATAGATGTGGGATTAATAAAAATGCAAGACAAAATATATGATAGACATGTATAACCAACATGATATATGTGAGACTTATCATAAACAATACATATATGTGAGACTATGGCATAACCAATATGATAGATGTGAGACTAGTAAAAATGCAAGACACCCCATATGATAGATACGAGACTAATAACGTGAGGGATGCAGTAATGACAAAGTGAGTTATACTGTATTTTTAATAATGTTGTGCAAGTATTCTTCATGTTGCTTTTACGATTATTGGGCAGAAGATTGTAATGCTTGTATATGGTTTATGGAGATGTTAAAACCCTATTTGTTTTATTATTGAATCACATTTATTAATGATCATCATTTAGGTATTGTTAGTGTTGTTACCGCTTTGTTTCAAGATTGATATCATGCATATTGCATTTTCCATCTTATAAACAAATTTGAAGTATTCATTAACTCGTACATCCATTATATTAAAACTAAGATAGTTTACATGTTTAAAAATTGTGTTCATGTCCTTACCCAAAACTTGTACATTCAATTTATTGGATGAATTTATTAAAGAATGAGGTCATAAAATTATAAGTTTTTACAAGAATTTACCTTAAAAAAATTGTGTTTTTTATAGGTTAGCAGTATAGTTGTATGCCACTTACTCCAGCGGAGTCTTTTACTAATCAGATCAAACAATATTCAATTTACCTATATTATAGGTAGTTGACATGGTTAGATCATTATTTATGAGTCCAATTTCAAGATATTATGTGAAATCTAAATGTTGGAATAGTGATTTATGTCTTGAATCTGAAAAGAAGTTTAAAGTTGATATGAAAAAGATCATCAATGAATAGTTCATTCTTCTTCACTCGTGTTACATGAAGTTATTTATGATCTTGTTATAGTTGGTAATATAATTGGATCTAAATGTTCTTGTGGTGCATGAAAACTTGAGTTTTTTTTTCATGCTCTCATATTTTAACAGTCATATTTTATATTGATAAAAATCTTATGAAATATGTTGAGTCATGCTATTTTGTAAGCTTTTATAAGACAACATATTCATATGGTATACATGCGTTTACAACTTTTGGTCAAACAACTATTTCAATAAATTCTCCTAAAATACTTCCTCCAATTTTGAAAATGAGAACTGGAATACCAAAGAAGGAATGTATTCCATATAGAGGAGAAATAAGTAGCCGAAAGATAAAGTGTAGTCAATGTCCAAAATTTGGTCATAGTAGACGATCATGTCTAGTGGCCATTTTGATATTTTTAGTTATTAAGAATTCTATAAATTGATATAGCATTAATGTTTTTTTTGTATTTTTGTTACTATTGTTCAAATTTTTTTATTTGTTTTTTTTATTTCGAAATACGAAACCAATAGAAATTATAAGGCAAAGCATAACCAACTACATGCTTAATACGAGATAATGCATAATCATTTGCGTGATAGATGTGGGACAAGTACATAATGGTAATAAATGAGAAACCATTTGATTATAATTCATTGATGCAAACCAATTCATAACCAAGTGCATGGGTTGTGATAAATGTGAGACCAATTCAGAATAAACTGATATGAGGTGATACATGAGAGACTAGTATATAATTCAATGTAGTAGACCAATTCATAATAAACTCGTATGAGGTTATACATGCAAGACCAATATATAATTCAATGTAGCCGACCCATTCATAACCAATTACATTTGTGGTGATTGATGCAAGATGAATTCATAACCAAATACGTATGTGGTGATAGATGTGAGAGCAATTCATAATAACCTCATATGAGGTGATATATGTGAGACGATTATATAATTCACTATAATAGACTAATTCATAATTAAGTACATGTGTGGTGAGACCAATTTATAACCAAGTACATTGGTGGTGATGAATGCAAGATTCATTCATAACCAAGTACATGGGTGGTGATAAATGTGAGGTCAGTATATAATTTATTGTAGCATGCCAATTCATAACCAAGTACATGGGGATGGGTCATATATGTGAGACCAATATATACTACAGTGATGCGAGATAAATTTATAAATAATCAGATAAATAATTCATATGCGATACCAATACACTCAAGAGTTTCAAGTAGTACGATTAGAACATAAAAATGAAGAAAAATTCAAAAATGAAAAATAAAATTCAAATTAAAAAAATAACAAAAGAAGCTAATGTAAGAATTTGAATTATGATGTTAAGTCCTTACACTTTGACTATGTGCACTCTGGATCCTTATAGAGGATGTCATTTTTTCACCAATTTCATCATTGCTAGTTCCAGATAGCTGCTTGTCGCGAAACTTCTTAGCAGATCATTGGGATGGAAGAGATGTATGAGTGTTATGGGAAGATCAAGTTTTGCCTCTACTTACCTGGTTTTTTTAGAACGAATTTTGGTTAATTTCATACTAAGCCTAGTGTATTTTAGATTGAGTCTGCGTAAATTCAGACTGAGTGTGGGTATAATCAACATACTCAAGACCAAACCGTAGAATAATTTCAACAAAATCTGGGTCTTCATCCCTATCAAGTAGAGCCAATGAGTTTAGAACTTCTTGTAAGTAGGGTCAACTTCAGGGGAAGAGTTTCCAAAGTGGTTTCGGTGTTCGGTCATTAAGGTTTATGTTAAGTTAGATAGAGATAAAGTATATAAATAAAAAAACTATTGAAGTTAGATGGTAAAAATAAGCCTTATACAATTAGTAAGATATTTTTAAAAGGTGATAGATGCAATACCAATATATACTTAATTACATAAAAACAATCCATAAAGGAAAAAATCATAATAATCTCATATTATGTTATAAATGTGGGACCAATTCATGGGTGATGATAAATGTGAAACCAATTCATGAATAGTGAAATATGTGAGACCAATTCATGAGGGGTGATAGATGTGAGACCAATATATAGTTCATTGTATCATACCAATTTATAACCAAGTACATTATTAAAGAACATTGCAACATACATATAACTGTGATTGTGTTTACATCATTAAAAACACTACATCATAGATACTACTCTTATTGTGTTTACATCATTAAGGAATTATTACAACATACATACAACTTTGATTGCGTTTACATCATTAACCAACTTTACATAAGGATTTACATCATTACCAAACACTACATAAGGATTTCACCAAAATCTGTTAGTGTTTTAATCATTAAGAAACAAGTAAAACAACTCTGCTCTACTTAATGCTGCAATATCATCAGGTGTACATTTTCAAATTCTACTTAAATCTTGGGTAACCAATTCATCAAATTTTTCTTTAGTTTGTTTTTCGTTATTAGCAGGAGGATAAGCTTTATTAATGACTGGCTCGCCAATAATTTATTTCGCAGTAGTAACTTAAAGAAGAGTTTCTTTGATAACTGCATCACCAGTAAGAGAAATTTTAGCAAGAGTAACTTTTATGGTAGTTTTCTTAGTAATCACCTTGTCTCCTATTTTTTCATTTTCTTCTTCATCATCAAATAAGGGAATTATTCTATAAGTGTAGGGAATATTGGGTCTACATATTCCCCCTTTTGTATCTAAGTAAGAATACTCCGATCTCCACACTAGTGTAATATTCTCCGCTTTGGGCCCACTGGCCCGCACGACTTTGCTTTTGGTCCACTTCCAAAAGGCCTCATACTAATAGAGATGTATTCTTAACCTATATACTGATCTTTCTTCCCAAAATTCCAACACTCGTTGTTTCTCAACCCCTGGGAATTTTTACGATTCCTAGACTTGGACCCCCAGTCTCTTGATTTGTCTTAGTTCGATTTACCGCGTCCATATACTCTGGTTGAATTTTTTCCTCTTGATTCTGTATGTAAGACTGAGGAGATTGATGACTCACCTGATTCTCTCCTTCGAATCTCTTCACTGAGAACTAGGTCACGAACATCATCAAATTTCAACTTATTGCTCCTGACGAGCTCCTCACCGCAGTGACAATAGCATTCCAACTATCTGGTAGTGAAGACAACAGTATCAATGCTCGTATTTCTTCATCAAAATCAATTTCAACTGAACTCAACTGGGTTGTGATTGTATTGAGTTCATTGAGGTGTTGAGCTACCGAAGCGCTTTCCATCATTCGCAAATTAAATAAACGCCTCATCAAGTGAACTTTGTTAGACGCTAATGGCTTCTCATACATACTGGAGAGAGCCTTCATAAGACCCGTCGTGGTTGTTTCCTTTATGATGTTAAAAGCAACATTGCGGGATAGCGTCAATCGAATGACTCCAAGAGCTTGTCTATCAAGAAGGGTCCATTCTTCATCTTTAATACCCTCTGGTTTCTTTTCTGAGAGAAGTTGATAAAGATTTATCTGGTACAGATAATCTTCAATCTGCATCTTCCGGAACCCTAAATCTACACCATCGAATTTTTCGAGTCTCACCTTTCCTTCGTCTGTAGCCATTGCTCCCACTCAAATCTGATTTCCTTTGGATCGCTACCAGTCTGGCTCTGATACCAATTCTAAGGGAAATATGCTAATTTCCTGTCAAATCAGATCAAAAGAAAAAAAAAAGGAAAGCACAAAAACAAAAGTGAAATCAAACACACAATTGTTAACGGAGTTCAGCAAATTGTGCCTACGTCTCCGGATCTGCTGCAGATCAATTTTATTAGAAGAACACAGTGACTCTGCCGTTTCTGGTGAATACACAAAAACCCTAACTCTTAGTTTTTGTAAAGATTGTAACACTTAAAAAGGGGAAAACATTTACCGTCTTTAATATGTAATTTATGACCCACTAAAATTACATTGTCTTTTCCATTCACTCCAACTCTCTTTAATGTGTTTAGCACTTGCCTCATCTCCATTGTCTTTCACTGTCTTTTCATCTAGCATCTCTTCTATACAATAATAGCCGAATTAACAATTACAATTTACTTTAAAGACTAAGGAGGTGTCTATATAAGGTTATAAGGTTATATCTTATATACAGTTTATATCTTTATAATGACGACGTAAGTATATATTAAATGATAATCAAAGAATAAGTAAGGTGCAAGTAATACAAAATAAATGGAAGACGATCATAGCATACGAGATGAACCAAGTAAGACGAAGCATAGGTCATAAATAGATGTAAGACGAACCGAGGAGAAGATATATCAAATAAGAAGCAGAGGTCATAAGAAGCAGAAGTAATGAAGAGGTATAAGGCCAAATGAGAGTCATAAAGAGATACGAGATGAGGATAGATACAGTTGAACAAGAGTGATCATACGTGTAATTATATAATTGGTAATTAAAAATAGTTATTAAACGGGTATAACCGAATTACACGTGTAATTTCGTAATTGAATTGGAATAATTACACGTGTAATCTTGAAAATGGTTTGAGAATTCTTGTAAACTTCATAAATAAGGACCAAAAACCTTATTTGATGGTTATACCACATTTCAAATGACATAGGTTCACTTACTCTTACTACAGATTATTTTCCAGACATCGGTTATTAATTTGGCATAAATGTCATCTTTTTCGTCAGGATGATGGCGATGAACACCATTTAGAAAAACTATTTTTTTGAAAAAATATTTTTTTAAAAAAACATAAAGATATAATGGTGTATATATTTTCAATGTTCATGTTGACCCGTGAAAAAACAAGTTTTGTTGTTATTTCAACCATTATTTTCAAATTTTATAAAATTAGAAAAAAAAAAAGCTAAGGTTTTGAGTTTTTATGATATTAATCTCAAATTTTATAAAATTAGAAAAAAAAGGCTAAAGTTTTGAGTTTTTATGATATTAATCGCTTCTAAAAAATGAATGGTTTTGAGTTTTTATGATATTAATCGATTCTAAAAAACGAAATATTACATTAGAGTAGATATTTGTTTTACAACTTCAATGAATAAATAATGGTATAGCATTAAATGTAATTAAATCGAGTTTTAAAGACTTAAT
The DNA here is from genome assembly GCA_036936605.1 of Limnanthes douglasii subsp. nivea. Taxonomy (NCBI): domain Eukaryota; kingdom Viridiplantae; phylum Streptophyta; class Magnoliopsida; order Brassicales; family Limnanthaceae; genus Limnanthes; species Limnanthes douglasii. Next base: position 271,573,012 of record JAUPFV010000005.1, read on the forward strand.
TTTTTTTTTTAAGGAATGACAGTTTCATAAATACTAAAGAAATTGAAAATACTACAAAGTTTTGGCCAACTTTTTTAGCAATTCCTTTTATTTTTTATATAGATAATGTTTCAAACAAATTTCTTCTTGTAAAATTAGTTTTTTTACAACTATCAACAAAAAAAAAATCTACTTGAGTAACATTCCATATGTCTGCAATGTTATAAAAACCCAAATCGAGTTCCTATTGGATTCAACAGGAATATACTTCCTGAAAATGACACAACTTCGTCATTCATAGTGATATTAAGTAAGAAATGAAGTGTAAGCTTGCATGCACGGAAAATGTTATACAAAAGAAGTATAAGAGTAAGGCATCATGTCTAGAGCTCCCCTTGATTTTCACTTCTCATGTTGTAATTCCTATTTGCTCTGTTTAAAAAAGATTGACGCCAATCCTTTCCTCCATCCAAACATCATCGAAGGATCTGGCCTTTTAGGTATGAGTGAAGCAAAACCCGCATGGAACTTATGACTAAATGCGACATCAGGCTTAGCACCTGAATCCGAAGACCTGAATAGCACCCCAAATTCATATTCAAGTCATTCAGGATACGGATATTATTAAGAAAAGCTCATAATGACTTGATAGCAACACAATTTTGTAGCCAAGTACTATAGTTGGTTGTCATGTCATTGGTAAAATATTAGCCCCGTAGAGAATTATTATGACTTGACATCAAATCAGCGAGACGAAAATAGTCTCTTAGCATACTGCTGTTATCTCTTATCAAATTTAAGCTTCGAGAAGAATGAAGATATCGCCCAACAACATTGATAATATATAATATACTCAAAGGATAACATGAAACACATCATACTTGGAGTCAACAGATCAAGCTATGTTTAAACACTGTGTTTCGAAATTCAAGTATAAAAGAAAAAGATAAAAACATATCCCAAAAAAACTGTAGCGCGAATTTCACAATACATAAGTCTATTACTTATGGGATCTTAATGTTTCCTACTTTGACATTTTTTAGATAGTGAAATGAAATGATGTGGAGAGAGAGTGAGACGAGCTTTTTCTTTATACTTATGGGAAACATCATTTCCTACTGCCGTTCCTTCAAATTTAGCCACATCATTTCATTGATTCTTTAACGAGTGAAAAGAGTGAAGAAATACATACATTGAATTGGAAGGCAGATTATCCTGATGAGCAAATGTTGAAAACCCCTGTCTTTGCTTATGTTTAGGATTAGCAGTGCAAAGCACAAAAACACGTCCTCGACGTTTAACAGTCTTACAGAACTCACACATCTTCTTCACTGATGACCGTACCTTCATTTTGTTCCTAAAGACGAAAGCAAACTAACCTATCAAATTTGATTTCTCTAAGAAAACAACAAATTAAACGGTAAGAGATACTATCAACATCATAATTTTTTTCTTCAAAAAGTACCACAAGAATGGCTCCATCAGATATAACTCTACCAGCCCTATTGTACCATAATCAAGAATAGAAAACTAAGGAAGTCGAAAAGTTAAATTAGAAGAATGGATAAAGAGAGGCGAAGACCTCTCTGGCTCTGAGCCAGAGTGTTTAACCAAGAAAAGCATCTAAGCATCATGCTCATATGCATGTTTCCTATGAAAACCTCTTGCCTCACAGGTGTTGACCTTTGTTTCCCAATTCTTCATTCTAATTTAAAATCGTTTAACGCTTTTAGTTTCCTATTCTTGATTATGCCGGTAACTTCATATTAGATAAATATATGAGACTCAGCAATTTCTGGTGTGATTAAAATAACGACACTCCTCTTATCTAGTTCTAGAGCTGAACAGCTTTGCCCTCCACCCAATCCAGTTCATCCTGACAAATACTTTTCAGCATATACAGTGCCTCTAATTGGCACAAAGTTTCACAGTTTCAAGCAAAAAAAAATTGAAACTAAACCCGAAAAAAACAAGGGTTCAACGTTGGAGGTGATGTAGAATACAAATGCATTTGTATACTAAATAGATACTTCACTGGTCTACATATATACTATACACTATACAAGACATGGTAGTATACGATCGAAAATCGATACATACAACTTCATACTCAATTAAACACAACTGGAGTAACAGTGAGATTCATCGAATAGATCACAACTGCGAAACAATAATATAAAATTGAAAATCAAACAAGAACAACAGATCGTGAATCAACTTATCGCAAGATTGACGAGATAACAGATGTCGTAGTAAGTATATCAACAATCAAGATACGCATCATTCATGTATTTAGTTTCACAATTACATTATATTCAAACTTTGGGAAATTCAAAGAGATTGAAAACATAAGGAAGAACACAGATTAACCAAAGCTGTAGGGAGAAGAGAAATTGCGAGAAAATAAACCTGGTTGGTGAGTGGATTGGGGTTAGAGTCTGTATCTACTATCCGCTACGGAAATGGAATCAGGTCTTCTTTTCGAGGGGTTCAGGGTTCGCAGATGAGAGAAGATGAACGTACGGTGAGAAGAGCCGGATTACAAATGGGCCTATATTTTTGGTAAGCCCAGCCCATTGTTTTTAGATGGTACATTTCAAAATTGGAGGATATGGTGTCCCGATTAAGAAATAAAGCGGCTTTTATGAACATAAACAAATATAGTCCCCTTTAAGGGGTAGCCGAGTTGGTTGAGTATGGTATGCTTGTGACCAAATGTAATGAGTTCAAGTTCCTCTGCATACGTTTTTTCGGCGGAGCCTGTCACTTTATGTGGTTTACCTTCTGGCGTTGGTTTGCAGGCTAACGTTTTTTCGGCGGAGCCTGTCACTTTATGTGGTTTACCTTCTGGCGTTGGTTTGCAGGCTATCGCGTCAGACTGAGGGTTTACCCTGATGAGTCCGAATTTAGCATGCTCCCCGAACAAGGGCAAATCGGTCTAGTCTCTCCGAACACCGGACAGGTTACATGGACATGGATCGAACAGGTCACTTGGACCGGACAGATTACTTTGAACACTATGAACTTAAGGCTGTTCGAACTATGACAAAAGTACTAAAAAACCTAAACACTTCCTGACTAAGCTACTTGCTCTCCTGCTTAGAGCTCATGGGTCTTTAAACATGACCCGAGTTCTTTAAACATGACCCGAAAGCCCATAAGGGCCCAAACATCACACTATAAATACCCAACCACCTCCATTAACTATGGGTAATGAGAATTAACTGCTACCAAGCTGCTTAATAATCTCTCTACTCTCTATTCTAACTGTTAAACACCCACACACCACCGTTAAACACCCACACACCACCGTTAAACACCCACACACCACTGTTAAACACCCACACACCACCTTAAAACTCCACTTGAAATTACCAGCCTACCCTCAGGCAATTATTATCCACACCAAATTGGCGACCACAGTGGGAGGCGACGGTGCCTGAATCAAGCATTCAAAACCAGCTAAAAAACTCTGTCCGAATGAATCCAGACAATCCAGAGCTACCACCAGCTTTACTCGAAGTGGTGGGAGAGAACGATGAATACACTGTCGAAGAGCGTGACAGGTTGAAAGGTGAAATAGAAGCTCTGAGGGTTGAAAAGGCCAAGATGGGCGTGAAAGAAAAGTCTAAAGCATCGGTTGCTCATCACACTGACAACCCCAGAGAACATGAGTCTTCAAAAACTCATGTGAGCACCAAAAAGACTCATGCCAGTTCTAAAAAGTCTCACCGGTCCAAGCCTGTGGAGAGTTCTGACTCGAGCTCAGAATCTTCAGATAGCTCTTCGGACAGCGAGGGAAATGAAAAATCCTTGTCCTCTAGTAGCGATGAGGGTCGAACCATGAAAAAACAAAAGCAAGTTAAGAAATATTCAAGAAAAAGAGACAGACATGGAAGAATGAAAAGGCATATTGGCAAGGGATCATCTCACCACCGGAGATATACGGACAAGATGCTGATGGATCCCTTTGCTTTCCACGATGAACCAGGTGTCTTTGCAACTCCCAATGAGGATACTGTGTTCAGTCGTGGAAGGAATTGGAGACAATCTCCACTATCTTCTAAAATTTTGTCCGGAAACCTCCCCAAGAGGTTTGATAGCACTAAAATAGAGAAGTACGATGACAGTACTGATCCGGACAATCATCTGGAGCAATTCAAGAACTTCATGATGAACTTTGATGATGATGATAAACTACAATGTAGGGCATTCTCCCAATCTTTTACGAGGAGTGCTCTGAAATGGTACAACAGCCTGCCTCAGGGTTGTATTAAAGATTTCGATACCTTTTGGGCGGCTTTTCGAAGGCAGTTCGTAGGGAGTAAAGAGCTGAAGGGCAATGGAGACACCATAATCCATTGTGCCCAGGAGCCAAATGAGTCCTTGAAAGAGTACATAAGCCGTTTTGTGAACACAAAGAATGGGTTGGCTGATTGCTTCGAACAAATGGCAATAGCATCCCTAAGGCAAGGTTTGAACCCATGCAATCTGGCTGATTCAGTAACCAGAAAGAAGGCCATGACCTGGGGAGGGTTGCTAAATCAGGTTGGCAAACAAACAAACGTTGATGAAACAAAGAAAACCAGGGTGCACAGACAGGTGAAGTCCACCCCAGTGGCACCAACTCCAAATCAAAATCAGTCCGGGAACAAAGCAAGAGAAACCGGACAGGGGCATGGTAGGGCAAAAGCTCAGTCTCAGCCAGCTACTCCTGCTCAAAGTCAACAATCCAGAAACAAGAGAGGGCCATGGGTCCAACCGGAGTGGTTCGCAGAGTTAAAAGAAAGTGTGGCCACTATCTTTGATAAAACAAAAGATGAGGTACATTACCGGAGACCAGCAACCTTGCAGTCTCCCAGAGAGCATCGTAACAACTCATTTTTCCAATATCACAATGATATTGGCCATACCACTGATGATTGCATAGCATTGAAACAAGAAGTTCAAAACCTGATTGAAAGGGGAAAGTTGGGAGCATACGTTAAGAGAAGAGGAGGCAACAGGCCTGACAACACTCACCGGGTTGGTCCAAGTAATGCTGCTCCGGAGGGGGCCATGGTTATAGTTGAAAGGTTTGATGTGGAATCTGAATACTTGGATCCTGATCCAACTCGAAACAGGGTGGGTGCTATAGAAGAATGTTCTAGGTCGGTCTCCGGGCTCATTAAATTTTTTGAGTCACTTACAATTTTCGGAGGGGACACTATGACAGCTCATACTGCTTCTTCGAGAAAGAGGCATGTTCATAATTTAGCCTCCCAGCTAGAAGGAGGCATGACATCTTATCAGTCACCAAACTCATTCCCCTTCATTGTCTTTGATGAGGATGATTTGAGAGACATTGCTGGCCCTCATGAGGATGCTGTTGTCATAGGAGCATCTATAGGGGGCAATGAAATAAGGCGAATCCTGGTGGACACTGGAAGCTCAGCCAATATCCTTTTTCTAACCACTTACAAGAAAATGAAAAATCCAGCTGTAATTCAAAAGTCGGACAAGTCAATCGTGGGCTTCACAGGCAGCTCAGCAGATGTGATCGGAGAGTTCGAAGAAGAGGTGTTATTGGGCAGGGGCCCTTTCAAGAAAATGGTTAGAATACTCTTTATTGTGGTGGATTGTCCCACTTGCTATAATGCTATTCTAGGGAGGTCTTGGCTCTCTAGGATGCATGCAGTGGCCTCAACAGTCCACCACTGCTTAAAATATGCTGTTCAGGGACAGGTTGGGGTTGTCCGGAGCAGCCAAAAGATTGCAAGAGAATGCTATGCCACTGCCTTGGCTCCTCGAACGCTGGGGGCAGTCCGTATTAATGATCAATAGCAGTTTGAGGGCCTTTCTGGGGGTGAGGGTGAAGTTGATGACCCCAGAGAGACCCCTGGAGTGTTGATTCCAATTGAAGAGGTTGAAACGCACTGTTTGGAAGAAGGTAAGAGTGTCAAGATAGGCTCCAAGATGCCACCGATGTTGAAAAAAGAAATGTTGAAATTTTTGAAAGACCATCAGCACGTTTTTGCATGGTGCAATGCTGATGTCACTGGAGTTCCGTCAGAAGTGATATCCCATCACCTATATGTCCGGAGAGATGTAGCACCAGTGGTTCAAAAGAGAAGAGCTTTCTCAAAGGAAAAGGCTGATGTCATAGTACAAGAGGTTGACAGACTCACAAAGATGGGGCACATTAAAGAATCGCAATACCCTTTGTGGACTGCCAATCCTGTCCTGGTAAAAAATAAAGATGGCAAGTGGCGTATGTGCATTGACTTCACAGATCTCAATAGGGCTTGCCCAAAATATTTTTATCCGGTCCCCCGGATAGAACAGTTAGTAGACTCTACCTCTGGGAACAAGCTGCTTTCCTTTATGGATGCCTTCTCCGGGTACAATCAGATTCAAGTAGATCCAAAAGATCAAGAGCATACCACGTTTGTCACTGACAGTGGTCTACATTGCTACAAGGTGATGCCATTTGGTTTGAAAAATGCTGGGGCTACTTATCAGAGGTTAGTCAACAAGGCATTTGCTGACCAAATTGGAAAAAATATAGAAGTATACATTGACGATATGATGGTGAAAAGTGTGGATGAGCAGTTGCACTTGTCCGATCTCCAAGAAACTTTTGCCAACTTGGCAAAAGTGAATTTGAAATTAAACCCTGAAAAATGTGTATTCGGAGTGCAGTCCGGGAAATTCTTAGGGTATATCATAAGTGAACATGGGATACAGCCCGATCCGGACCAGCTCAATGCTCTATTTCAGATGGAGCCTCCACGAAACATTAAAGAAGTGCAGCGCTTAACGGGGAGATTAGCTGCCTTAAACAGATTCATCTCGAGGTCTTCGGACAGGTGTGCTCCTTTCTTTTAAACTTTGAAGGGTGCAAAGGGGTTCGAGTGGACCCCACAGTGTGATGAGGCTTTCAATGAAATCAAGAAACACTTGTCCTCCCCCAAAACTTTGTTCAAACCAGTTGATGGGGAGACTCTCTTCGTTTATTTGGCAGTTTCAAGTTGTGCTATCAGTGCTGTGCTGGTAAGAGAGGTCGATGGACATCCCCACCCAGTGTATTACATCAGCAAAAGCTTGATAGATGCTGAAAGGCGTTACTTAAAACTTGAAAAATTGGCATTAGCCCTGGTGATAGCTGCAAGGAAGATGAGGCCTTATTTCCAGACTCATCCTATCATCGTCCGGACCTCTTTTCCCTTAAAGAATGTACTTCAGAAAGCAGACATTTCGAGCAGAATGACTAAGTGGTCAGTGGAGTTGGGGGACTTCGATATAGACTTTGCTCCCCGGACAGCAGTCAAAGCCCAAGCTGTGGCTGCTTTTCTGGTTGAATTCCACTTCGATAGGGATTCGGAGCAAGCTACTGATATAAAAGATAAGAAAATGTGGATCGTCCGAACAGACGGTGGATCTAGCACTATGGGATGCGGTGCAGGAATATGTTTAACTTCCCCATATGGGGACAGCATGTATCAGGCTATTTGTTTTGCTTTCGGGGCATCTAATAACGAGTCCGAATACGAAGCAGCTATAGCTGGGTTAAAGTTAGCCTACATCTGTGGGGCTAAGAGGGTCAAGCTGCTAAGTGACTCCCAATTGCTTGTCCACCATGCCTTAGGCCAATCTGAGGCTAGAAATGAGCAACTTGTAAAGTATTTACTCCTCCTCAAAAATGAAGCACGGAAATTTAAAGCTGTTGTCTATGAGCACATTCCCCGGGCAGAAAATGAGCTAGCAGACTCATTGGCAACTATAGCATATACGGAGTCATACCCATGGATCCATGTGCTTGAAAGCCCTTCTATTCAACTTGGTAAGGGTAAAGAAGAGGAAATTTTTGAAATACAAGTAAAACAACCTCAAGACTGGAGGTTTCCTCTCTTACAATATCTCTCCGATGGTGTTGTGCCTCCAGATAAGTCACAAGCCAGAACATTGAAACACAAAGCTCGTGGTTTCATCATATTGAGAGAAGTGTTGTACAAAAAATCCTACACTAAACCTCTCCTGCGTTGTTTGGGGGATAACGAATCACAAATAGTCCTCTCCAAATTGCATGATGGTGAGGGATCAGCCCATTGTGGATTTAGAGCTTTAACAAGAAGAGTATTACTCTCCGGATATTATTGGCCATCAATTATGAAAGATGCTAAGGAATTGGTGAGGAGGTGTGACCCATGCCAGAGGTACAACAATGAAATCCATGTACCAGCCATTCCTTTGGAGTCAATTTCTGAGCCCATCCCTTTTGCTCGATGGGGGTTCGACTTAGTAGGGCCTCTCCCTGTGGCGTCCGGAGGACGTAAAACTATAATTGTGGCCATTGACTACTTCTCAAAGTGGATAGAAGCAGCTCCCCTGGCAGGGACAACATCAAAAGCTGTCATAAAAATCATTTTATCCAACATATGTTGCAGATTTGGTGTCCCACAGAAAATAACAACAGACAATGGGCCACAGTTTGAATATAGATAAATGGAAAGCTTCTGTGCCTCAAGGGGTATACAGCATTGTTTTTCTTCACCTTTCCACCCACAAGCCAATGGGAAAGTTGAAGTGGCTAATAGAACTATACTGTCCGGTTTAAAAAAGAATCTGGAAGGGGCTGTTGGGAAGTGGTCTAGTTATCTACAAGAAGTCTTGTGGGCCTACCGGACAACACCTGGGGCTGCAACACAAGAATCACCCTTCGCCTTGGTCTATGGAATGGATGCAGTAGCCCCCATAGAGAAGACACTCCCTTCCTTTTGTGTTCACAACTTCTCCGGACACGCTAATGAGATGGAAATCAGAAATCAACTTGATTTGATAGAAGAAAGACGGGTTAAAGCTCGCCTTAGAGTTGCACACTATCAGGGCTTGATGAGAAGCAGGTTTGCTTTTAAAGTTAAAAGAAGAGATTTCTAACCAGGGGACAAAGTATTAAGGAAGGTCTTCTTACATACTAAAGAAAATCTCTTCGGAAAGCTGGCCCCAACCTGGGAGGGTCCGTATATTGTGGTTGAAAGAATCAAGCCTGGAACTTATTGGTTGGAAGACAAAGATGGCAGGGTTCTAACTCATCCTTGGAATATTGAGCATCTTCAGATGTACTTGGAATAACACTTGTGTAAATATTTACTTGTTTGAACTTCCATGTAAATATTTGGGGGCATACTCTTTCCTCCCTGGTGGCAGGGGGAGGTTTTAATGAGGTGTCCGGATGGTTGAATAAAATTCGATGCCTTCTTCAAAATTTTCTAAGTATTTTCAAAGTTCTATCTCTTGTTATACTACCCGGACTGAAAGATCTAAGGGCTATTTAAACTCTAGCCAAAGAATTTAAACACTCTCACAATGCAATAACTAAAAGCTACTTAAACTCTAGCTATCTAAACTAAAACAAACAATGAAAGAAGATGATGGTTGTGCAAAACAGAAATATTCATTGAACAACTTAAAATTTCCTTGGCCTTCCAAGGACTTTCGAATAAGTCAGGATACAGCACAAAAAACCTGTCCGAACAAATACCGGACACCACTACAAAAAGAGTGCCTTGGCCTTCCAAGGACTTTAGTTTGAATAAAAGATAAACCAAGTAAACCATAAATTAAGATTGAGCCTTTGAAGATGTCTCCCCTTCATCTGCTTTCTTACCCTTAGAGTCGCTCCCCCCTTCGACTACCTTCTTGCCTTTGGGATCATTCTCCTCTTCGCATGGGCTCTCTCCGGTCCTCTCTTCATCATCAGATGAAGACCCACTGGAAATTCCATCCTCTTCGACCATTGTATAATATGGAAGGTCATCATCATCCACATAGAGCCATAAGTCCCCCAGGGTCCTCTTCGGAAATTTTTCATGAAAAAGGAGAACCATATCAGACTTCACCTTTTGAAGCAATAACTCTTCGCTTTTAATCATCTCACTGGCGTAGGCATTGATCTTGGCGTTGATTATAGCCTCTTGATCCCTTAACAAAGCAGTTTTCTCCTCAGCAGCCCTGGTCACCGCATTCTCAAGAGCGATCTTGTCAGTGGTCAGGTTGGTGATAATCTTCTCCTTGGTAGTGGTCTCTCCCTTTGAGACACTAAGGTCTTTCTCCATACCGGATAGCTTCTCCCGGAGATCTCTTATGGTTTCTTCTAGGGTGGCAACTTTTGTGTTGCTTTTATCTTGATTCCTCTTCAGCTCCTCATTTGCTTCCTTAAGCAAATCAGCATTTGCAGTAGCAGTGCGAAGGTCTTCGGACAGCTTTTCCTTCTCAGACTTGAGGTCTTTGATGATGTCTGTTTGACCCCGGACTTGTCTTTCCAGTATGAGTACTGGCTGCACATTGTTAAGCAAAGAATGGGCTATGGTGTCCTTTTCACTAGAAATAATGAAAGTCTTACCATTGAAGTTGACCGTATTGGAGCTGCTCGGAGGGATGTAAGGCCCTGCGAACTCGTCTCTGGGGAGGCCAAGGAAGTACTCACCAAGCCCAGCCAGACCAGTGATCTCCACTTCATTGAGGTTGAGATCTCCCCCCTCTACCTCGTCGGTATGAAAGTCTCTTGGGATCTCTTCGGCCAGCGTTGGGTCAGAGGGGTCAGTGGGGAAAGAGGGCTCCGGATCCCGGAGAGCAAGCTCATCTCCTTGTGAAGTCTTTTTCTTCTTGGCTTCCCGGTCAGCGCCTTCACCTGCTTGCTTGCGAGTCCTCTTGGGAGCCCTTGGAGGTTTTGGAAGGTCTGCTTCCTGTCTTTCGGTCTCTTGCTCCACCACTTGCAAGAGAGCTGCATCAATTAGACTCTGGGCCGGCCCCTCTGGGTCTGTTGGAGCATCCTTCTCAGCATCACTTGCTCCCTTTTTGCCTCTCTTCTTGCCCTTCATTTTGCTTGGGGCTTTGGCCCGGGTAGGTAGGAAGAGTGTCCCATCTAGTTCGTGGGACCTTCTAAGCACAATATCTTCAGGAGGCTGGGTGGTGAGCTCTTCCCAGGTTAGGTCTCTCCGACCTGTGGTGTTCCATAGGTGAGACCTTGCCAGATTTCCAGGGGTGAAGGCTTTATGGAATCGATTCTCCCAGTTCTCTGCGGCCCAAGCATTGATTTTGCCACAGGTAACCTGTCCGGCCTTCAAATAATCCCCGAACTCCTTTGGAAGCTCTGTTAGAACAAAAGAGAGACTAGTTAATTTAAACTAACTTAAAAAAGAGAAATGGACAGAGATTTAAAGTAAGAAACTTACGGTCACTCCTCCACCTACTCCTGAGGAGGCTTGGGTTCTCTCCGGCCTTGATCTTCTTGCCGTTTTCCCAAGCGCCACTGACAAACAAAAATTGGCTCCTCCATTTGCTCTCTGACTCCAAGAGATCATCAACAGCCTTGAGATCGTTCCCCATATTGAAATGGTAGAAGGGGAATTGGTGATGCTTGCAAAGGTTGGCCACTGCTGCGAACTCTTCCATAGGAAGAGGGATCCCAGACAGCCTAGATGCCATGATACATGACATCAAAGTATACCAGCCATTGGGGCTCAGCTGGCTCGGGCAGAGCTTGACCAGGTGGAAGTATCTAACGATCTCCGGGTCCAATGGGAACCTGAGTCCCCAGTTAAATAGCTCCGTAAAGAATACTATTTCGTTCCGCTTACAATCCATAGGGGTCTCCGGATCTATGGGGATCCTTATCTTCACGTTTTCTGGGATCCCCCATTTTGTGCGCATTCGACCCAGGTCAGAAGTATGGATGAATGCATACTTGGTCTTCTGCAAGGACAAGAGGTATTTGAGCTCAACTCTGTGAAAACATGGCCCCACCTTCTCTTCAAGGCACTCTGGTAGGTCCGGATGCCTTAAGCATAATTTTTCCTTGCCTTTTTTGGCAGCAGCAGCATTATCAGTATGGCCGGAGGACTCAGACTCAAAAGGGACTTCTTCAGCAGAGTCTTCCATTCTTTCCTTTATGATTGTTGGGGGAATATCTGTGGTAGTGGTCCGGGGAGGGTTAAAGCTTGGCTCAGCCTGGCTTCCGGACTGCTGGCTTTCTGTGTTTCTCTGACTTCTCATCTCAGGCTGGGGCTCGGAGGCATAAGTCTCTCTTGGAGGTACCGGGCTGATGGCTTCCGGACCAGAGGGCTTTTCCCAAGGAGCTCTGATGGGCACTCCCGACCCAGGACTACTGTTTTTTGCCCCCGATTTGGAGGGAGTATTCTTGGAAGCTAGCCCTTTGACTAGCCGGCTTGACCTTTTAACCACCAGCTTCTCCAGAGAGTGCTCTGTGTCAGACCCCATTGCAATAAAAGGCGAAGTTTTCCTAACGCTTGTGACTGTAATTCCTGGCTCAACAGCAGGTACTGACTCCTGAACTGAGGAACCAGAGACTATGGGCGAAAGAGTGGATTGAAAAAGTTTTTTGGGCTTAGTACCTTTGGAGGAGGATGAACCTCGATCTGACTCTGTAACAGAGGCAACTGGTCTATCAACAGGTGACGATAGTAGCCCTGCTGCTATTCGTCTCTCCTTCTCAACTTTTTGTGCTCTCTCCAACTCTGAAAGATTGAACCACCCACCTTTGATCAGTGCTGTTCTTGCTGTAAACATAAACTACCCAGAAAAACTTTGCTTTAGAGAGAGAAAGCTCTGAGTAAATTTGCAGAGTGAATGTGAAAGAGATGGTAAAATAGTGGAAAATGAGTTTGAATTTATAGTAAATCTGAAAAAAGGAGTTGATTCCTAGGAGAATTCGAAAATTTTGGCAATGATTAAAAGACGGCGCTGATGTCACTACTTGTAATTAAAGAGGTTACTTGTTGAAGAAGGTGGTGCGAAATTCAAGGTGAAAAAATGGCTGAAGTGACCAATCAGAGAGCGACACGTGTCCCACTAACCCTGGCAAAAACCGTTTTGAATTCGTGAAGCTTAATCTGTCCGGGTATACCCATAGATCTGTCCGAATTGAAAACCGCTTCTGACGTCGGACTGTTTTTCAGTTCTTTGACAAGAATACTTGCTCAAACACCTAAAAAAGGGGCTCCTGATGAGTCCGAATTCAGCATGCTCCCCGAACAAGGGCAAATCGGTCTAGTCTCTCCGAATACCGGACAGGTTACATGGACATGGATCGAACAGGTCCCTTGGACCGGACAGATTACTTTGAACACTATGAACTTAAGGCTGTTCGAACTATGACAAAAGTACTAAAAAACCTAAACACTTCCTGACTAAGCTACTTGCTCTCCTGCTTAGAGCTCATGGGTCTTTAAACATGACCCGGGTTCTTTAAACATGACCCGAAAGCCCATAAGGGCCCAAACATCACACTATAAATACCCGACCACCCGCATTAACTATGGGTAATGAGAATTAACTGCTACCAAGCTGCTTAATCATCTCTCTACTCTCTACTCTAACTGCTAAACACCCACACACCACCGTTAAACACCCACACACCACTGTTAAACACCCACACACCACCTTAAAACTCCACTTGAAATTACTAGCCTACCCTCAGGCAATTATTATCCACACCATACCCTGTGCGCACTCATTGCACTCTGAGTAGCGGCTGCGGGTTCCCTCAAATAAATAAATAAATATATATATATATATAGTCTGTTTTTTTTCTAAATAATCAAATGAGAACTAGAAATGTCTAGTGAGTGAATAAAAAATTACAATTTTTTTATGTTTATAAATAATAAAATTTACGATTTTTTTATGTTTATAAATGATGAGTTGTCACTGTGTTAAGTAATGGTATAAGTTTGATATTTTCAGAATTCGAACCATATTGACATATATGTTGTTACCATGGATATAATTTTTTTATTTTCATTTCAATGTACAAAGTTAAGTAGTATTTTGAAACCGATATCATTTGGTATTTAGGTTTACGAGGCTATACTCAAAAATACGAATTACATGAAACCGCTCCAATCATGTATATGGGTCCCGTTTAATTTATTTTGTGTAACACGATGAATTTAATATCAATCCTAAAAGTTTGGAATCTCAATATTTACGTTATCTTTCAATATGTACATAAACACCAAAAGACAAGTGTACAATATACTTATGAAGAATAAATATGAGGATAACTCATACTTATAAATCAAAAAGTTTAGATAGAAATATCGCTTTAAACGATCCAAAAAAATAAGACTTACAAAATTATGATGGATTTTAAATATTAGTTAAGACAATTTCAACATTAGTAGGTATGATTGGTTATTGAAAAATTTCAAGATAATGTGAAGTTTAATAAAAATATAAGTTAAAATTTTACATATATATAAGTCGTCGTTATTATTAAAGTTATAAGCAAAACCTTATTTTTAAGATCATGTTATAAGCCTTGATTATAAGTCTAATTAGCGAATATGAGGCTATCCAGTTGCCCATATTGTTTCATGATAATAAGTTAAATCATGAATATGGCTATAAATCAAACCCTTGGAGTACATAACTAGTCATATTATGCCTAACTATATGTCAAATCACGAAGATGGCTATAAGTCAAACCATTGAAGCTACATAATAGACCATATTGTTCCATAAGTATAAGTAAAATACCACTAATTTTAATTTTATATTCCCTCCGATTCAAAATAAATTTCGTTTTAGAAGATTTTAATTTGTTCAAAATAAGTGTCGTTTTAGAACTTCAATACAATTTTTTTATCCATTTTACTTGTTTATCTTTTGTCATATAGTGACTTTTTTATATTGTTGTTTTCAATGGCAGTTAGATTGGTAAATTTATAGCTACTTTTTACAAAATCAAAATCACTCATTATATTTCTTAATATCTGTGTAAAAACCTTAAAGTATACTTATTTTAGAACGGGAGAAATATAAGACTTAATGGTTAAAATAATTTAAAAACAACTTCGTGAGTTATATGATAAATGATTTAAAAAAAATATAAATTTGATGGTCTAAATCGGCAAGTAAACAATGACGAAGTAAACAGCTACAAGAATAAATAAGATACAAGTAAAGTTGGAAGAAAAACGTTTTATTATAAAACAATTATATAGTAAGTTAGATTTAATTCGAGCTATGGATGAATGATATAAATGGTTTTGCAAGTCGGTAAGATTCATAGTAAATTTATGTAGTGAATGAATTCTTTACGTAAATTGTTAAAAAGTTTTTTTATGACGGGGTATACATGTACAACATTTTAATCGATATAATAACAAAAGAAGTATACAAAATAATAAGAAGAAACACGTGTATTAAAATCAAACATGAATCAACAGAGAAAATTTAAAACAAGTCAACAACAGAATGATTCCGAAAAATATCTTCAGCGGTCTACAAAATAAATATAGTGAATAAACAAGTTGTCAGTGACCATAAAAAGTTACTCAAATATGATAAGTAAGAAAGTTAGTTATCTTTTTTTTATCGTTATGTTGGTGTCTTCATTTGTTAACGTACAATCAGTGTCATTTTCTTCTAGAGGGAGAGGTGTTATCCTTCTCATGAGACAGAAAAATATCTCCAGTATCCATGACTTGAACTACATCGTCATTCTCTTTGTTTAAAGGTTTGTCATCAACTACAGATTCGTCATATTCTGAATACCTTTTCTTTTTTATATCATAAGGATATTCTTCTAAAATAATATGAGAGGTCAAATCTAAGTTCATGATTAGATTTCCAAATAAAAAGTATGATTTTGTTTTATATATTTTACATGCAACATCTGTGGATTTAAACCATTTCAGTTTTCACTTTATCAACATTAGCAAGATATGTCTCTAGTTTGGTCATTCTAGAATTGAATTTGTCGATGGGGGTGGTGTTGTTCATCAACTTTAATGTAAAGTTTCTCTTTTATTTGACTAATATTCCATAAAATTCTTTTCAGATTTGTGTATTGTTCTTCATATTTCTTTATTTTTTATTTTAGTGAAAGTAGGTTATCGCCAAAACAAATTGGCGACTCGTGTATTAAGCATGTTAATATTAGAAGATGACATGATTTTCCAGAAATAAGTGCATAATTATAATAACTTTGATAAAAAAAATATAATGTAAACTATATAAGTAATAAAAAAATAAGTATAAGTGCAAACAAGAAAATATTTACCTTAAGACAATTTTTACTTGTCTTTGAAGAATGACAACATCACGATATAAATATTGGAAGTGGTTGGTTATTCTCAAAGAAATTTCGGAACAAAGCAAGAAAACATGAGAAAATAACTGGAAGTGGTAAAAGAAATAGAGAATTTTTGTGAAAATGTCATATAAGAACAAGTTCGAAGAGTAGAAATAAAAAGGCGATTGTTTAGCAAACTTTGGTTGTGTATATGATAATCCATTGATAATAGTACATGAGATATCATTGGTTTTTGGAAATATTGAAAATCTAGAGGAATTTTTTGTTGATGATGATGATAATGTGGCGACCTGAATATCTATTATTTTTTAACAATGAAATTTTACCATCGCATAAATCTTAAGCTCGAGCATTGCGGTTGCGTGCTTCCAAGTATATTGTACTTGATGAAATTATATACCGAAAAAGTGTTACACGACCTATTCTAATGTGTTTGGGAAAAATAAAGCTTTGTCTAGTTTGAAGAATTTGCATGAGAGGGAAGCATCAACCCATTGCTTGGGTTGATATGCCATTTTATTTTAGTAGAATTTTATTCACCAACATTTTCTACTGACGTAAAATTAATGGTTGAATTTTGATATTTTCAGTGTTTTGCCAATACAAGTCATGTTCATAGTGAATCAATGAGATCCAATTCTTCTATGTGTTCGTTTGATAGACGGGTGAGATTGATTTTCCGGGACCATTTCCAATGGTGACAAGAAGAAGACAATGTTTCATTGTATTCGTTGAATATTTACAAAATAGGTAGAGGCAACTACAATAGCAAAGACAAGATCTTAAAAAATTTGTGAATTTTTAGTCGTTATGAAATTCTGAGGGTGTTAATGATATACAACGATCCTTAGTTTCAAAATGATACAGTGACAAATTTTTATATTGGCGTATGTGATATATCAACATTTGTATACTCCATATCACCAACAAGCGAATGGGCAAGAAGAGGTTACAAACAAAACTATTTTACAATGGATAACGAGAAAGCTAGAATTGGCCAAAGGAAAATGGCCAAATTTTCTTAATGTAGTTTTATGGGTATATAAAACAACTCTTAAAATTGCAACAAGTGAACGTAATTTGTTATGGTGTATGGGATGGAAGTTGTTGTTCCAGTAGAAATTATGATTCATAGTCACTGATTCAATATTAATCATAAGAGGATAATAATAGGGAAAAACAAATTAATTTTAGTTTAATATATGAGCAATGAGATCGGTCTTAGGTTATAGCGGACCATTATAGGACTTTGATGTGAAACCGCTATAAAGCATAATTAAAAGTTATGAGTTTTTAGGAAGGGAATTTGGTATTAAGGGAAGTATTTCAAGGAAAAATAAATAAAAACACTGAGAAATTGGCTCATGGGATGCACATTTTAAGCTAAAGGACATAAGAGAGCTTATGGACTAACGAATATTCAGCGAAATCTATTGAAATACCTTGGAATATTCATCACCTAAAGTTATATAAAAATGAAATCTAACTTGGTTAATAAAATTTCATGACAGAAGTCTACGGTATTATTCTGACTATTAACAATTAAATATGTTTTTGTGTATGGTTGATGAAACATGTCAAGGTGATAATTGTTAACTAATATTTACTAGTAATTTCCGGGTGATATTCTTTCAAAAAAAGTTACTAGTCAACAAATAAATTAGGTTACAATGTATTTTTTAACTGAGGATAGAAAATTATAACTAATAAGGAAATATAGCTACAAGTTAAACCTAGCAAAAAATCATAAGAGGTTACACATTTAATTAAAGAGAATATGGTTATAAGGCAAGTCGAGATGAAAAGCATAAGAGGACACGTTAAGGTTGTAAAGGTCTTAAGTTGTTATTATAGTTATAAATCAAATCTAACTATTAAAACATAAAGGGTCATGTATCAAAATCAAAGTGAATATAACTATAGTTAATCCTAACTGAGAAGTTTAAGATTTCACACTACATTTAAAATGAGATAAGAAATCATAGTGTATGGTAATAAAAAATATTAAACAAGAATTTATGGTTCAATTATTGAAATAACGTCGGGGAATGTAACGGTAAATTAGACATTTTAACGATAGAATATAAAGATTCTTTTTACGATTTTTTAAAGTCTATATAATAGAAATAGTTCATAATGTGAAAGTTAAAATTAAAAGATGATCGTTAACGATAATATATATGACATTAAATGGAAAGTTAATTTAAAAGGGGAAAATAAAATAGACAATCATAAAAGTAACATGTAATAAACATAAAACAAAAAGTAATAGTAGGATGTTAGCCAATGAAGAGTTCTAAGCATATACAAAAACTTGTAGGAAAAAACATGTTAAGGCAACGATTGGATACTAGCTTGCAAAATTTCCAAACATCTATGATATAACATAATGTTTAAGAGTAATGTTATGGGGAGTATTGTTGGTCAACAATATTTTTCAAGATTCTTCACGCCATTATTGAAGTTATTTTTTCTCCCATCAATATCTTTTGGTATAAGAGAAATGTTACGCTCTTTGAGGTATAAAAATTGGTGATTTTCAAGAAGTTCGTCAAAATAGGGTCTCAAGACGACTATTCTATGAATATTAATCTTAAAAATTCTCTTCATGATCAACATGCGATATTTTTTTTATCTCATTTGCAGCTTGTTTCAAAACTCCATCAATTAACATTTTAGTGAATCGTTCAACTTTAATTATTTTTAGATTTTGTTGGTAGCTTCAACAACAACTTTAAATGTATTGACTTTTTCTTTTAATTTGCTTCGTGAGGTTTGAAGTTTGAATATTTTCTCATTTTTTAATTTGAAGTCATTTTTTAAACTTTCTTTTCCCCGGACCATTGGCTTTTAACTTTTTTCAAGTTTTGTATATTAGTATCTTGATCTTTTAGATTTTCCTCTAATTCCATACACACTTCACCAAATTTAAGTGAAAACATTGGAATGTTATTTAAAAGTTTCATTTCATCATGAGAGGATTGTTTGTCGACAAGAAAGATGAAGCCGAATGAACTCTGTAAAATTAGTTTATGTACAATTAGTTATAAAAGTAAAAGTAAAGTATATTATAAATAAGTTAGATTTTTTCACCTCTATTTGAAGTTCAATTTGAGGACGAAGAAGGTCTACATTAGAAAGGTTTGAATAGTTATTTAGAAATTATACTACGAAATTAATAGGGTAAATATTAGTGGATCTAGCAATGACAAGTTGCATATAGCAATATTTAGCGATGGATTTTAATGAAAACATTAACAACTAGAAAAGAAAGATACCCATTGGTGAGGATAAAAGTAGCCTAAGGGTAGGTTGGTAATTTCAAGTGGAGTTTTAAGGCGGCGTAAGGGTGTTTCACGGTGGTGTGTGTGTGTTTAAGGGTGTTTCAAAGTGTTCTTTAATGTGGAGAGAGAATTGAGCAGCTTGGCAGCAATCAATTTTGTTACCCATAGTTAATGTTGGTGGTTGGGTATTTATAGTATGTAACTTGGGCCCTTATGGGCTTTCGGGTCAAGTTTAATGGACTCGGGTCATGTTTAAAGACACATGAGTTTTAAGTAGATGGGCAGGTAGCTTAGTCAGATAGTGTTTAGGTTTTTTAGTACTTTAGTCATAGTTCGAACTGCCTTGGGCTTGCAGTGTTCGAAGTCACCTGCCCGGCTCAAATGTCCTGTCCAAATTAAGCTCTTGGATCCTGTCCGGTTTTACAGAGAGATTTACTTTGGACTGCCCTTCCGGGGAGCACTTCGAATTCGGACTCATCAGGAGCCCCTTTTTTAGGTATTTGAACAAGTATCCTTGTCAAAGAACTGAAAAACAGTCCGATTCAGGAAGTGGTTCATCAATTCGAAGAGAATCGGGGACAGAACCGGACAGACCAAACGTTACGAATTCTAAACGGTTCTTGTTAGAGTTAGTGGGACACGTGTCACTCTCTGGTTGGTTACTTTAGCCGTTTTTTCTCCTTGAAAGTTGCACCACTTTCTCGAACAAGTTACTTCTTTTAAATGCCATAAATGACATCAGCGCCGTCTTTTAATCATTGCCCAACTTTTCGGATTCTCCTAGTAATCAACCCCTTTTTTCACATTTACTATAAATTCTATTCATTTTTCACAGCTTCATTATCTCTTTCACTCTGCCATTTTACCCAAAGCTTTATCTCTCTAAAACTTCGAAATTTCCTTAGCTGTTTATGTTCACAGCAAGAACAGCACTGATCAAGGGCTGTTGGCTTAACCTCTCAGAATTGGAGAAAGCTCAAAGAGTTGAAAAAGAAAAAAGACTTGCAGCAGGGCTTCCAGCGTCGCCTGTCGAGAAACCAGCCCCTTCAATCGAAGAATCTGACAGAGGTTCATCTTCTTCTAAAGGTACAAAACCTAGAAAACTCTTTCAATCAACACTCTCTCCCATAGTATCTGGCTCTTCAGTTCAAGAGTCGATTCCTATTGTCGAACCGGGGGTCACTGTCACCAGTGTTAGGAAGAAATCATCTTTCATTGCTATGGGGTCTGATTCTGACCACTCCCCAGACAAATTAATCATGAAAAGGCCGAGCAGGTTGGTTAAAGGACTTCCTTCTAAAAGCACACCCTCAAAATCGGGGGCAAAAAATAGTGAATCAGGGTCTGGGGCAACTATTAGGACTCTCCGGGAAAGGCCGGCCGGTCCGGGGGCTAGCAGTCCTCTACTTCCCAAGGAAACTTCAACCTCAGAAACTCAAACTGAGGTGGTAAGTCGAAAACATTCGGAGAGCCAACAGTCCGGTGGATTAGCTGTGCCAAGCTTCATCCCTCCCCGGGCTGTTTCTACAGAAGCTCCCCCAACAATAATGGAGGAGAGGATGGAGGACTCCACTGAGGAGGTTAGATTTGAGTCCGAGTCCTCCGGACAGGCTGGAACTACTATCGTTGTTGCCAAGAAGGGCAAAGAAGACTTGTATCTGAGGCGTCCGGACCTGCCGGAGAGCCTCGAAGGGAGAGTAGGGCCCTGCTTTCACAAGGTGGAGTTCAAATATCTTTTATCTCTGTTAAAGACCAAGTATGCGTTCATCCATACTAAAGATCTGGGACGATTGCGTACTAAGTGGGGGATCCCTGAGAATGTAAAGATTCGAATTCCCATCGATCCAGAGACCCTGATGGACTGCAAAAGAAATGAGATAGTCTTCTTTACGGAGCTATTTAATTGGGGACTTAGGTTCCCACTGGACCCGGAGATAGTGCGCTATTTTCACTTGGTCAAGCTATGTCCAACACAGCTAAGCCCCAACGGTTGGTACACCTTGATGTCATGTATTATGGCGTCTAGGCTATCCGGAATTCCTCTTCCTATGGAAGAGTTTGCAGCTGTGGCCAACTTGTGCAAACACCATCAGTTCCCCTTCTACCATTTCAACATGGGGAACGATCTTAAAGCTGTCGATGATCTCCTGGAGTCGGAGAGCAAATGGAGGAGCCAGTTCTTGTTTGTCAGTGGCTCATGGGAAAATGGCAAGAAAATCAAAACCGGGGAGAATCCTAGCCTTCTTCGAAGTAGATGGAGAAGCGATCGTAAGCTTTTATTCTAAGTTTCTATTCGAATTTTTCTTTCCTTTAAGTTTATACTAATCGGTTTTTCTTTTGTTTTACCAGAGCTGCCAAAGGAGTTCGGGGACTATCTGAAGGCCGGACAGGTCACCTGTGGCAAACTCAACGCTTGGGCCGCAGAGAACTGGGAGAACCGGTTTCATAAAGCCTTCACTCCTGGGAACCTAGCGAGGTCTCACCTGTGGAACACCACTGGTCGAAGAGACTTAACCTGGGAGGAGTTCTCCACCCCACCTGATGAAGATGTCGTGCTGAGAAGGTCTCATGAACTGGATGGGACCCTCTTCCTTCCTGCCCGGGCCAAAGCCCCAAGTAAAATGAAGGGCAAGAAGAAGAAAGGCAGGAAAGCGGTAGAAGATGCTGAGAAAGAGGCCCCAATGGATTCAGAGGTGCCAGCCCAGGCTCAAGTTGATGCAAACCTTCTACAAGTGGTAGAACAGGAGAGCGAGAAACAAGGAGTGAATCCCCCAAAACCTTCAAGGGCTTCCAAACGGGCTCGTAAGCAAGCAAGTGATAGTGCTGACAGGGAAGTCAAAAAGAAAAAGACTTCCCAAAGTGAAGAGCTCGCTCTCCGGGATCCGGAGCCCACTTTCCCAACCGATCCGACGTTAGCCGAAGAGATCCCGGGGAATCTTAATGAAGGGATTCCAATGGAATTCCATACTGATGAGGTCGAAAGGGGGGAGATTAACATGGATGAAGTGGACGTCACCGGTCTTGGTGAACTAGGTGATTATTTCCTTGGCCTGTCCAGAGATGAATTCGCAGGGCCATATGTTCCCCCAAGTAGCTCCAACACAGTGAATTTTAATGGTAGGACTTTTATGGTTTCCAGTGAGAGGGACGTTATAGCCCATTCTCTCCTTAGCAACGTGCAGCCAGTACTTACTTTGGAAAGGCAAGTCTGAAGTCAGGCAATCACCATCAAAGACCTCAAGTCTGAGAAGGAGAAACTGTACGATGACCTCAGGACTGCTGCTACTAAGGTTGATTTGCTTAAGGAGTCGAACGAACAGCTGAAGAAGAATCAAAATGAAAGCAACACAAAAGTTGCTTCTTTAGAAGACACCGTAAAAGATCTCCGGGCTAAGCTGTCCGGACTGGAGAAGGACTTGACAGCCTCAAGAGGAGAGACTACAGCAAAGGAGAAGATTGTCACCAATCTGACCACTGACAAACTTGCTTTAGAGAATGCAGTGAATCAGGCTGTTGAAGAGAAAGCTGCTTTGGTGAAGGATCAGGAGGCCATGATCAAGGCCAAAATCAACGCTTATGCCAGGGAGATGATACGGAATGAAGAATTAATGATTGAAAAGGTGAAGTCCGATATGGTCCTCCTGTTTCACGAGAAGTTCCCGAAGAGGAGACTAGGGGACTTGTGGCGCTATGTAGATGAGGATGATCTTCCATACTGGACCATGGTTGATGAGGGGTACACTGATGTGTCCTCGTCCGGTGATGAAGAGGAAACCGGAGAGAGCCCAGGTGAGGAAGAGATTGACCCCAAGGGTAAGAAGATTGTCGAGGAGAAGAGCGACATTAAAGGCAAGAAAGCAGATGAGGCTGAGCCATCTTCAAAGGCTCAACCTTAATTTATAATTTGTTTTGTTTATCTTTTACTCGAACCAAAGTCCTTGGAGGGCCAAGGCACCTCTTTTGTGATGCTGTCCGTATTATTCGGACAGGTTTTTGTACTGTGCCCAAACATGTTCAAAAAGTCCTTGGAAGGCCAAGGCAACTTTAAGTTGTTGAACGAATGCTTTTATTTTACCCAACCATCTTCTTCTTTTATTATTTGTCTTACTTTAGATAGCCAGAATTTAAGTAGCTTTGAGTTATTGTATTGTGAAAGTGTTTAGCCTCTCTGGCTAGAATTTAAGTAGCCTTTAGACCTTTCAGTCCGGGTAGTATGACAAGCAACAGAATTTTGCAAAAACTTAGAAAATTATTGAAGAAGACATCAAGTTTTATTGAAAGCTCTCCGTGGCGCCGAAGAGAGGAAGCGGTATGCCCCCAAATATTTACATGGATGTTTAAACAAGTAAATATTTACATAAGCTTTATTCCAAGTACATTCGAAGGTGTTCAATATTCCAAAGGTGAGTTAAAACCCTGCCATCTTTGTCTTCCAACCAGTATGTCCCAGGCTTGATTCTTTCGACCACAGTATACGGACCCTCCCAAGTTGGGGCCAACTTTCCGAAGAGCTTTTCCTTGGTATGCAAGAAAACTTTCCTCAATACCTTATCTCCTGGTTGAAAGTCCCTTCTTTTAACTTTAGAAGCAAACCTACTTCTCATCAAGCCTTGATAAGATGAGCTTTAACCCGTCTTTCTTCAATCAAATCAAGCTGATTTCTAACTGCCATCTCATTAGTCTGCCCGGAGAAATTATGAACACGAAAGGAGGGAAGTGTCTTCTCTATAGGAGCTACTGCATCCATCCCATAGACCAAGGCAAAAGGGGATTCTTGTGTTGCAGCCCCAGGTGTTGTCCGGTAGGCCCACAGGACTTCTTGCAGATAACTAGGCCACTTCCCAGCAGCCCCTTCTAAGTTTTTCTTTAAACCGGACAGTATTGCTCTATTAGCCACATCAACTTGCCCATTGGCCTGTGGGTGGAAAGGTGAAGAAAAGCAGTGCTGAATACCCCTTGAGGCACAGAAGCTCTCCATCTCTCTATTATCAAACTGTGGCCCATTGTCTGTTGTTATTTTCTGGGGGACACCAAATCTGCAACATATGTTGGACAGAATGAATTTTATAACAACTTTTGATGTTGTCCCTACCAAGGGGGTTGCTTCTATCCACTTCGAGAAGTAGTCAATGGCTACAATTATAGTTTTGCGCCCTCCGGACGCTACAGAGAGAGGCCCAACTAAGTCCAATCCCCATCGAGCAAAAGGGATGGGCTCAGAAATTGATTCCAAAGGAGTGGCTGGTACATGAATTTCATTGTTGTACCTCTGGCATGGGTCACACCTCCTTACCAGCTCCTTAGCATCTTTCATAATTGATGGCCAATAATATCCGGAGAGAAGCACTCTTCTTGTTAAAGCTCTAAATCCACAATGGGCTGATCCCTCACCATCAGGAAATTCGGAGAGAACCATTTGTGACTCATGATCCCCTAAACAGCGTAGGAGAGGTTTGTTATAGGACTTTTTGTACAAGACTTCTCTAATCATAATGAAACCACGAGCCTTGTGTTTCAATGTTCTGGCTTGTGATTTTTCCAAGGGTACGATGCCATCAGACAGATATTGCATAAGGGGAGACCTCCAGTCTTGAGACCGGTTTACTTGTATTTCAAAGACTTCCTCTTTTTCACCTTCATCAAGTTGAATAGAAGGGCTTTCGAGCACATGGATCCATGGATAGGACTCCGTATATGCTATTGTTGCCAATGAGTCTGCTAGCTCATTCTCTGCCCGGGGAATATGCTCATAGACAACAGCTTTAAACTTTAATGCCTCATTTTTCAAGAGAAGTAAATACTTGACCAATTGTTCCTTTCTAGCTTCTGATAGGCCCAAGGCATGGTGGACAAGCAATTGGGAATCACTTAGCAACTTGACCCTTTTAGCCCCACAGATGTAGGCCAATTTCAACCCAGCTATAGCTGCTTCGTATTCGGACTCATTATTGGATGCCCTGAAAGCAAAACAAATAGCTTGGAACATGTTGTCCCCATAGGGGGAAGTGAGACATATTCCTGCCCCAGATCCTATGGTACTGGATCCTCCGTCTGTTCGGACAATCCACACTTTTTTGTCTTTTGAATCAGCAGGTTGTTCTGAATCCCTATCAGAATGGAATTCGACCAGAAAGTCAGCCACAGCTTGAGCTTTTACTGCTGTTCGAGGAGCAAAGTCTATGTCGAAGTCCCCCAACTCTACTGACCACTTTGTCATTCTGCTTGAAATGTCTGCTTTTTGAAGGACATTCTTTAAAGGGAAAGACGTCCGGACAATGATAGGATGAGCCTGAAAGTAAGGCCTCATCTTCCTTGCAGCTATCACCAAGGCCAAGGCTAGTTTTTCAAGTTTCAAGTAACGCCTCTCAGCATCAATCAAGCTTTTACTGATGTAGTACACTGGGTAAGGATGCCCATCAACCTCCCTTACTAACACAGCACTGATGGCACAACTTGAAACAGCCAGATATACAAAGAGAGTCTCCCCATCGATCGGTTTGAACAAAGTCTTGGGAGAGGACAGATGCTTCTTGATTTCATTGAATGCCTCATCACACTGTGGTGTCCACTCAAACCCCTTTGCACCCTTCAAGGTTTGAAAGAATGGAGCACATCTGTCCGAAGACCTGGAGATGAATCTGTTCAAGGCTGCCAACCTCCCCGTTAAACGCTGCACTTCTTTAATGTTTCGAGGAGGCTCCATTTGGAACAAAGCATTGAGTTGGTCCGGGTCGGGCTGTATTCCATGCTCACTTATGATATACCCTAAGAACTTCCCGGACTACACTCCGAACACACACTTTTCAGGGTTTAATTTTAAATTCACTTTGGCCAAGTTGGCAAAAGTCTCTTGGAGGTCGGACAAGTGCAATTGCTCATCCAAGCTTTTCACCATCATATCGTCAATGTAAACCTCCATATTTCTTCCAATTTGATCAACAAATGCCTTATTGACCAACCTTTGATAAGTAGCCCCAGCATTTTTTAAGCCAAAGGGCATCACCTTGTAGCAGTGTAAACCTCTATCAGTGACAAAAGTGGTATGCTCTTGATCTTTTGGATCCACTTGGATCTGATTATACCCGGAGAAGGCATCCATGAAGGAGAGTAGCTTGTTCCCAGAAGTAGAGTCTACTAACTGATCTATCCGGGGAACTGGATACAAGTCTTTTGGGCAAGCTCGATTGAGGTCTGTGAAGTCAATGCACATACGCCATTTACCATTCTTCTTTTTTACCAAGACAGGATTGGCAGTCCACAAAGGGTACTGAGATTCTTTAATATGCCCCATCTTTGTGAGTCTGTCAACCTCTTGTACAATGACATCAGCCTTTTCTTTTGAGAAAGCTCTCCTTTTTTGTACCACTGGTGCCACATCTCTCCGGACTGATAGGTGATGGGAAATCACCTCTGATGGAACTCCAGTAACATCAGCATTGCACCAAGCAAAAACATGCTGATGGTCTTTCAAGAATTTCAACATTCCTTCTTTCAACATCGGTGGCATTTTGGATCCTATCTTAACATTTCTTCCTTCTTCCAAGCAGTGTGTTTCAACCTCCTCAACTGGGATCAACACTCCGGGGGTCTCTCTGGGGTCATCAATTTCACCCTCACCCCCAGAAAGGCCCTGAAACTGCTATTGGTCATTTATACGGACTGCCTCCAGCGTTCGTGGAGCCAAGGCAGTGGCATAACATTCTCTTGCAACTTTTTGGCTGCTCCGGACAACCCCAACCTGCCCCTGAACAGCATATTTCAGACACTGATGGACTGTCGAAGCCACTGCATGCATCCTAGAGAGCCAAGATCTCCCTAGAATAGCATTGTAACAGGTGGGACAATCCACCACAATAAAGAGTATTCTAACCATTTTCTTGAAAGGGCCCCTGCCCAACAACACTTCTTCTTCAAACTCCCCGATCACATCGGCCGAGCTACCCGTGAAGCCTACGATTGATCTGTCCGACTTTTGTATCACAGCTGGATTTCTCATTTTCTTGTAAGGGTTTAGAAAAAGGATATTGGCAGAGCTTCCAGTATCCACCAGAATTCGTCTTATCTCATTGCCCCCTATAGATGCTCCTATGACAACAGCATCCTCATGAGGGCCAGCAATATCTCTCAAATCATCCTCATCGAAAACTATGAATGGGAACGAGTTTGGAGATTGATAGGATGTCATGACTCCTTCTAGTTGGGAGGCCAAATTATGAACATGCCTTTTCCTTGAAGAAGTAGTAGGAGCCGTCATAGTGTCCCCTCCGAAGATTGTCAGCAACTCGAAGAATTTAATGAGCCCGGAGACTGATCTAGCACGCTCCTCAATAGTACCCACTCTGTTTCTGGTTGGATCAGGATCCAAGTATTCAGACTCCACATCAAACCTTTCAATTATTACCATAGCCCCCTCCGGGGCAGCGTTGCTTGGACCAACCCTATGAATGTTGTCAGGCCTGTTCCCTCCTCTCCTTTTAACATATGCACCCAACTTCCCTCTTTCAATCAAGTTTTGTACCTCTTGTTTTAACGCTATGCAATCATCGGTGGTATGGCCAATATCATTATGATATTGGCAAAAGGAATTATTTCGATGTTCTCTGGGAGACTGCAAGGCTGCCGGTCTCCGGTAGTGTACTTCATCTTTTGTTTTATCGAAAATGGTTGCCACACTTTCTTTGAGCTCTGCAAACCACTCCGGTTGGACCCAAGGCCCTCTTTTGTTTCTAGACTGTTGGCTTTGTGCAGGAGCAGCTGGTTGAGACTGAGCTTTTCCCCTTCCATGCCCCTGCCCGGTTTCTCTTGCTTTCTTTCCGGACTGGTATGGATTTGGAGTTGGTGCCACCGGGGTGGATCTCACCTGTCTGTGCACCCTGGTCTTCTTTGTTTCATCAACATTTATTTGTTTGCCAACTTGGTTTAGCAATCCTCCCCAGGTCATGGCTTTCTTCCTGGTCACCGAATCGGCCAGATTGCCTGGGTTCAAACCTTGTCTCAGGGAGGATTGCCACTTGTTCAAAGCAATCAGCCAACCCGTTTTTTGTGTTTACAAAGCGACTTATGTACTCCTTTAACGATTCGTTTGGTTCCTGGGCACAATGGATTATGGTATCTCCATTACCCTTCAGCTCCTTACTCCCCACAAATTGCCTTCGAAAGGCCACCCAAAAAGTATCAAAGTCTCTGATACAACCCTGAGGCAGGCTGTTGTACCACTTCAGAGCACTTCCCGTGAAGGATTGGGAGAATTCCCTACAGAGTAGTTTATCATCATCATCAAAGTTCATCATGAAGTTCTTGAATTGCTCCAGATGATTTTCCGGATCAGTACTGCCATCGTACTTCTCCATCTTGGTGCTGTCAAACCTCTTGGGGAGGTTTCCGGACAGTATTTTAGAGGACAATGGTGATTGCCTCCAATTCCTCCCACGACTGAACGCAGTATCCTCATTAGGAGTTGCAAAGATACCTGGCTCATCATGGAAGGCAAAAGGATCCATCAGCATCCGGTCTACATGCCTCCGGTTGTGAGATGACCCTTTTCCAATATGCCTCTTCATTCTTCCATGGTGATCTCTTTTTCTGGAATACTTCTTTACTTGTTTTTGCTTTTTCCTGGTTCGTCCCTCATCACTGCTAGAGGAAAAGGACTTCTCATTTCCCTCACTGTCCGAAGAGCTGTCCGAAGACTCTGAACTCGAGTCAGAACTCTCCACAGGCTTGGACCGGTGAGACTTTTTAGAGCTAGCATGCGTCTTCTTAGTACTCTCATGAGTTTTGGAAACCCCATGCTCTCGAGGGTTATCAGAGCGATGAGTAACAGACGCTTTGGATTTCTCTTTCACGCCCATCTTGGCCTTTTCAGCCCTCAGAGCTTCTATTTCAACCCTCAACCTGTCACGCTCTTGGACAGTATACTCATCGTTCTCTTCCACCACTCCAAGCAAAGCTGGTGGAAGCTCTGGATTATCCGGATTCATTCGGACAGAATTTCTTTACTTGGTTTTGAATACTTGATTCAGGCACCTTCGTGCTCCCACTGTGGTCGCCAATTTGGTGAGGATAAAAGTAGCCTAAGGGTAGGCTGGTAATTTCAAGTGGAGTTTTAAGGCGGCGTGAGGGTGTTTCACGGTGGTGTGTGTGTGTTTAAGGGTGTTTCAAAGTGTTCTTTAATGTGGAGAGAGAATTGAGCAGCTTGGCAGCAATCAATTTTGTTACCCATAGTTAATGCTGGTGGTTGGGTATTTATAGTATGTAACTTGGGCCCTTATGGGCTTTCGGGTCAAGTTTAATGGACCCGGGTCATGTTTAAAGACCCATGAGTTTTAAGTAGATGGGCAGGTAGCTTAGTCAGATAGTGTTTAGGTTTTTTAGTACTTTAGTCATAGTTCGAACTGCCTTGGGCTTGCAGTGTTCGAAGTCACCTGCCCGGCTCAAATGTCTTGTCCGAATTAAGCTCTTGGATCCTGTCCGGTTTTACGGAGAGATTTACTTTGGACTGCCCTTCCGGGGAGCACTTCGAATTCGGACTCATCACCCATTATAGTTAATATGGTAATACTTTCAACACTCAATGAGAACATAATGATCATTCTCAATGACATGAATATGAAAATTTAACACTGATTGTTTAGTATGATGAGTTAGAACATAATTTTTTTATATGTAGATAGAATTTTCAACAACTTTAATTTTATTTTTTACGTGTCGATTTGTGACTCTTGGATAGACTAGCAGTTGAGGTAGCCCTATGTTTTTTGGTAGATTGATGTGTGGGTGGTTTTTTATTTTTTTTCCTATACTTGTTTTTTTTCTTCTTCTTCGGGTTGTTTAATTTCTTGTTGTTTAGGGATTTTGAGATTCATACCCAATATCCTTTCATCTATGAGAAGGTCTATTACAGCATCGAAGAAATCTTCTTCTAGAACAAGAGCTTTAGTACTGACATCTATAATTTGGTAATCGTCAAAAATAAAAAAAACCTTTCACTATCCAAAATAATGAGTAGAAACATGTTATAGTGAGTAAAACGATTGTTAAATTTTTATTTCCAAACAAGCTGAGCACCGATAGAGAGTTCGTTGAGGTAACTACTTCAAGAGTTACATTTTTTAATCTTTTGAAATTTCCTTAGCTTCTCGAAAGTTTAAGGAATACTATGATAAATATATGATAAAATGCCAGAATAAAAAATCAATGAACGTATTAAAAATCAAACACACTTATTGATATACATTACCTTTCAGCTTCACCAATAAGGTTAGAAGATTTTGGCTCACAATTGCTGATAACATTGCTTTTTCTATTTCCAATGATGATCTAACGATGGAAGTATAACAATAGTCATGAGGCCATACCAAATAAAAATACATTCGAATTTTTCTCAGATAATTTTTGAGGGTGTTTTTTTAGTTAAAGATAAATTGAGGCATACCACAATTAGCTAGCAAATCTAACGGTCATTAAGCCATCCTCAAAGGTCATGGAGGTCCATATCTTCACGGTAAGATTAATTGTTTTAGACTGATTCATTTATATATCTTCTAATATATGATGAGGTTCAAATATCAAACATGTCAAAAGTATTTCAGATTTAGAATTGAAATAATAAAACCTTTTAGAGAGAATACACAACTTTTAAAGTATGGAAAGTAATTAAAATACTAAATTTGGAATAAATGAGATATATCCCCTCCTCGAGATACTTCTTCTCTATATATGGCCAATAGTATGTATATAAGTTTCAAATACGAATTTACACCCATTTGAGGATATATTGGTATAAATTACCAATATATAATTATTTATACGTATGTGGACTCAAAATACAAAATAAATGCATTTATACATTAATTATATAAATGTTCTTATAGTTCTACCATTATCTGAATATTTTATCCTCATCAAGACTCCCTATAGGTACTTGAGTTAGAATATCATATTAAACTTAAGGAGTATAAGTCCTTCAATACATTCATATAGTTTAATCTTCAAGTTCTTTATCCTTCATGCTCTATGCAAATTTACATTCCCGTCGGTAGTATTTAAAATCCATATTCTCCATGCTTCATGATGCCTTGCATTCCCGTTGTCTTTAATCCAATTATTAGTCGCGTGGTTTTTCATATTTACAAAACTATGAAAAACTAAATTAATAAATGGGTAGATATTTTGATTTTACCTTAATTACTCAACTTAGAGCTTGTCAATTTGTTGATTTGATTCTGATCTCGCTTGTCAAGTTAAATATGCTTATTGTCATTATTAATTCATTGCATTTTTATTTTATTTACAACTGATTCCCAAATATTTTCTTTTTTCTCGATGTCTGATATTATTCTCTCTTACTAACACTTTCTTTATATATGTTATTTTGAACCTCTATTTAGCCAACACTTTAAGGATATGAATATTTACTTTTTATATCAGTCGTCAAAAGAACATATGGAGATCATCTTTGGCATCAAGATTTGTTATTTTGGTTATTAGAAACCTTAGAAAAGTAGCATAACCTCTTACTCTTTTCATATGGACTAGACTTATAACCATGTTTTCTTTGATTGGGGTGAGTGATCATTTGTGCTTTAATAGCTAGGATTGGCTTATAACCATGATCGCAAGTTAAAGCCTTTACAACCCTGACGTGACATCTTACATTTTTTAACTAAACTTGGCTTCTTACAATATTCACTTTAATTGGAGATGTAACCCTTACACTTTTTAGTTGGGCTTGGCCTGCAACCATGTTCGCTTATTAGTTATAATTTTGTTATAATTTATAACTCATGTTTCTTCTTTTATTTAATAGTACTTAATCCGTTAATTTGGAAAAATTCCATAGAAATCGTCGGTTGAAGAACTTTATAGATACCATCGACTAAGGAAATTTATTAAAAATATTAATAATTATTGCTTTTGAAACTGGCATAAGCTTATATACCCTCACTTTAAAAAGTATTAGTCCGATAACCATCGTCTAACCCATATTGTTCCTCAGTACTTGAATAAAAATCATAATATTTAATTAGTAAATAAATACTAACTAATGATGGTAATGCAGAACTTACTGAAGCAACACTTGGACAATTAATTTTTGTTATAAAAAATACCTCATGTGTGAATTTTTATTGATGAAACTGTAGCATAAAATATCCAAATAACTATCGTCTAACCCATATTGTCCCCCAGTCCTACGTTTGAAAGTTTGTACGAACCTTTTTCTTCATTCTTATATATACCGACGAAAACCTTATATAAACATACAAGGTATTATTATCAACAACACTTGTTATTAGAATGATTGTTACGTTTGTCTCACGAGCTTGAGTTTGTTGGTTCGATTTCAACTTTAAAAAATTCTTTTTTTAACCTCTACTTACCTTATTTTATGATCTACAATCATCAAATCAGCAACAAAAATAACCTTAAATTGAAGAAACACTAACTTATTAATAAAAACAGAAGAATACCTACTATTAGAGACAACTTTAACAATTTATTATATGAATATGACAACTTAAATAATTCTATCAACATGAACAATTAGTCATTTTGATAATGAAATTTAACCGACGGCAAACCATCAAGTATTTGACAATTCTCTGCTCTTTGTTCTCTTTCCAGCTTTATACTCTCACACATTCTAATTTACCGATGCCACCAACAGACGAAGGTTTTAATTTCCAACAAATCATTTGGTAAATATCAGAACAAAGGGATCTTAATTTTGTTGAAGATTAAAATCTTCATATTAATACGATAAAATACTTTGATAATATAACAATATATTATGATATTTCAACTTAAAACCAACTTGAGGATTGAAATAAACTTGTCGAAAGAATAATTTGTTGACATAACTACTTTTCAACTACTCCATACATTATCAGGTGCTATGAATTTCTCTATGCTTTTGATTTACCGATAACAATATGAAACTCCTTTGAAAAAATCTTTCAGGTATAATTATATTTATATTTAGAAATATAATTTTTAATTAATATATCAAGTCCTGCTAAGTCAAATAATGTTTTTGGTTTCTAGTCCTCAGGTTTAGTCAAATATATTGTAATAATATTTGTCCTCACATCTATTTGTTTCATGCCGGTTATTCTAAAGTATAAGAGGATACAATTTTGAAAATTCCACCCTCATGGAATCCATGGTAGTTGGGTTATTTACGATTGATGGATGCATATATTTATTAAAATGTTGCAAAAAATAGCTATACTACAACTGGCACAAACTATAACAACATCCTTTCAACTTCTGCGTTGAAGATGATCACTTTATGTTGGGAAACAAAGGTACTAGCTAGTGTAACTTCAAGATACAATGTTATTAATTACTAGTTCCAAGCATTAAATAAAAAATTTAACGATGGTTCAAATTAATGGTGTACTGCTTAATATTGATTTTGTTGTTATAATGAAGAAATTGTCATTTTTGTATGTAGAAGATAATAATGATATTTGTGTAAAATTTAATTCCCATATATCATGGTTAACTAGTGTATAAAGTTTTTTATTCTCCAATGTGATCAAAATACCATTTCTTGAATTCCTGAGCATGTTCAATGTGATGAGATAAAACCAATGTGAATATCATCACGTGCACCTTTAGCTTGTTACTTAGTTTTTTAAACACCACAAGTTGCATTACTGTACCACTAATTGCACCAATAATATATTGAACTGTAATTTTTTTCTTGTGAGCTCGAGCTACCATCATATAAATACTTCAAATCAATTTTACTAACATCATATATCGTAATATATCAAGCAATGTTTTGCTATATATCTTTAAAACCCCAGCTTTATTGAAAATCAAACCATAGTTTGACTTATTTAAATGTGACTTTGGTTTTAATAGCAGCATCATTTGGTCCTAAATTGTTGGCACTAATAACTGGTAAAGAAGGTAAAAATCTTGAGAACATAATGATATTCGTTAAATATCTTATAACATTTCGTCACCAATAATTGGTCTTCCATCAGAAATATGTTCCTTACTACACATATAGTCCATGCACATACTCTATTCTTATCAAATAGAGTGATCATCGAGTTGATCGTATTTGTATAATCCATTCTAATAATTCTTATTCCAATATAATCTTTAAAATCATACAATTATGCTTCTGATCCATCTTCATTCTGATAAAATCTAGATGTTCGGGAACCTTAATAACAATCATTTACGATGCTTTTATTTTCTTCAGTAATAGTAATAACATGGTACTCTTGACTTAACTTTGCAGAAATGATTATTTCATGTAGTAAATGCTGCAAAACTAATTCAAATCAAATTCTCCAAAAAAAATTGTTTATTATTGTGCGACATAGAACTAATAAAAATTATTCATATAAAAATAATTAGTAATTCTTATTAGATTACTTTAATTTCTTCATAAACTTTCAAATATTGATATAAATATTATATTCGCAATTTATTCACATTTTACTCACATAAATCTTAGCAACAATTAGAATCAATAAAATCATAGATCGTTTAACTTCATTCACACTTAAATTTATCTATAAACAAACCTATATGAAGCAGATATGTGTATCGATGACACAAAACAACACATATAATATACATGTTCATAATATGTCGACGAAAAGATCAATTCACCGATGTTATATCATGAATATTAGTTTTTTAGTTGTTTTTATAGTTTATCATTTTCACATTTAAAATTTTAGCTTCTAATTTTCTTCCTTATACAGTTATACCATTAAAAACTATTTTTAGCAGAATAATTTTTTTTGAATAACTTGTCAAAGACGTTATTTTCACCGACTCTCTTCAAATTCAAAATTTTAAAAACTGAGTCTATGAATTGAGGTATTGATAAATCTAAACTAAAGCTAGAAACAACGTGAATCAACAGGTGACATGAACTCAAAATATTCAAATTAATAAAAATAATGTGTGCATCACTATCAAATTATTTCAATTCAGACTAGTTTTAATCTCTTAATGAAGTTATAATCACACCAGATCTCAGTTCTCAAAATTAAAAAAAAATATACTAACAATTAATTTCTTTGTTTCATGTGTAACTTTTATTTAAAGATTCAAAAGAATAATTTGGTAACCCATTACCTATCATCATATGGTTTTGGAAATTGATTGAAGCACTTGAGTTCCTATACCTGACTGTATAGTAAATTTAAATGTATAAAGATTAACAATTTTCTTTTACTTCTGTCGGTTTTTAAAAGAAAACAATATATTGTTGATTTGATGCTTTTGCGAAAAAGGTGTGACAAAAATCATAAACAATTAATATTTAATTATATCCACAGGTATTCCATCAAATATGGATAACAACATGAGTAAAAAAATCATATTCATAACATCATTACTTTACTTTATTTCCCAAAACATGATATCACATATTTACAATTAGCTATTCATTATAATACTACAACATTTGGTTTTAATAAAACTTCTTGATAAACACAAAATTTTGAAGGAATTTAAAAAAAACTTAGAAGGAACTTATGGTGATTGCCTTAAACAATCAGTAAAACTTAACTTAGTGCTATAAATTATCCAGACAAACAAAGAACTTGAATTTAATATAGTATTATTATGTTTATTTTGTGACATATTATGTATGAAGATACTTATGATACACATAAGTTATGTAGATAACATGTTTAAGAAAGTTAAATTTTTTTTAAAGGTAGTATATCATAGAATAATAGAAATAATTCATATTTTCACACTGAAACAAATCTTAGAAATAAAATACTCACCATAAATAAAGTATTCACGCAGAAACTATGGTATCAAATGTTTCCACTGATGAAAAATATTCAAGTAACTTACAAGTCTGATATGATTTACAAAATAAACAATAACAGGAACATCAACAACATAATATTTTGTACTATGAATCTGTAATACACAAATCATAAAGTCAGATAAACACAAGCCTCATATGATTAGTTCATTATGTGCTGGATAATTCACATACGACGGTTCACTTGCAACACTAATGAATTTAACTACAAGAAAATCAGGAAATGCCAATAACCATAAAGGTTGTATAATATTCAATTGTATTTCCATTAGTTCATACGATTATATAATAACATCACGATATAAAGTATATAAACATTGATTCATTTTTATTCATCACTTAAAATATGATTGACATAAACATTTACAGGGGATACAGTTTACCTACTAGCTAATATGAATGACGTATGCATAATCTTTTTGTATAGTTAATTTACTATTATATTACATTATAATTTATAGATATATACTATTATACTTGTATTATTTACTATTATATTAACTCTATATACTATACTTTTATAAACATACACCCCTTGTATAATGTTTTACAATCATCAAAATGATAATACACCAATTTTTTAGCACAAACTGCTTAATCATTAATACACACACATATGGCGCGTATACATATCATTTGTTAATGTGAATATCATGATTACATCTTGATAGAATCATTAATCATGGATCCTCCTTACAATTTAAGCACACTCATGACATGACAATAATACTAATGTATTTATTAAAGTACTACTACTAATACATTCAATTAATGTATAACTCACAACAAC
Organism: Limnanthes douglasii subsp. nivea; assembly: GCA_036936605.1. NCBI lineage: Eukaryota > Viridiplantae > Streptophyta > Magnoliopsida > Brassicales > Limnanthaceae > Limnanthes > Limnanthes douglasii. The sequence goes on from JAUPFV010000005.1 coordinate 271,609,980, forward strand.
AAACTAGGTAGAAACTATTAACGACATACGATATCTTAAGGCACGTTACAACATCGATATAATACGAATGTAATACAAGTACATGCACTTCAATACCTACATGTCATAGTTATATCTAGATTAATTTTGAACAAAATAATATATTAAAGAATATATCTGAAAAAACATTTATCATCTAAATGTATTTGTAGTATAAGTTTTCTAACGATTCGACTCTTTTCATGAATTAAAAAATCAAATAATTAGATCTTGAAAATTATCAACAAATTAGATGTAGAGATGTAGAAGGATTAGGGTGTGATTGACCAATCAATCCGTAATATTATTGAGTATCAAAAATAAAATACCAATGAGAGATCCATGAGATATTATCTTGAAGATATGATATGATCTTAGATCTTAGCTCGTATATGATTTGCTCAACATGTGAAGGCTAATTTATAGAAGTTATGATATTAAGAAAAGAATGCATAACTACTAGGAAATAAATCTAGCTTGATTGTTATAATTGACAATCAATTAATTCATCGTAGATGTTATCTTTGACTAAGCATTAAATTGTTTACTTACCCAAACACTTTACAGATAAGGTTCATATAAATTGCAATATGAGCCTTCTAAAAACTAAGGTTCGACTATGAAAATTCTAGCTCTTATCAATAATAGTGGCCAAAGATCGAGTATTAAATATTATAATTTAAATTCTATTAAAAATTATCGTTTACACTAAAAACAAAATGAAGAACCATAATAGAGTGAACTCAAGTTCGAGCACTACTTTTCAAGCTACAAGATCTAACATATATCTCTCGGGACTCATGTTTTGTTGTTGCAAAGAAACAAACATTTGAGAAACTATTTATCCAACCTTTATATGGACCAATAATGTGGTAGTTGTTTGTCGCAACCTTTGACTCCTGTTTTGTAACATGATTGAAGTGACCTTCGATTGCTGAAAAGTTCAAGAATTTTAAATATTTTTTTCATGATGATCTACGACGGATGCAGTACAAGTATCATATTCTTCCTCCAATAACATACTAAAAGGGATAAGCTGAGAAATATCTACCTCTACATGCACAACATATGGCCGACAATAATTTTTGTTTTGTTTAAATGTATCATTGTAAAGTGGCTATCACGATCTACCGACTTCAAACCACTGCTGGTTTTTACCATTTGTGAATTTTCATGGTTAACTAACTACCATGTGTTATTAATGAGCCGTTTCTCGACAAGTCCCAAATATAGGGTTGGATCCGCTTTGTTTTGATGTTTCTAGTCCGCAACTAGTTTTGCATTTATTGTCTTATTTTTCTTGGCTTTTTATCAGGATCGCGGGTCAACAGCCATATGCTCTTTTTATTCCCTTCTACCAAAATAGACTTTGGAAGTACCCCGCCTTCTTTTATAATAATAGGAGTCAAGAACACTTTATTTTCATTATAGAAAAATTAGCAAGTTAAGTACCAACTTCATAATTATCAAACACCTATGTGTATTCTAAGTTGATTTAGGACAACAATAGTCGTGGAAATCTCGCCACAACATTTACACCAAGAATAGACACCTGGTACGATCTGTCTCGTTTAGCCCAGTATCCAAGCACGACACCTGGTACGATCTGTCTCGTTTAGCCCAGTATCCAAGCACGGTGAAGTTCTCAAGGAAAAGTAGTGCGCAATACAATTTTCCATACTTCATCAAGGTAACCCCACTCATGCGACAAATCGTTTTTCCAGTCCTCCTTCTTGTAAAAAGAGGGGGTATATTGCAAATGTGCACAATGAAATCAACTTATGTAAATGCAAATTTAGACTAGAGAGAGAAAATAAACTTACTCGTGAATACCTAATCGTTGTAAATGGTCGCCTCCTTATGAGGCATGCGATTATCTTAAGCTCTGATGGCGAAGATAAATCTTATATTTCCTCGCTTCATAGAACCGGAAAAATCCATGACCATCTTATATTAGATAGGAATATATATATAGCAGTATAGATTACATTTTACGAGTTAATAATCCTGAACAAAAATACCAAAAGAAACGTAGGCATAGTTTGTGGCTCCAAACCAATTGACATTCAAATGACATAAAAGTTTTAATATATATAAAAATAATTGTTTAATCCAATTTTTTTACCAAAGATATACGTCCGTTTATATATTTTAGTTGAATAATTATTATAATAGGTAATAATCCGTTTATCTATTTTTGCTGTAAAATTTAATTACATAATTTTACTCAGAATTTCAATGAAATCTAAAATAAAAACACGAACGTATCTATAAAATATCCAATGGTCACCTAAAGAGGGTGTGTATTGTCCGCAATGTGCAGAGTAGAGTAGGCCACTTATCAACTTGCAAGGTGTTACTTTTGGTCGTAGTCACATTTATTGAGAGATAGAAACAACATAACCACCTATTGCTTCATATTCAATTCTACACATGGTAGCCTTTTCTTTTGTCAATCCCTATATATAAATATATTCAAACTAAATATTACTGCTAACATTATAGAGAAACATAGTGCGTTAATAATGCAAGATGTTATTTGTATGAATTTGTTAGTAGTAATCACACTAATCACAGTAATTTCTTTGCAAGTTTTCAAATGTTAAACAGTATACTTACTGTCATTAGTTCAAACATCCGCACGTTGGTGTGGGAAAGTTTTCCATAATTTAATAATATAAATATTTAAATTATTAATATTTAACTATAATTATTTAAAAATATATATTATATATTTAATATATTATATTATACCATAATAAAATATGATATAAACATATATTAAATATAATTAATATAATTAAAAAAACTTCCAAAATTGTGAGTATCAGACCTGTGGTCATTTGGATTGACCAACCCCAACAGTATTAGCGCGTACTTTAATTAGATTCCTATATATTTTGAGCATAATTTCATTCCTAATGTATTTTTTATATATCGTATTATCTTTATGTTGCTTCTATATGATCCAATTGTGGTTGGTGCATAAAATGACTTACAACCTCAGCCATATATGCTATGTAAATTAGTTTTCAAACTAGTTGTTTATATCTTTCCTTTTCTGTTAGTTAGCACCTTCAACCATTCCGAGATCATATTTAGTCTGTATTGGGCTTCACAATCAACCATTCCTATTTATGAAAGTAAATCAACAATCTAAGACATAAAGATAATTTTGCTTGAACGTAAAACCTCGATTTCTCTAAAACATAAAGATCATTATGCGAGCAAGTTATTTTTTAGCTTTGGAAATTTCTTTAGTGTCGTTTCTGTGATGATTATGTCATCTACATAAATTATTAAGCAAGTGATCATGTTATCTATTTGTTTCAGAAACAACGTATAATCAAATTTACCTTGTTTGCTTGTACTACTTTATTACCATTATAAATCTTTTACACCATGCTCGTGCAGACTGTTTGAGCCCATACAACGCCTTTCGAAGCCGACATACTTCATATTTTTTAAACCCATCAGAGAATCGTAGTGAAGCCTCCATATATACTTTTTTTAAGTCTTCATGGAGGAATGCATTTTTTACATCTAATTGGTGAAGTGGCCAATTTTGTTTGATACAACTGAGAATAAAATTGGAATTGTGTCTATCTTTGATACTGGAGAAAACGTGTTGGAATAATCAATTCCGTAAGTTTGTGTATACCTTTTTGCCATAAGTCGAGCCTTATACATCTTTATGGTTCCTTCAGTTTTATGTTTGATAGTGAACACCCATCTACATCTGATCATTTTTTTATTGTTGGAAGTTTGCATTTCTCCCAAGTACCAATCTTTGCAAGGGCATCCAGTTCGACATTCATGACCAACATTCACTTCTTATTTTTGTTGCTTCTTGGACATTTTTTGAAATTTCATGGGTGTAACGAATTGTAGTAAATACCTTGACCTATTCTGACACGCTCTCTCTAACCAAGTTTTCCAAAAGATATCTGATGGCTCGAGAAACATTATTGAGTGAGTAACATGTAGGTGGGACTCAATGATTATTCATGCGAGGTAAAACATATCTACCTTCTTTGGGTTTTTCTGCACTAGTGTCAACATTTACATAATCATCAATCATAGGGAAAGTAATTAGATTGAGTGGTTCACTTATATTTTATACGACATCATTTGAAGGTTGATCATTGGTAGGTATGAAGTGATTGGTCTGTTCTACGTTGATGAGTGGCTTTGTAGATACAATATCTGGAATGATCGGGGAACTTAGCCAATCTAGTGAGTCACTTTTGTTATCCTTTTGAACACGATGTTGTGTTAGGTAGTAATATGTCTTAAGAAAATTGCAATATGTCTTAAGAAAATTCTAGGAGTTGACGTGGGGTTTTATGACCAAATATTTTTGTTGGTAAACAATTAACTAGATAGGCTGATGTGGCAATGGATTTAGGCCAAAAATATTAGGGAATATTAGACTCAATCATCATAGATCTAATTATTTCAAGAAGAATCCATTTTTTGTTCCGCAACTTCATTTTGTTAGGGTGTATTTAGCCAAAAGGTTTGATGAATAAGGCCATTTAAAAAAAGTTCTCATATGATGCTTAACACATCCCCTTTCATATTGGACCAAAGAATTTTGATTTTCTTGTTGAATTGGGTTTGGATCATTTTGAAAAAACTAACAAATTTCTCATACACGTCAGATTTATGTTTTACAAAATATACCCAAGTCATGCGAGAGAAGTCATCAACATAGTAGAGACCTCCACGCTCAGTACAACGCCTAATGATCTTCTTCGTATGAATTTCTTGCAAAATACAAAACCAAGAATATATCAGTACACTACACAATTAAGTTCATGTGTTACACGACTGAAGGATATGAGTTCGAAAGATAATGATCGAACATAAGGGCATCCTTTTAATTTCAATTGTGGATAAGTAAGAATAGATAATTCTTCTTTGAATTTGGCTATACCCCAATTTGCAGTTTCAACATGAGGTTTTGAAGGTGGTACTTGATCAATAATATTTGATGGGTTATGTGTTATTGTGTATGTAGCCCCTACAATCTAAAATACATTTTGTTATTTACCTCCATGACTTAGTCCTGAAAAGCTTTGTTTTCCATTTCCCTTGACATATGGCATTGCCTAAATGGACATCTCGAATGTTATTAATAACATGTCCCTTACCTTTTTATGGTAGTCTTCCCACCATTCCGGATACCCTACGAACTCAAAATAATTGTTATGGGTATGTTTGTGCTTTATATAATGTGTATACTTTTAGTTTGGATTTATCCTCTCATGATAAGGATTTCCTTTGACTTCCAGTAGATTTCGAATGACCAGTTTGTCATTTTCCTTCCGATTCTAGTTTATTTTTAAAGCGTACTGATTTTGATCTTAGTCTCATTCTGATTTTCTTGATTATGGAATAACCTCATTGTTGGTTGTTGGCTTTAAATTTTTTAGTATGAATATCTTTCTTCTCACCATTTCATAGGTTGATTCATGTGAGGGAAGGGAATCTTGTTTCAAGATATCTCTCCGAACTACTTCGCATATGTCATCAATGGCTGTAAAAAATTGGTAAAGTATTTGTTCAGTCAAAATTCTGTTGTATATGGTTATATCCTCAGGATCATTCATGGGATTGGTGATCTCCTTTTAATGCTCATCCAAATATTTTGTAAAGTATTCCACAAAGTTTCAAGAGTATCACTTCCATCATGTATTGTACTCACTCTTCTATGCAATTTATATATTTGGAATGAGTCTCCGCCGATACCGTATGTTATAGTTAATCAATTCCACATGGTTCTTGTCGTCGCATACTATGCACCATGCTTAATCAAATATGGCTCAATATTTTGAACGATCCAAGTAACACTGTTTGGTCATATTGCTCTCACCTTGTATATGTTGGGTTTGTCGCCTCCGGTGGTGTACCAGTGAGATGTTGTACCCTCCCTCTTATTCCAATTGTATTTTTCATATGAAACGCCCACAAAGGTTAGTTTTCATTCTTGAGTTGAAGCCAATTAAATGGCTCCGAGAACTAAGTTCAATTGATTGTTGATTACCCAATCCGTTTCTGAGCAGATTTGCTATTTGTAATGTCAATTTATCAGGAGCATTTGGGTTGTTGTTTCTAGTAATGCTTTAATTTTTTTCTGAAATTTTGGTCGTGTACACAAGAATATGTATTAACTAATTTATGTTTCTACTGGAAGATATAATATTTTTCTAAATCCTAGAAGAACACTGCTCTAATACCATGTTAGAAAGAAAAAAGAGAATAAATTTATTATTGATTTTTGGATGTTTTGTTCCCTTATAGATCTCCTATATTTACATTAGTATATTATCATGTTTCAGTTATAGAATAACATTTTTTTCTAATATAATAATTTCCTATTATAATAATCAAGAATTGTTATCTAATATTTTTCCTAATTGAATAATATTTTTAAATCAAGAATTATTATTCATTAGTTTTCCTAATCTTCAACAAGAACTTGGTGAAACAATTACAACAAAACAAAATAAAAATGCCATGACCAATAGGATGAAAAAAACTAAGTAGCAGCTGCGAAAGCGAGCAAAATAAGCGAACCACTATGGAAATATAATTGCTTCAATAAAGAAAACAAAATAAATTAAGTAAAAAAAGGAAAGGAACTGGACTGACAAGATAACTTTGGTGCCAAGGAATCTGAACTGAATATCGGAAATCATGCACTACGATATCGTGGATGCTAGGTTAGGAGAAGATCTAAAACTTCTAGTATTCCTCTCACACTAGACATGATAGATAATAGCAGCAAAGTGTGCAGGTCAAAAGTGTCGTAATCTGGATAAAGGGCAGTTGGACGCCTCTTGGATACCAGATACCAAATTATTGTGTCTTAAAGAAAAATCAAGCTTGGAGCTTGCAAAGCATCATATTCTCTAATTGAAACTAAAATCATAGAGGATATTATTAATGGTTTCCAAGCCGAAATTGCATAAGACATGGTTTGTGGGGCATTAAAACCAAAACTCATAAGCTTATCATGGGTGGATAAATTATATTAGATAACATACCACAAGATGAAATAATGACCAAAAATATTAAATTTTGTGTCATACTAACCTTGCTTATCCAACTCAAGAAATAGATGTACTAATGGCATAATAGGTGTCTTTGATAGTAAATTTAGTAGTGCCTCTTTTAGAAAATTAGTAGTGGACATCGTTGTTGAGGATGTTGAGGGGGAAAATAGAAAAATTGATAAGTTTGATCTCCTAAAAATTTGATGGTTGTAGCACTGACTAATATAACTTTTATTATTCTTCTTTGTCATTTATTTTAGTTTTTAGAGAATTATTTACACTTCTATTACATCCAAAATACATAAATAATTATGTATTATATTAAAATGCAGAAAATGATAAACAAAGAAAGACCACTAGGGTTTTAAGTGTACCAATTACATAGAGTATAAAGCTCTTATTTATAGACAAACTATATAGGTTAATGAGCCTATGTCTTATATCTCTAACACCCCCTCTCAAACTCGCAATGCTTATTCTTGCATTGTAAGTTTGTTACACAAAATAAAAACCAAAATGGCAGATAAAGATAAACATTAAACTTCAAATCCATAATCGAAAACCAAGATAAAAACAAAACGCCAAAATCAAAATCGAAACGTCAAAACCCAAAATCGAACTCCAATCTCCAAACTCCAATCTTCAATCTTTAAACTCTAATCTTAAAACTTCAATCTCTAATCTCTTATATCCAATCTCCAATATTCAAACCCCAATATCCAAACTCTAAACTACAATCTCCATTCTCCATTCTTCAAAATTCAAAATTCAAACTCCAAACTCCAAAATCCAAACTCCAAACTAATCCAAATAAAATCTAAACACCAAATAAATCCAAGCAAAGCCAAGAAAATCCAAATAAAGCCAAACAAAGTAAAACAAATCCAAACGAATCCAAACAAGTCCAAACTAAATCTATACCAAATTTAAATCCAAACGAAGAACAAAATCTAAACACCAACAAATCAAAATGAATCAAAATGAATCAAACAACATAAGATGATCTAAGAAAACTTCAGACATAAACCAAATGTCAAACAAAATATAAACACCAAAATGAAAAACGTCAATCTAAGCAAACGTCAGACAAAGTCCAAATGTCAAACAAAATCCAAACGAAATCTCAATGCCAAATACCCAAATAAAATCTAAACGAAATCTGAATGCCAAATTCAAATACGGAATCCAAATCCAAAAGTAAATTCAATACTAAATCCAAATTCAGATTTAATTTCCAATCAAAATAAAAATCAAAATTAAATATACGATTGTACCAACAAAAATCTGCATTGTTCCAGTAGTGATTTCTTCCGAAACATAGCACTAAATCAGAATCCAGCCATCCAGATTGAAGGATTAGATGTCTCAAACTCACTGTCTAAAAATTCAGAAAAATAGACATTATTTACCTCTCGATCAGGTCTGTTGATTGTGGCTGTACAGACCATATCCGAAAACCGAAATTTATCCTTTTTTTTCAAGAGGACAGCTAGAACGACTGTCCGCCGGCACAGCGGAAGACACAAAAACTTAAACATAAAATCTAAACTTACGCTCTGATACCATGTAGAAAAAGATAAAACAAAGAAAGGAGGCTAGAGTTTTAATATTCAGAAAGTGTAATAGAGTATAAAGCTCTTATTTATAGACAAACTATATGGACTGATGGGTCCATGCCTTATATCTCTAACAAAAAAATATCAATAAATATGTTTTAATTACAACCAAAACATTAATAAATGTTTTCTAATCACAATTGAAACAAAAAGTCAAAAACTACTTCCACACTAATTATTACATGAGTTAATATATAATTTTCATCCTACACTTAGTAAATTTTTATAATTTATAATTTAAAATTTAATTGAAGTCGTAGTTATACAATTTTAAAAAAAAGATAAAATACCGATTAAGACCGAAAAATCAAATTATAATCTACTTATTATCCTTGTTTTCATATATAATACTCATTTAACTTTACTATTTACTATCTAAGATCTAACTATTTTTTTATAATATCCCAAATATATAAATGGGATGCCTATAGAGTGAATTTGAATATAAATTTGATTGATATTTAATTGTTAAAATATGTTAAATTCTATAGTTTATTACTTTATAAATTTGTCCATACACATTTCCCTAATCTTGGGTATATTTGTTTAAATTACTTTTAGATTTCATAACTACGATATCATTCTTGATTTTATTATCTATTCTATTATTTATTAATTTTTATCAACTTCATAACTTATGAAATAGTTTAATTATGTTAGTCTCGTTTTAAGTATACATAACAACTGTATTAATAAAATTTAACCGATATATCTATTTTCATAATGATGACGCGGCAGGAAACAGAAGAAGAAGCAACGATAGATGAAACCTTAATTCAAGGGTAACATTATGAAACCCTAATCTAAGGGTAACAAAGATTGAAATTTCCAGAGATAAAACTATATTAGTCCAAAAACTTCGAGCTGAATCCAGGTTCTGTAATGGTGTTTTGTTCTTACATGTCGTTGGGTTGAAGACGATACCTGTACTACGACGCTAGATGTTCTTCTCGAGTGTTCCTTATTCGAAGTCACATTGAAGCCATCCAGTTGAAGGAAAACAATAGTTTTGAAACCTTTTCATAGCCTGAAGACAACATCCCCATGTCCAGTCCAGTTGATGAAAAAAATGGTTTTAAAAACCTCTTCATAGCCTGAGACAGCATCTCGATAAGCAATTTTTACCTTGATTCGACGATTGGTAGCCAATTTAAACTCCTTCAGTAACCGGTCAATATGATCGTCATTGAAACGCCTAGTGTTTCTCCCGCATACCAAACGGTCTTTGAGATCTTCATGGCCGTTTGTTGTTCTCTCCTTTAGAACTTGAATCAGATGAAATCAAGATTCAGAAACATGCTTGACCCGTAGCAGGAACTGAGGCTCTGATACCAAACTGATGACGCGGCAGGAAACAGAAGAAGAAGCAACGATAGATGAAACCTTAATTCAATGGTAACATTATGAAACCCTAATCTAAGGGTAACAAAGAGTGAAATTTTCAGAGATAAAAAAATCTATTATTCCAAAAACTTAAAATAACTTAAGGCATAAGAGGCTTTATATAATAGCTTCTCAAAACCCTAAATTATAATACAAGGAAATAAAATAAAATATTTTAGAATAAAATAAAATAAAATCAAATCAAATATTAATATAATTAGATCTGATTTAAATACATAAGATATTTGAATAAAATAAAATAAAATAAACAAGACTTTTGTTTGGACTTTCTGGGCTACATCACATAATAGTTAACAAATAATATTATCATTAAAAACATATTCCTGACTCAAAACTAAAAATAAATAAATATTACAAACAAAACTGATGCGGCTAAGTAATTTCTCCATCAACTTTCGCTCTTTTGTTTTTTTTCTTTCCTTCGTCTTTCTAAAATTCAAGCAAATTTATTAACTTCATAAATTTTATTTGAGACAAATTTACAAGAATTTAAAAGGGTAGAATTCGTGATGGAAGAACAAATAAAGAAGTTTATTTGCATCTTTTTAAATATATTCACATTTAATTGAATTATCTAGACTTCAAACAAAAATTCAAATGTTTTTTAAAATTATAATTATAAAAATTGAAAACAAATGAAATTGGAACCGCCATTAAAGAATGATAGATCCATAAAATTAGAAAAGGTGAATAATATTTAAATATAATTTTTTTCGTAGACATAATAAAGATAAGGGTATGATTATATATACCCAAATGTGGTTTAAGTTTATCCAAAAAATGCAGTTGATTTTTGTTTGACTTTTTTAGGACAAAAAAACTCTTGAACTTTCATTTAATATCCGAATTGCCACTAAGTAAAAAAAACACTAAGTATATCCTAGATATACCCAATTCAAAAAACAATCTATTTGGCTATGTATACACAAAAAACACAACTTCCTACTAGATCAAACCCCATATTACTACAATTTTGTGAAGTTCTTCAAATTGTTTTTGAACATTCAAACTTTTTTCAATTTTTTTAAAACTTCTTCTAATAAAAATACAAAATCAAACATGAATCAACCAAAATTAAGGTAAAAACTTGTTTTTGGGATGTTTTTTTATAAAAAAATTAAAGATTTAATTATTAAAAAAATCATAATTTTAGGGTGTTTAGAGGCCATTTTACAGCCGGAATTCGGCCGAAAAATGGCCGGCAGCGAAGGCTGAGCGCACCATAGGTATAGGGGGCGTACTGGCTGGTACGCTAACACCCTAAAATTATGATTTTTTTACCTAATTCAACCATAACCCTAATTTTGATACTAACACTAAGTTTCCATATTTTAACTCGGCGTATAAATTAGAGAGAACTTGGAGGTTTTAGAGAGAAGTTAGAGAGTGTAAGAGAAAAAATAAGGTGGATGAAGGTTAGTAAAAAAAACCTTATATACCCATAAAAGAGTATTTTTGTCAAAATTTGGGTAAACTTATACCACATTTGGGTAAACTCAAAATTGGGTATGCTTAAACCACATTTGGGTATACTTAAACCACATTTGGGTATATATAACTTGACCCTAAAAATAATTAATATTATAATACATGTATTGGGTTACTGATGCAGGAGACGGTTACAATGCCTAATCTATTCTAAATATTTCTAGATATCTCTTTTTTTAGATATTTCTTTTTTTAGTGTTTTCCTTTTCTAGTTAAGATTCTAGTAATTTTCCTTATTTCGATTCTAGTAATTTTCCTTATTTATAGGAACTTCCTATTTTATGCTTTAGGGTTTCTAGGGTTTTCTCTATATAAAGAACCTTAGGTGCTATGTTTTAAAGACACTTTTATCATCACTATTAATCAAAGTCTTCGAGTTTTCGAGATTTGTTCTTTTCTGGTGGATTCCAGAGTTTTTTCTTCAAGTTTGACACCCGCAAACTTGAACCTTCAATTCTAAGACCAACGTTTGTTGTCTTAGTGCATCCGACTGCGTCAGGTGGTATCAGAGCAGGCAATCTCCTACTCTTTTCAAAGCTTGAACAGCTATGGGTGATCAACCAGTAACCAGGGCCGACATGGAGGGTTTCACAGCGAGTTTGAACGAATCAACCACGAACCTGGCAAATATGGTGGCAGCGTTAACTAATCAGATTGCAGCATTAACCAATCAGATTGCTAACGCAGGACAAGGAGGAGGAGAAGGAATGGGACAAAATCAGAATCGACAAGGCAGACACATACCAGTTGTTGAGGAGCCACCCCGAGTCCGACATGGTGGAAACAACCGACTTCCTGTTAGAAACAATCAACAACAAGGCAGGCATAACCGTGTCGCTGTTAATGATTCTAGCTCGGAAGAGGAATTGGAAGAGGAAGAGGCAGAACAAGGGAATCAAAATAATCAGGATTTTAAAGTGAAAGCTGATATTCCATTGTTCTATGGTACTATGGGTGTCGAGGACTTTCTCGATTGGCAAATTGATGTCGATCGGTTCTTTGATGTTATGGAAGTCCCGGAGAGTAAACAGGTTAAGATGGTGGCTATCCGGTTAAAGAAGACTGCAGCTGTTTGGTGGGACAAATTGGCTATTCAAAGGCAAAGACAGATGAAGGGTCCAGTTAGAACATGCGCCGAATGAAGCAGCTAATGACTGAGCGGTTCTTACCGGAGGACTACGAGAAGATTCTTTACAAGATGTACATTGATTGTGTATAAGAAAGCAGGACCGTGACTGATTATACAGCAGAGTTCTTACGTTTCTCTGAACGTAGTGACTTAAACAAAACAGAGAATCAGAAGGTGGCTAGATACATCAGTGGTTTAAAGGGCTCTCTTCAAGGGAAAATAGGGTTACAAACTGTGTGGACAGTTCAAGAAGCATCCAGTCTAGCCTTGAAAGCGAAATTGATGGAGAAATCATCTCGGGGTTTCACAAATTTCAAGAGACCCTCGATCCAGAACAACATCAAACCAGCCGGAGAAACGGACAAAGGCATGATTAACAGAGATTCCAACTCTCACAACAAAGGAGCAAGTAGTTCCATTAGTGGCATTCAGAAGGACAAAGCACCCACTCCGAAACAGAATATTCCTTATGCTAGGCCAACCATCGACAAATTTTTCCGTTGTCAAGGAACAGGTCACAAATCGAATGTTTGTCCCAGTAGGAAGACGGTTGCATTGCTAGAAGAAGAAGAAGACGACTTTATGGAGAATGAGTATGAGGGAGTTGAATTTGCGGAAGAGGAATCTGAGGACAGAATCAACATTGTTTTACAGCGACTGTTGCTATCATCCAAAGAAGAGGGATAACGCAATAATCTATTTAGAACGCATTGTTCTATTCAGAACAAGGTGTGCAATGTGATTGTTGACAATGGGAGCTCTAAGAATTTAGTTTCTCAAAAGTTGGTGGCATATTTGAAGCTACCCACGACTCGTCATGAGAAACCGTACGGTCTCGGATGGGTGAAGAAAGGATCTACAGTAGGGGTTAGTGAAACTTGCAAAATTCCTCTATCAATTGGTAAGCATTACAAAGAGGAGATAATTTGTGACGTTTTGGATATGGATGTTTGCCATATTCTCCTTGGGCGACCATGGCAGTACGATAACGACATTACGTACCGAGGACGAGACAATGTGGTCATGTTTACATGGGGGAATTATAAGATTGCAATGGCTCCTGTCAAGGATTTTGGTAGCATTGCAAAAGAGAAGAAGTCAAGCTTCCTAGTCATGTCGCATGATGATAAAGAACTTGACAAGGCTGTTAAGGAATCACAGTGTTTTTATCCGATTGTGGTCAAGGGGTTGATGAGTGTCGTGACGGAGGAGACAAAAACTCCACGTGAGGTGTTAGAAATTTTGGAAGATTACAAGGAGTTAGTTGCTGAGGAACTACCTGACAACCTGCCTCTTATGCGTGATATACAACATCACATTGACTTGATCCTGGGTTCTAGTCTACCTAATCTTCCCCACTATTGAATGAGCCCTAAAGAGAATGAAATTGTTCGGGAACAGATTGAAGATTTGCTGAAGAAATGGTTAATCCGCGAGAGCATGAGCCCTTGTGCTGTACCAGTTCTTCTCGTTCCAAAGAAAGGTAATCAGTGGCGAATGTGTGTTGATTCTAGAGCCATCAACAAGATCACAATCAAATACCAGTTTCCTATCCCTCGGTTGGAAGACATGCTTGATGAGTTGAATGGATCAAAGGTGTTTTCCAAAATAGATCTTCGAAGTGGGTACCATCAGATTCGAATCAGGCCTGGAGATGAATGGAAGACTGCTTTTAAGAGTAAAGACGGATTGTACGAGTGGTTAGTGATTCCTTTCGGTTTGTCAAACGCACCTAGTACTTTCATAAGATTGATGAATCAAGTTCTCCGTCCTTTCATTGGGTCCTTTGTAGTAGTTTACTTCGATGATATTTTGATCTATAACAAAGCCAAGGACGACCATTTAGAGCATGTACGGAAGGTGTTACAAGTCCTCCAAGAAAATCAGTTGTACGTGAATTTAAAGAAATTCATATTCTGCACAAACCAGCTGCTGTTTTTGGGGTTTGTCGTTGGTGAAGATGTGATTCAAGTAGACGAAGCCAAAGTGCGTGCAATAAAAGACTGGCCCGTTCCCAAAACCGTAACTGAGGTACGCAGTTTTCATGGTTTGGCTACTTTCTACCAGAGATTTGTAAGAGACTTCAGTACTCTTACTGCACCTATTACCGAATGCTTGAAGAAAGAGAAGTTTCATTGGGGACCAGAACAAGACGAGAGTTATGCATTGATTAAGGAGAAGGTTTGTACTGCTCCTGTGTTAGCATTGCCGAATTTTGATAAGATATTTCAAGTGGAATGCGATGCAAGTGGTGTAGGAATTGGTGTTGTGTTATCTCAGGAAAAAGACCAATAGCTTTCTTTAGTGAAAAGCTAAGCGAAGCACGACAGAAATGGAGTACTTATGATCAAGAGTTCTATGCGGTATTTCGAGCTCTTCGACAATGGGAGCATTATCTGATTCAACGAGAGTTTATTCTGTTCACTGACCACCAAGCTTTGAAGTTTCTTCACAGCCAGAAAGTGATAAATAAGATACATGCTCATTGGGTAAGTTTTCTGCAAAAATTTCCTTTCATTATACAGCATAAGTCCAGAGCTCTTAACAAGGTAGCTGATGCTTTGAGTAGAAGGGCTTCCTTGCTAACTACCTTAGCACATGAGATTGTGGGTTTCGAATTTTTGAAAGAGTTATATGAAAGTGATTCTGAATTCAAGGAATTATGGGACAAGTGCAACGGTAAGCATCCTTCTGCAGACTTCCATATTCGCGATGGCTATCTTTTTAAAGGAGACAGACTGTGCATTCCTTGCTCGTCGTTACGAGAGAAGCTGATCCGAGAATTGCACAGTGGTGGTCTTAGTGGTCATTTGGGACGGGATAAGACAACTGCAAGCTTAGAGGAAAGGTACTATTGGTCGCACCTTAGGAAATACGCTGGAGCTATTGTTCGGAGGTGTTTTGTTTGTCAGGTTTCTAAGGGACAATCTCAGAACACAGGTCTTTACATGCCATTACATGTTCTTGAAGATATCTGGCAGGACCTATCTATGGATTTTGTGTTGGGGTTGCCGAGGACGCAACGAGGTGTGGATTCTGTGTTTGTTGTTGTCGACAGGTTTTCCAAAATGACACACTTCATTGCTTGCAGAATGACCGCAGATGCAACCAACATAGCCAAATTGTTTTTTCGGGAAGTTGTGCGTCTCCATGGGGTTCCGAAGTCAATAGTTTTCGACAGGGATACTAAGTTTCTCAGTCACTTCTGGATTACATTATGGAGAATGTTTGGAACAAGTTTAAAACGAAGCTCTACAGCTCATCCCAGAGTGATGGGCAAACCGAAGTCACAAACAGGACACTAGGTAACATGATTAGAAGTATTTGTGGTGATAAACCGAAACAGTGGGATTTAGCTCTACCGCAGGTCGAGTTCGCTTACAATAGTGCCGTATATTCCGCAACAGGGAAATCACCATTTGCGTTGGTATATACCTCTGTCCCGAAGCATGTGGTTGATTTAGTTCCACTACCGAAAGCTCCTGGAGTTAGTGCATCAGCTGAAGCTATGGCTAAAGACATTTTGGACACTAAAGAAGCAGTCCGAGCTAGATTGGAAGCAACTGGACAAAAAAACAAAAGGGCAACAGATAAAAAACGGAGGCTCAAGGTTTTTAACGAAGGTGATGAAGTAATGGTGTTTCTCAAGAAAGAAAGGTTTCCAGTCGGTACTTATCGTAAGCTTCAGCCTCGCAAGTATGGTCTATTCAAGATTTTACGAAAGCTTAATGACAATGCTTATGTGGTGGATCTACCAGACGACATGAGCATCTCTCATACGTTCAATGTAGCGGACATCTATGAGTATCATGCCGATTGTGTTCTTTATCCAGATAAGAACTCGGGGACGAGTTCTTTGGAGGTGGAGGAGACTGATGCAGGAGACGGTTACAATGCCTAATCTATTCTAGATATTTCTAGATATCTTCTAGATATTTCTAGATATCTCTTTTTTTAGATATTTCTTTTTTTTAGTGTTTTCCTTTTCTAGGTAAGATTCTAGTAATTTTCCTTATTTCTAGGAACTTCCTATTTTATGCTTTAGGGTTTCTAGGGTTTTCTCTATATAAAGAACCTTAGGTGCTATGTTTTAAAGACACTTTTATCATCACTATTAATCAAAGTCTTCGAGTTTTCGAGATTTGTTCTTTTCTGGTGGATTCCAGAGTTTTTTCTTCAAGTTTGACACCCGCAAACTTGAACCTTCAATTCTAAGACCAACGTTTGTTGTCTTAGTGCATCCGACTGCGTCAGTTACATAACATAAAATTGAAGAGAATATGCATATTACCTCTTGAAGATTCTTCTCGAGAGTTTGAGATTTTGTATCTGCCTCGTAATGATCACGCGTTAGATTGGATCACAGTTCTTCTATTGATTCAATAATACAACTCCAATTGGGACATCAATGAGCATATTTCTTTAACAAAACGTAGTAAATTGTCAGTGTGTATTTTCATGATTTGTTAAATAATAGTATTCACGTCTAGACTAAAAGAGTCCTCTAGCATACTATAAGCGCTAGAGAAAAACATCGACGATGATTGTACAATTTTGGTCATGTAAAACTGATGATTATTAAAACAATTCAACATACTTAGATAGGAAAAACACATACACTTCTATTATGAAATTTAAAAGCAAAGACAACACAAAGAGGAATACACAAAATCAATAACTTTACTGCTAGCACGATGATAAGAATCAACAAAACATCTCTAACAAATCCAACCTTTTATATCCTTAAAAATTATTAGTATGTATATATGTCTGACTCCAAACAACAATTTCTCAGTCAGGAACCTAAAAATTCAAGATCTACCTCTAAACAAAGTCCACCTCTTATTCATCAATGCTCAACATACAATATATATAAGTAATAGTTTCAATCCAACTCAACGTGTTGAAGATTTTTTTACATTCAAAACCTATAATCTTGATCATATAGTAAAATATTAAATATTTTATTTACATTTTTCAAATTCATAATCTCGAGGACCTAGTTGAATATAGAATTATTCAAATGAAATCATATACGAAAAACTTCATTATAAATCTGTGACTGTCTTGGTATAATAGGATCACTTAATTGTCTTGGTATACTAAAATGTTTAGTATAACCAACTGACCTATCGAACATATTATTAATATTTTCACCCATTATAGTAGATACTATGCATCTAATTTGCCGACAAATATTTGTTTACTCTGAATCTAATCCAAATCTTACAAGAGAAAGTGTTTTTAATATCAAGAAGATTCATGACATTTAAACCTCATTCTCGAATAGGTATCTTGATTTTAGATCATGAAGCCTAGTGAATTTTGTGAACCTCTTGTTTAGAGCCATAGAAAAATTTATTTAGAATTTTTTCAATCTTATTAATGATATTTACTGGAAAACAGAAACTCTGCAAGTGTGCCACCATAACATAAGTTTTTCACCTCTCATTCATTTGTTCTGCTAGTAGTCTTGTTCACTAGAGTATTATAGTTAATAGCATAATTGTATGTGTTAAGGGAGATTCCAAGGTAAGTTGCAGGGAGACTATTAGTATTAAAACCATTTTGAATAATCAAATATGAGCATCTAGCTTGATAGTTGAGAAAAGGTAAAGATGTTTGTTTTTCCTGGTTTATAGCTTGGCGAGATACCTCCTGATATATTTAAGAAATGAGCTAAGACTCTCAATATTAGATGACAAACCATTAGTGAAGATAAGAATGTCATCCGCAAAGGCTAGACAATGGATAATAATAGAGTTTTTGGTCCTGAATTCCATAGTTTTATTCTGACAAATAAGTTATTAAGGCTTCTAATTAGGACCTCCTCAGTAATGGTAAACAGGCTTGGGGAGAGAGGGTCACCCTGCATGGTGCCTATTTTAGTGTTAAAGTAGCAAACAACCTCATTATTAATGATAATAAAAATATAGACATAGTTAATCATGCTATTAGTGATCTTAATAAAGTATTTGCGGAAACTAAAAGCATTAAGAACCTTACTAATAAAGCTATGGGATAATCTATAAAAGATATTGGTCATATCAATTTTGACCATGATATTACCAGCCTTCATTTTCCTATTTTGGGTCAAGAATCATCTCTTTAGCTAAAATAGTATTGTCCTGATTAACCCTACCATGAAAAAAACCACCATGAACACTAGAAATTATTTTAGGAAGCAGATTAAGTAGTCTATTATTAAGAGTTCTAGAAATCATTCTATTCATTAGGGTGTAAAGACTTATAGGTCTCTAATTCTTATAATGAATTGGGTTGTTATTTTTTAGATAAGGCAGATGAATATAGCTAATATGCCATGGGGAATATGTTGACCTTGAATAAATGATATTATAGCAGCACAAAAATCATCTTTGATAATGTGCCAGCAGGTCAGAAAGAAGCAACAATTGAATCCATATATTCTAGAAACTTTTTTCTAATTAAGACTCTTGATTACACCATAGATTCCATCAACATTTGGAGGAGCCATTAGTAAGTTATTTTCTTCCACCGTTATCATCTTAGGAATATTATTAAGGATTTCATTATTTAATAATGTGTCTTCGACCTCAGGATTGCTATATGGAGGGTGAGTTAGGATTTCCTTGAAGTAAGATTCAACAGAAGTAACTAATATGTTGATATATATAATACACTTATTAACTTATTTAATACATATAATCCAGCTATTTCCCCTTTTTCTTTTTGATAAAAACATGTATATATAGCACTGTTATGATGACTATCTTTAAGCCAACTAGAGTAGCATTTCTGCTGCCAATAATAGAATTAGTTTTTTAGATATTATTTTTATCTTCAATATTGCTGGAATTTTGATATAAGATCTCAAGGTCTTTAAAAAAAATTCACATCCTCTAAAACCTTATCAAAGATGTTACTAAAACATTCCTTATTCCAAACCTCGAGAGCCTCCTTTAGTCTCTTGGTTTTGTTCCAAAATACATACATAAGGTATCGCTGCATTTCACCATTCCAACTTTTCTCAACAACACTAATAAAATCATGGTTAACAGTCCACATGTTTAGGATTTTAAATATGTTCTTAAAGTAACTTCTGATATGAGATATAGTAATGTAAATGGGGGTATGGTCAGAGCAGGTTCTGGCCATATGAACCACTTTGGTGTCAGGGAATAGTCAGTTCAGGCTGAGTTAAAAAGAACACGGTCCAGTCTTCTCCATTTATACCCATTAGACCAAGCATATTTGGTACCAGCATACCTAACATACTCAAGAGAACATGCATTTATAGTGTCATTGAAATCTTCAATACTGTTATGGTAAGTAGATACACAGTAGATGAAATCACGTTAAAATCTCCAATAAATATCCATTCATTGGAAGTGATGGAGAAATTTCTGAGATTGTTCCATAGATAATTCCTTTTGTCCATTTGGCACGTAGCATAAACAATAATGAATAGAAAATTCTTGTTAAGCCTAGGATAAGATATCTGAGCATGAATGAATTGCTGATGATTCCTAATAACATCTATCTTAAATTTATCATTCTATAAAAGCCTTATTTTGTTGTTTGAATCACCATTAAAACGCTTAAATCCAAGTTTGAATGCTATTTTTTTCCAGATTCTCAATCTTCACAAGAGGTTCTTGCAAGGCAAGCAATTCAATATTTTTTTACACTTAATAGATTTAAGCATTCTCAAGAAGCTTTATTTCCAATTTTATGGATATTCCAGCTAAGAATTTTAATAGTAATCGAGAATATTTGTTTAAAGAACTAACATATTTTTTTCCTTGAAATAAGGGCTTAACTTTTAAGGTACCCCTCTTCTTTTTTCCTTTGGCTTCTTTAAATTTTTTAGCAAAAAGGTTCCAAAATTCTTGGTCAACTACTCAACTGTTTAATATAGGAGAAGTATGTAAACTACTTATATTTTCTGGATTAAGAGTATGGTTACTAGTATTAAAGTTCTCATAATCTAATGTGTTTAAATCAGAATCAATGACTTTAATTGCTTCAATCGCTTCTTCCTCCCTAGGAGAGCTATTTTCAATCTGATTAGAACTCTTCAAGATTTTATTATGGCAATCCCTTTCAAGACCTTTAGGCATGCTTTGATCAGTATTATTGAGATCAAGATTAGAATTCTGCTTTTAGCTATATTATTTTCTTTTATTGTGATCTTTTGATTTGATGTTCTCATCCATAGTCTCATTTTGATTGCTACAACAATAAATTTCAATTTTTGTGTGTCATCCTTTGAATGATTGTCTTGAGGGCCATAATATCATGTTTTTTAGAAGTTTTTTCAGTTTCCTTGCTTGTGGCCAATATGATAACATGTATGAAAATAACTCGACAAGTCTTTATAATTTATTTCCAACTAGTACCCTTCATTGTTACCAAAACCCACCCAAATGTGATATTATATTTTCTTAGATATGTCCAATTCAACTCAGGCATAACAAGCGTTATAGAAGGCTATGTTATTTTTTGGGATCCAGGTCTTAAGAGGGTCACGTATGGTTGAGGCAATCGTATGGATAATGTTCTCATTGTAGAGGAAGTTAGGTAAATTTGTTATTCTAATCCAAACATGGGTCACATGATTTTCTTTTTTCAGATTGAAATGAGTGATCCATTTAAGAACCCTCATTGAGTAGTCTCTTATAAACTAAACACTTCTAGACCATAATTTACAAAGGTCTATTCTTAATGAGAATTCTATTAACATGCCTTATGTCTCAAATAAAGATATTACATTCACCAACTTATTTTAAAGAATCTAGAAATTGCTTGATAATATTAAGTTTACCTATTAATGTGAATTTTGTAGAAGACATCAGATTATCATTGATGAGTCCGAATTTGAAGTGCT
Organism: Limnanthes douglasii subsp. nivea; assembly: GCA_036936605.1. NCBI lineage: Eukaryota > Viridiplantae > Streptophyta > Magnoliopsida > Brassicales > Limnanthaceae > Limnanthes > Limnanthes douglasii. The sequence goes on from JAUPFV010000005.1 coordinate 271,631,565, forward strand.
CCCCGGAAGGGTAGTCCAAAGTAAATCTCCCCGTAAATTCGGACAGGCTCCAAGTATTTAATTCGAACAGGACTTTTTAACCGGACAGATGATTTCGAACACTGTAAACTTAAGGCAGTTCGAACTATGACTAAAGTACTAAAAAACCTAAACACTATCTGACTAAGCTACCTGCACATCTGCTTAAAACTCGTGGGTCTTTAAACATGACCCGGGTCCATTAAACTTGACCCGAAAGCCCATAAGGGCTCAAATATCACACTATAAATACCCAACCACCAGCATTAACTATGGGTAAGAAAAATTAACTGCTGCCAAGCTGCTTAATTCTCTCTCCACGTTAAAAACACCTTTAAACACCATCACACCACCGTGAAACACCCTCACACCGCCTTAAAACTCCACTTGAAATTACCAGCCTACCCTCAGGCTACTTTTATCCACACCAAATTGGCGACCACAGTGGGAGGCGACGGTGCCTGAATCAAGTATTCAAAACCAAGTAAAGAAATTCTCTCCGAATGAATCCGGATAATCCAGAGCTTCCACCAGCTTTTCTCGAAGTGGTGGAAGAGAACGATGAATATACCGTCCAAGAGCGTGACAGGTTGAGGGTTGAAATAGAAGCTCTGAGGGCTGAAAAGGCCAAGATGGGCATGAAGGAGAAATCCAAGGCGTCAGTTACTCATCGCTCTGATAACCCTCGAGAGCATGAGGCTTCAAAAACTCATGTGAGCACTAAAAAGACACATGTCAGTTCTAAAAAGTCTCACCGGTCCAAGCCTGTGGAGAGTTCTGATTCAAGTTCAGAATCTTCGGACAGCTCTTCGGACAGTGAGGGAAATGAAAAATCCTTGTCCTCTAGCAGTGATGAGGGGCGAACATGGAAAAAACAGAAACAAGTTAAGAAGTATTCCAGAAAAAGAGATCACCATGGAAGAATGAAAAGGCACATTGGAAAAGGGTCATCTCACAACCGGAGGCATGTAGACCGGATGCTGATGGATCCTTTTGCCTTCCATGATAAGCCAGGTATCTTTGCAACTCCTAATGAGGATACCGCGTTCAGTCGTGGGAGGAATTGGAGGCAATCGCCATTGTCTTCCAAATTACTGTCCGGAAACCTCCCCAAGAGGTTTGATAGCACCAAGATGGAGAAGTACGATGGCAGTACTGATCCGGACAATCATCTGGAGCAATTCAAGAACTTCATGATGAACTTTGATGATGATGATAAACTACTCTGTAGGGCATTCTCCCAATCCTTCACGGGGAGTGCTCTGAAGTGGTACAACAGCCTGCCTCAGGGTTGTATCAGAGATTTTGATACTTTTTGGGTGGCCTTTCGAATGCAATTTGTGGGGAGTAAGGAGCTAAAAGGTAATGGAGATACCATAATCCATTGTGCCCAAGAACCAAACGAATCATTAAAGGAATACATAAGTCGCTTTGTAAACACAAAAAACGGGCTGGCTGATTGCTTTGAACAAGTGGCAATAGCATCCCTAAGACAAGGTTTGAACCCGGGCAATCTGGCCGATTCAGTAACCAGGAAGAAGGCCATAACCTGGGGAGGATTGCTAAATCAAGTTGGCAAGCAAATAAATGTTGATGAAACAAAGAAGACCAGGGTGCACAGGCAGGTAAGATCCACCCCGGTGGCACCAACTCCAAATCAAAACCAGTCCGGGAACAAAGCAAGAGAAACCGGACAGGGGCATGGAAGGGGAAAAGCTCAGTCTCAACCAGCTGCTCCTGCACAAAGCCAACAGTCTAGAAACAAAAGGGGGCCATGGGTCCAACCGGAGTGGTTTGCAGAACTCAAAGAAAGTGTGGCAACCATTTTCGATAAAACAAAAGATGAAGTACACTACCGGAGACCAGCAACCTTGCAGTCTCCCAGAGAACATCGAAACAGTTCTTTTTGCCAATATCATAATGATATTGGCCATACTACTGATGATTGCATAGCATTGAAACAAGAGGTTCAAAACCTGATCGAGAGAGGAAAATTGGGTGCATACGTCAAAAGGAGAGGAGGCAACAGGCCTGACAACACTCACCGGGCTGGTCCGGTTAATGCTGCCCCGGAGGGGGCTATGGTTATTATTGAAAGGTTTGATGTGGAATCTGAATACTTGGATCCTGATCCAACAAGGAACAGAGTGGGTGCTATAGAGGAGCGTTCTAGATCGGTCTCCGGGCTCATTAAATTCTTTGAGTCCTTGACAATTTTCAGAGGGGACACTGTAACGGCTCCTACCACTTCATCAAGAAAAATGCATGTTCATAATTTGGCTTCCCAGCTAGAAGGGGGCATGACCTCTTATCAATCGTCAAGTTTATTCCCATTCATTGTCTTTGATGGGGATGATTTGAGAGACATTGCTGGCCCTCATGAAGATGCTGTTGTCATAGGAGCATCGATAGGGGGCAATGAGATAAGGCGAATTCTGGTAGATACTGGGAGCTCTGCCAATATCCTTTTCCTAGACACTTACAAGAAAATGAAAAATCCAGCTGTGATTCAAAAGTCAGACAGGTCGATCGTAGGCTTCACGGGCAGCTCAGCCGATGTGATCGGTGAGTTTGAGGAAGAAGTGTTGTTGGGCAGGGGCCCTTTTAAGAAAACAGTCAGAATACTCTTCATTGTGGTGGATTGTCCCACTTGCTACAATGCTATTCTAGGGAGATCTTGGCTCTCTAGGATGCATGCAGTGGCTTCGACAGTCCATCAGTCTTTAAAATATGTTGTTCAGGGGCAGGTTGGGGTTGTCCGGAGCAGCCAAAAAATTGCAAGAGAATGCTATGCCACTGCCTTGGCTCCACGAACGCTGGGGGAAGTCCGTATAAATAACCAATAGCAGTTTGAGGGCCTTTCTGGGGGTGAGGGTGAAATTGATGACCCCAGAGAGACCCCCGGAGTGTTGATCCCGGTTGAGGAGGTTGAAACACACTGCTTGGAAGAAGGAAAAAATGTCAAGATAGGATCCAAAATGCCACCAATGTTGAAAGAAGGAATGTTGAAATTCTTGAAAGACAGTCAGCACGTTTTTGCTTGGTGCAATGCTGATGTAACTGGGGTTCCATCAGAGGTGATATCACACCACTTATCCGTCCGGAGAGATGTAGCTCCAGTAGTTCAGAAAAGAAGAGCTTTTTCCAAAGAAAAGGCTGATGTCATTGTGCAAGAAGTTGACAGAGTCATAAAGATGGGGCACATTAAGGAATCTCAATACCCTTTGTGGACTGCCAACCCTGTCTTGGTAAAAAAGAAAAATGGTAAATGGCGAATGTGCATTGACTTCACAGACCTCAATCGAGCTTGCCCAAAAGACTTGTATCCGGTTCCCCGGATAGATCAGTTAGTAGACTCTACTTCTGGGAACAAGCTACTCTCCTTCATGGATGCCTTCTCCGGGTACAATCAGATCCAGGTGGATCCAAAGGATCAAGAGCATACCACTTTTGTCACTGATAGAGGTTTACACTGCTATAAGGTGATGCCCTTTGGCTTGAAAAATGCTGGGGCTACTTATCAAAGGTTAGTCAATAAGGCATTTGCTGATCAAATTGGAAGAAATATGGAGGTTTACATTGACGATATGATGGTGAAAAGTGTGGATGAGCAGCTGCACTTGTCCGACCTCCAAGAGACTTTTGCCAACTTGGCCAAAGTGAATTTAAAGTTAAATCCTGAAAAATGTGTGTTCCGAGTGCAGTCCGGGAAGTTCTTAGGGTATATTATAAGTGAGCATGGAATACAGCCCGACCCGGACCAACTCAATGCTTTGTTCCAAATGGAGCCTCCTCGAAACATTAAAGAAGTACAGCGGTTAACGGGGAGGTTAGCAGCTTTGAACAGATTCATCTCCAGGTCTTCGGACAGATGTGCTCCTTTCTTTCAAACCCTGAAGGGTGCAAAGGGGTTTGAATGGACACCACAGTGTGATGAGGCATTCAATGAAATTAAGAAGCATCTGTCCTCTCCCAAGACTTTGTTCAAACCAATTGATGGGGAGACTCTCTTTATATATCTGGCTGTTTCAAGTTGCGCAATCAGTGCTGTGTTAGTAAAGGAGGTTGATGGGTATCCTCACCCAGTGTACTACATCAGCAAAAGCTTGATTGATGCTGAGAGGCGTTACTTGAAACTTGAAAAACTAGCATTGGCCTTGGTGATAGCTGCAAGAAAGATGAGGCCTTATTTTCAGGCTCATCCTATCGTTATCCGGACATCTTTCCCTTTAAAGAATGTCCTTCAAAAAGCAGACATTTCAAGCAGAATGACAAAGTGGTCAGTAGAGTTGGGGGACTTCGACATAGACTTTGCTCCTCGAACAGCAGTAAAAGCTCAAGCTGTGGCTGACTTTCTGGTCGAATTCCATTCTGATAGGGACTCAGAACAACCTGCTGATTCAAAAGACAAAAAAGTGTGGATTGTCCGAACAGACGGAGGATCCAGTGCCATAGGATCTGGGGCAGGAATATGTCTCACTTCCCCCTATGGGGACAACATGTTCCAAGCTATTTGTTTTGCTTTCAGGGCATCCAATAATGAGTCAGAATACGAAGCAGCTATAGCTGGGTTGAAATTGGCTTACATCTGTGGAGCAAAAAGGGTCAAGCTACTAAGTGACTCCCAATTGCTCGTCCACCATGCCTTGGGCCTATCAGAAGCTAGAAAGGAAAAATTGATCAAGTATTTACTTCTCTTGAAAAATGAAGCAATGAAGTTTAAAGCTGTTGTCTATGAGCATATTCCCCGGGCAGAGAATGAGCTAGCAGACTCGTTGGCAACAATAGCATATACGGAGTCCTATCCATGGATCCATGTGCTCGAAAGCCCTTCTATTCAACTTGATGAAGGTGAAAAAGAGGAAGTCTTTGGAATACAAGTAAACTGGCCTCAAGACTGGAGGTCTCCTCTTATGCAATATCTGTCTGATGGCATCGTGCCTTTGGATAAACCACAAGCCAGGACGTTAAAGCACAGGGCTCGTGGTTTCATTATGATAAGAGAGGTCTTGTACAAGAAGTCCTATAGCAAACCTCTCCTACGCTGTTTAGGGGATCAGGAGTCACAAATGGTTCTCTCCGAATTGCATGATGGTGAGGGGTCAGCCCATTGTGGATTTAGAGCATTAACAAGAAGAGTGCTTCTCTCCGGATATTATTGGCCATCAATAATGAAAGATGCTAAGGAGCTGGTAAGAAGGTGTGACCCATGCCAGAGGTATAGCAATGAAATTCATGTACCAGCCATTCCTTTGGAATCAATTTCTGAGCCCATCCCTTTTGCTCGATGGGGATTGGACTTAGTTGGGCCTCTCCCTGTGGCGTCCGGAGGGCGTAAAACCATAATTGTAGCCATTGACTACTTTTCGAAGTGGATAGAAGCAGCCCCCTTGGCAGGGACAACATCAAAGGCTGTTATAAAGTTCATTCTATCCAACATATGTTGCAGATTTGGTGTCCCCCAGAGAATAACGACAGACAATGGGCCACAGTTTGACAACAGAGAAATGGAGAGCTTCTGTGCCTCAAGGGGTATTCAGCATTGCTTTTCTTCACCTTTCTACCCACAGGCCAATGGGCAAGTTGAGGTGGCCAATAGAACGATACTGTCCGGTTTAAAGAAAAATTTGGAAGGAGCTGCTGGGAAGTGGCCTAGTTATTTACAAGAAGTCTTGTGGGCCTACCGAACAACGCCTGGGGCTGCAACACAAGAATCACCTTTTGCCTTGGTCTATGGGATGGATGCAGTAGCCCCCATAGAGAAGACACTCCCCTCCTTTCGAGTCCACAACTTCTCCGGACAGGCTAATGAAATGGCAGTTAGAAATCAACTTGATTTAATTGAAGAAAGGCGAGTAAAAGCTCATCTTAGAGTGGCACACTATCAGGGCTTGATGAGAAGCAGGTTTGCTTCTAAAGTTAGAAGAAGGGATTTTCAGCCAGGGGACAAAGTATTAAGGAAAGTTTTCTTGCATACTAAAGAAAAGCTCTTCGGCAAGCTGGCCCCAACTTGGGAGGGTCCCTATACTGTGGTTGAAAGAATCAAGCCTGGGACATACTGGTTAGAAGACAAAGATGGCAGGGTTTTAACTCACCCTTGGAATATTGAACACCTTCGAATATACTTGGAATAAAACTTATGTAAATATTTACTTGTTTAAACATCCATGTAAATATTTGGGGGCATACCACTTCCTCTCTTCGGCGCCACGGAGAGCTTTCAATAAAACTTGGAGCCTTCTTAAATAATTTTCTAAGTTTTTGCAAAATTCTGTTGATTATCATACTATCCGGACTGAAAGGTCTAAGGGCTACTTAAATTCTAGCCAGAGAAACTAAACACTCTCACAACATAATAACTCAAAACTACTTAAACTCCAGCTATTTAAACAGACTATGAAAGAAGAAAATGGTTAAGCAAAATAAAATATTCATTCAACAACTTAAAATTGCCTTGGCCTTCCAAGGACTTTTTAAACAAGTTTGGGTGCAGTACAAAAATCTGTCCGAATAATTCGGACACCATCACAAAAAAGGTGTCTTGGCCTTCCAAGGACTTTGGTTCAAGCAAAAGATAAACAAAACAAATTATAAATTAGGGTGGAGCCTTTGAAGATGGCTCACCCTCATCTGTTCTCTTGCTCTTGATGTCGCTTTTTTCCTCAATGATCTTCTTACCTTTGGGGTCAACCTCTTCCTCACCCGGACTCTCTCCGGTTTCCTCTTCGTCACCAGACGAGGATATATCAGTATACCCTTCATCAACCATGGTCAAGTATGGGAGATCATCGTCATCCACATAGCGCCATAAGTCCCCTAGTCTCCTCTTCGGGAACTTCTCGTGAAACAGGAGGACCATATCGGACTTCACTTTTTCAATCATTAATTCTTCACTCCGTATCATCTCCCTGGCATAAGCGTTGATTTTGGCCTTGATCATGGCCTCTTGATCCTTCACCAAAGCAGCTTTCTCCTCAACAGCCTGAGTCACTGCATTCTCTAAAGCAAGTTTGTCAGTGGTCAGGTTGGTGACAATCTTCTCCTTTGCTGCAGTTTCTCCTCTTGAGGCTGTCAAGTCCTTCTCCAATCCGGACAGCTTAGCCCGGAGATCTTTTACGGTCTCTTCTAAAGAAGCAACTTTTGTGTTGCTTTCATTTTGACTCTTCTTTAGCTGTTCGTTCGACTCCTTAAGCAGGTCAACCTTAGTAGTAGCAGTCCTGAGGTCATCGGACAGCTTTTCCTTCTCAGACTTGAGGTCTTTGATGGTTTCTGCCTGACTCCGGACTTGCCTTTCCAGGGTGAGTACTGGTTGCACGTTGCTAAGGAGGGAATGGGCTATAACATCCCTCTCACTAGAAACCAAGAAAGTCCTACCATTGAAGTTTACTGTGTTGGAACTACTAGGGGGAACATATGGCCCTGCGAATTCGTCTCTGGACAGGCCAATGAAGTAATCACCTAGAGTACCTAGACCGGTGACATCCACTTCATCCATGTTAATCTCTCCCCTTTCAATCTCGTCAGTATGGAATTCCCTTGGAATCCCTTCATTAAGATTCCCTGGGATCTCTTCAGCCAACGTCGGATCGGTTGGGAAAGTGGGCTCCGGATCCCGGAGAGTGAGCTCTTCACTTTGGGAAGTCTTTTTCTTTTTGACTTCCCTGTCAGCACTGTCACTCGCTTGTTTGCGAGTCCGTTTAGAAACCCTTGTAGGTTTTGGGGAATTCACTCCTTGCTTCTCGCTCTCCTGTTCTACCACTTGTAGAAGGTTTGCATCAACTTGAGCCTGGGCTGGCACCTCTGAACCTATGGGAGCCTCTTTCTCAGTATGCTCTACCGCTTTCTTGCCTTTCTTCTTCTTGCCCTTCATTTTACTTGGGGCTTTGGCCCGGGCAGGAAGGAAGAGGGTCCCATCTAATTCATGAGACCTTCTCAGCACTACATCTTCATCAGGTTGGGTGGAGAACTCCTCCCAAGTTAGATCCCTTCGTCCTGTGGTGTTCCACAGGTGGGATCTCGCTAAATTCCCAGGAGTAAAAGCTTTGTGAAACCGGTTCTCCCAGTTCTCTGCGGCCCAAGCGTTTATCTTGCCACAGGTGACCTGTCCGGCTTTTAGGTAGTCTCCGAACTCCTTTGGCAGCTCTGATAAAACAAGAGAGTAACTGATTAGCATAAACTTAAGGAAAAGAGACATTCGAACAAACACTTAAAGTAAAAACTTACGATCGCTCCTCCATCTACTTCGAAGAAAGCTAGGATTCTCCCCGGCCTTGATTTTCTTGCCATTCTCCCATGAGCCACTTACAAACAAGAACTGGCTCCTCCATTTACTCTCCGACTCCAGGAGATCATCAACAGCTTTAAGATCGTTCCCAATGTTAAAGTGGTAGAAAGGGAACTGATGATGTTTGCACAAACTAGCTACAGCAGCGAACTCTTCCATAGGAAGAGGGATTCCGGACAGCCTAGACGCCATAATGCATGACATCAAGGTGTACCAACCGTTAGGGCTTAGCTGTGTTAGACATAGCTTGACTAGGTGAAAATAGCGCACTATCTCCGGATCCAGTGGGAACCTAAGTCCCCAGTTGAATAGCTCCGTAAAGAAGACTATCTCGTTCCTTTTGCAATCCATTGGGGTCTCCGGATCGATGGGAATTCGGATTTTTACATTCTCAGGGATCCCCCACTTAGTACGAAATCGTCCCAGATCTCTAGTATGGATAAACGCATACTTGGTCTTTAACAGAGATAAAAGATATTTGAACTCTACCTTGTGAAAGCAGGGCCCTACTCTCCCTTCGAGGCTCTCCGGCAGGTCCGGACGCCTCAGATACAAGTCCTCTTTGCCCTTCTTGGCAACAACTATAGCAGTTTCAGCTTGTCCGGAAGACTCGGACTCAAACCTAACCTCCTCAGTGGAGTCTTCCATCCTCTCCTCCATTATTGTTGGGGGAGCTTCTGCAGAAACAGCCCGGGGAGGGATGAAGCTTGGCACAGCTGATCCTCCGAACTGTTGGCTCTTTGTATGTTTTTGAGTTCTCACCTCAGTTTGAGTTTCTGAGGTCGAAGTTTCTTTGGGAGGTAGTGGGCTGCTAGCCTCCGGACCAACCGGCCTTTCCCGGAGAGTCCTAATAGTTGCCCCGGACCCTGATTCGCTAGTATTTTTGGAAGAAAGCCCTTTAACCAACCTACTTGGTCTTTTCATGATTAGTTTATCTGGAGAATAGTCGGAGTCGGACCCCATAGCAATGAAAGTGGATTTTTTCCTAACACTTGTGACAGTGACCCCCGGTTCAACAATAGGGATCGACTCTTGGACTGAAGAGCCAAATACTATGGGGGAGAGTGTTGATTGAAAGAGTTTTCTAGGTTTTGTACCTTTAGAAGAAGATGAACCTCTATCAGATTCTTCGATTGAAGGGGCTGGTTTCTCGACAGGCGACGCTGGAAGCCCTGCTGCAAGTCTTTTCTCTTTTTCAACTCTTTGAGCTTTCTCCAATTCTGAGAGGTTTAGCCAGCCACCCTTGATCAGTGCTGTTCTTGCTGTGAACATAAACAACTAAGGAAATCTTGAAGTTTTAGAGAGATGAAGCTTTGGGTAAAATGGCAGAGTGAAAGTGATAGTGAGACTGTGAAAGATGAATAGAATTTATAGTAAATGTAAAAAAGGGGTTGATTCCTAGGAGAATCCGAAAAGTTGGGCAATGATTAAAAGACGGCGCTGATGTCATTAATAGCATTTAAAGAGGTAACTTATTCGAGAAAGTGGTGCAACTTTCGAGGTGAAAAAACGGCTAAAAGTAACCAACCAGAGAGTGACACGTGTCCCACTAACTCTGACAAAGAACCGTTTGGAATTCGTAACGATTGCCCGGTCCGGGTCCGTCCTCAACTCTCTTCGAATTGGAAAACCACTTCCCAAATCGGACTGTTTTTCAGTTCTTTGACAAAGACGCTTGTTCAAATACCTAAAAAAGGGGCTCCTGATGAGTCCGAATTCGAAGTGCTCCCCGGAAGGGTAGTCCAAAGTAAATCTCCCCGTAAATTCGGACAGGCTCCAAGTATTTAATTCGAACAGGACTTTTTAACCGGACAGATGATTTCGAACACTATAAACTTAAGGCAGTTCGAACTATGACTAAAGTACTAAAAGACCTAAACACTATCTGACTAAGCTACCTGCACATCTGCTTAAAACTCGTGGGTCTTTAAACATGACCCGGGTCCATTAAACTTGACCCGAAAGCCCATAAGGGCCCAAATATCACACTATAAATACCCAACCTCCAGCATTAACTATGGGTAAGAAAAATTAACTGCTGCCAAGCTGCTTAATTCTTTTTCCACGTTAAAAACACCTTTAAACACCATCACACCACCGTGAAACACCCTCACACCGCCTTAAAACTCCACTTGAAATTACCAGCCTACCCTCAGGCTACTTTTATCCACACCAATCATTGAACTCCTTTAGAAATTGGATTGAGACATAATCATTTTTCTCCATGATTGATTCTGGAATTAAATTGACTTAGATTTTTATTTTTATTTTTGTTAGCATCTACCTTGATTTCCTCTATGTTTACTTTCTCATCTTGATTATTGATTGAGTTTGAATGTTCTTCAAAACGCGATACTATTTTTTTTTGTACATAAAATTTCAAGAGATATCGACTAAAGAAATGCTATGTTTTGTATATCTTGAGAGGAATGTCTGAGCTTTTCTATTTGAGATTGAAGATATTTTCTTGAGCATGTATGTTAATTATTTTTTTATGATTTAGCCTCCGAAGCATCCCAAAAAAGTAAAAAACAGAACCAAAATCAACTTTTATCTTCGCCCACAAATCTAGATTTCAATCCGGGAGAATCTTAAATATAAATATAAATATCTCCAATTTCAGACGTTAGTTTTGAGTAGGGTTTGAATATAAATGACTTTAGATATAATAACCGATAAATAATACCTTTAAAGCGTTCTAGAGATCTAGCATGATGATCTCAAATTCTTCTATAATAGTGGCCAATTCCAGTGCGGTAGCTAAATCGTACACCTTGGTAGGTCATAATCAAAGCCTACAAAATACGTACTAAGTGTTAATAGACTAAACAAATATAGCCCCTCAGGAGTAGCCGAGTTGGTTGAGTATGGCATTCTTATAATTAAAAGGTCATGAGTTCGAGTTCTTTTACATACGCTTTCTCGGCTTAGCCTGTCACCTTGTGTGGTTTATCTTCTGGCGTTGGTTTGCAGGCTATCGCGTCAGACTGAGGGTTTACCCTGTGTACATTCATTGCATTTTAAGTAGCGGTTGCGGGTTCCATAAAAAAAAAAAGACTAAACAAATATTTAACTTTATATATAGAGTGCATTCTTTTAACTTTCAAAAGATCTAAAGACACATACATGTGGTGTCCACCTTTATAATAGAGGTCCTATAACTATTAATATATCGCAAACGCGTTAGCAACTTTCGAATTAGATAAAATCGTAAAAATGGCAAGATTGTAATTTCTTATACGTAGGGACTTGACAGCCAATATAAAAGAGAATTAGAGATCTAAAAGATGGATACGTCATACGACTATAAAAATTGTATGCTTTGTTATTCGCAATTATAAAACCTATTTTATTATCATTTATAAAAATAATAGTGGATAAAAAATACCATTAACCCTTTATAATATTTACGATTGCATAGCTATATACAATAAAATATTTATAAAATAATATTTTATAAGTTAATAATTCCGATAAGATTAACGTATAAAATTACTCCGATAATGAGATAATATTTATTTTTAAATTCTACTAATCCCAACGAAATTATAAATTAATAATTACTACAAAAATTGAATGAACTTGTACTAAAAAAAGTGAATAGTCACATGGTTCTTTTGTTGAACTTCAAATCTTTATTAAGTTCAGTTCTGCATTGCACTTGAGAGTTGAAGCATTGTCTTTTAGAATTACAACAAAAAATTGGAAAGAGTTGTTGCCGCTTGCAATGTCTCTTTCCTAGTAACAGATTCCAAAACTACTGGATTATCTTCAATCTCGTTATCAACCAAATTTTGAATTGTATCCGCCACAATTTCTTCAATGTTTCTTCATCTAACCACTAGTTTATTGTTTTCGTATCGTGCTATGAAACGTTTGTTGAAATATTAAATTTAGATGCTTGTTCTTGTCATTTTGTAACCTAACCTAGTAATATTATACTCTATGAATATACGTGCGAAACATAGTTGAATACACATGTGAACCTTATATAACCTTTGTGCGAAATTATTCCATGACTTATTTCACCGCTTACTTGACAACCATATTAATCATGTCGCCAAAGCCCTAATTAATTCTATTTGTCATTTTAACCAACATTTTTTTTGTTTTTTCATGATCTAGTTGTTGTTGTTGTGTTATATTTGGAAGATTTTAGGAAAAGTATAAACTTTAAATGTTTGTTGTTATCATTGTCCATCATAGCCTAATAATGTCATACTCTATGATCATAATTGTGAAACATAATATTATAAATGTGCAAGACGCTACATGTTTTATTGCGAAACACCTCACTATTGTGTTGCAAAATATAACATGTAAGAAAATTTTGTGTTATTTTCTTATTGTATGAGGTAAATGCTAGTTAAACATCAGACTTAGTAGATTTCAGTCATCATTTACTGACCCACGAGTATTACAAACTAGATATGATAATATATGGATTGAAGAGTTTGGGAAATAAATCAGCTTCGGGGCCATAAAGATGGAACCTCTAGAGTTGTGTACTAATCTGAGAGATTTGACGGTTATATCAAGTCTTTAAAAATAAATAGAAAAACAAATCACTAGGTAGCAATAAATAAATAAATTATATTTTTAAATTAGTAGGTGGGTCGGTCTAATATGATAAAATACGATCGTTAAGCACGATTTCCTAAGTATACAACCACTCATGAGTCAAATATTATTAAAAACATGAGCCTATATAAAGGTTTAAAATTAAATACAAATTATAGTAGTAGATCTAATCTCCTTGAGAACATGTCTGTGTGATATATTGAATGACCTAAAGATAAAAGATCCAGAGAATACCTCTAACATGAGTAACTTATTATTATCCTAAAAAATGTTGATTGAAAAAACGGTCGTTCGTAAATGCAATGTTTGTTTTTTAGATTACAAACATACAAGTACATATAACATGATATGACCGTAAACGAAGGATCTAATAACATAACAGACTTATTTGTGTACACCCGTTTAACATAGGTTTATTATGGATGTTCCACCAAGTGCTTGTCATGGATAGTACGTATAAATGTTACATACGAGATGTTGTTGTTCAAAATAATAAGGTTTACTTAAAAAAACATTTTATGTCAAATTCTCATTCATGACTACGTAGAAGTAAAATATATACGAATGAGTGTTGGATATTTAAGAATGAGTATGGAAGAGAAAGATTGTGAGCTACATTTTGTTATACCTAACCGACTGCGAACTTGTTTTGATGAATAGTCTTAAGAAATTAACTTCCGCCCGAGATTCAGATGTTATGAAATGATATATCAACAAGATGTACTTGCCAATAAAAACAAATTTTCAAGGAGAATAAATAATTCAAAAGTATGTAGACACTTGGAGCATCGTGGTTTGGTCTATTATCATTTTCGACATGAAAGATAACTTAATGAAAATGCGGATATCGTTCAAATAAACGAGCAAAAAGATTGACTATGTGATAGACTTGTGGATAATACCTTATAAAGATAAATTTATTCATGCATACATAAACAAGTATATGCATTTTGGTGATACAATGGTCAATATGTAATATTATTGTTGTTGGGAAATGTTTCATTACAGAACACGATATATATGTTTGCGAAAATTGGTATATAATAATTTTTCAATTTTGTTTTCATGACCAAAACTCAAAATTAATATTATAAACCATATTATAGTTGTTATGTTGTAAAATGTATTAAATAATTTTAATGCGTAACGTAATGTAATAGTTGTGATATGAAATATGTGATAATAAAAATGCTGTACTATATGTACAAAACAAAAGTATTTATTAAGTTAGGAAATATATTTTATTCATGGTGGAAGTCACGCACGCTAGTATAAAGAGATTCATTGGGTCAATATTGTTGAATTTTGAACTGTTTTGAGAAAAAATTGAGGTTTGCTTGCGGTGCAACATACATCAATAAAAAGATTCTTTGAAAGAAACAAATGCCATATCGTGCATGCTTATCAAATAAATATTTTTCGTAATTGTGTGGTATATTTTGCAGTAGGCTTTAAAGATAATATTAAAAAAATATAAGGATACCAAAGAACAGGAATTGAACCATCGACATGCGGTTATGCAAGTCGAACAACACAAAAGTTAACATGTATACATGAACTTACAATACTTATACGAGATGGTCGATGAGTTCTTTTGTGCATTATAAAATATCATTAGAATAAATATTGCCTCATTCTAAGCTTATAAGAGAATAAGAGGTTACCATTGCAATGCATTTTTAAATTCCAAGCTATACGTGCTCCTTAGTATTAAAAGATATCATTGGCTAAAATAAGTTAACGCACATAAGTGATCTTTTAAATACTCTTGTATGCGAGCCCTAAGAGATGGTTAAAATATGAGTTTGTACCACCGACCTCGCTCAAACACGTGGTAGAGGAAAAAATGCTACATGGATGATTCTACAAAAAATATTCATTCTTATTTTGAATATATCAAACAATAGTGGGTTGAATCTCATCTGGATAATGCTAACACTCCTGATTTTGTTACACATATTAGGAAATTTGGAAGCACTACTAGAACTAAGATCATAAAATTCCACACTAACTCCATCGGGAAACCAGTTGCACCGAAATAACCTTATTCGTATCAAAAGGCCAATAATCACCCATAGTATTGCATGCGATGAAAATATTGTTTGTCGTAGCTTATTGGCTTCCAAATTCTAAAAATATCATTCGAGAATTTCATAACACTTTACATGTATGATTATATTACTAAGGTTACCGAAGTTTTTTTATGTATATTGTGAATTTAGATCTATATAATGGTGTGTTTAGAAATGAACATAGACGGAGGCTTGTTAGAGAAAAACTTCCCTTATCACTTTAAAATGATATAAATTTCTACTTTAATGGCTTATGATATTTGAGCTCAAAAGGAGGGTAAAAAACACCACAGGTCCTCCATGTTTGTCACTTGTAACACATTAGTCCCTATTCTTTATCGCTGTATTGTTTATGCGAAAATTGGTATATAATAATTTTTCAATTTTGTTTTCATGACCAAAACTCAAAATTAATATTGTAAACCATATTATAGTTGTTGTGTTGTAAAATGTATTAAATACTTTTAATGCGTAACGTAATGTAATATAATAGTTGTGATATGAAATATGTGATAATAAAAATGGTGTACTATATGTATAAAACAAAAGTATTTATTAAGTTATGAAATATATTTTATTCATGGTGGAAGTCACGCACGCTAGTATAAAGAGATTCATTGGGTCAATATTTTTTGAATTTTGAACTGTTTTGAGAAAAAATTGAGGTTTGCTTGTGGTGCAACATACATCAATAAAAGGATTCTTTGAAACAATCAAATGTCATATCGTGCATGTTTATCAAATGAATGTTTTTCGTAATTGTGTGGTATATTTTGGAGTAGGCTTTAAAGATAATATTAAAAAAAATATAAGGATACCAAAGAACAGGAATTGAACCATCGACATGCGGTTATGCAAGTCGAACAACACAAAAGTTAACATGTATACATGAACTTACAATACTTATACGAGATGGTCGATGAGTTCTTTTGTGCATTATAAAATATCATTAGAATAAATATTGCCTCGTTCTAAGCTTATAAGAGAATAAGAGGTTACCATTGTAATGTATTTTTAAATTCCAAGCTATACGTGCTCCTTAGTATTAAAATATATCATTGGCTAAAATAAGTTAACGCATATAAGTGATCTTTTAAATACTCTTGTATGCGAGCCTTAAGAGATGGTTAAAATATAATTTTGTACCACCGACCTCGCTCAAACACGTGGTAGAGGAAAAAAATGCTACATGGATGATTCTACAAAAAATATTCATTCTTATTTTAAATATATCAAACAATAGTGGGTTGAATCTCATCTGGATAATGCTAACACTCCTGATTTTGTTACACATATTAGGAAATTTGGAAGCACTACTAGAACTAAGATCATAAAATTCCACACTAACTCCACCGGGAAACCGGTTGCACCGAAATAACCTTATTCGTATCAAAAGGCCAATAATCACCCATAGTATTGCATGCGATGAAAATATTGTTTGTCGTAGCTTATTGGCTTCCAAATTCTAAAAATATCATTCGAGAATTTCATAACACTTTACATGTATCATTATATTACTAAGGTTACCGAAGTTGTTTTTTATGGATATTGTGAATTTAGATCTATATAATGGTGTGTTTAGAAATGAACATATACGGAGGCTTGTTAGAGAAAAACTTCCCTTATCACTTTAAAATGATATAAATTTCTACTTTAATGGCTTATGATATTTGAGCTCAAAAGGAGGGTAAAAAACACCACAGGTCCTCCATGTTTGTCACTTGTAACACATTAGTCCCTATTCTTTATCGCTGTATTGTTTATGCGAAAATTGGTATATAATAATTTTTCAATTTTGTTTAATGACCAAAACTCAAAATTAATATTGTAAACCATATTATAGTTGTTGTGTTGTAAAATGTATTAAATACTTTTAATGCGTAACGTAATGTAATATAATAGTTGTGATATGAAATATGTGATAATAAAAATGGTGTACTATATGTATAAAACAAAAGTATTTATTAAGTTATGAAATATATTTTATTCATGGTGGAAGTCACGCACGCTAGTATAAAGAGATTCATTGGGTCAATATTTTTGAATTTTGAACTGTTTTGAGAAAAATTGAGGTTTGCTTGTGGTGCAACATACATCAATAAAAGGATTCTTTGAAACAATCAAATGTCATATCGTGCATGCTTATCAAATGAATGTTTTTCGTAATTGTGTGGTATATTTTGGAGTAGGCTTTAAAGATAATATTAAAAAATATAAGGATACCAAAGAACAGGAATTGAACCATCGACATGCGGTTATGCAAGTCGAACAACACAAAAGTTAACATGTATACATGAACTTACAATACTTATACGAGATGGTCGATGAGTTCTTTTGTGCATTATAAAATATCATTAGAATAAATATTGCCTCGTTCTAAGCTTATAAGAGAATAAGAGGTTACCATTGTAATGTATTTTTAAATTCCAAGCTATACGTGCTCCTTAGTATTAAAATATATCATTGGCTAAAATAAGTTAACGCATATAAGTGATCTTTTAAATACTCTTGTATGCGAGCCTTAAGAGATGGTTAAAATATAATTTTGTACCACCGACCTCGCTCAAACACGTGGTAGAGGAAAAAAATGCTACATGGATGATTCTACAAAAAATATTCATTCTTATTTTAAATATATCAAACAATAGTGGGTTGAATCTCATCTGGATAATGCTAACACTCCTGATTTTGTTACACATATTAGGAAATTTGGAAGCACTACTAGAACTAAGATCATAAAATTCCACACTAACTCCATCGGGAAACCAGTTGCACCGAAATAACCTTATTCGTATCAAAAGGCCAATAATCACCCATAGTATTGCATGCGATGAAAATATTGTTTGTCGTAGCTTATTGGCTTCCAAATTCTAAAAATATCATTCGAGAATTTCATAACACTTTACATGTATGATTATATTACTAAGGTTACCGAAGTTTTTTTATGTATATTGTGAATTTAGATCTATATAATGGTGTGTTTAGAAATGAACATAGACGGAGGCTTGTTAGAGAAAAACTTCCCTTATCACTTTAAAATGATATAAATTTCTACTTTAATGGCTTATGATATTTGAGCTCAAAAGGAGGGTAAAAACACCACAGGTCCTCCATGTTTGTCACTTGTAACACATTAGTCCCTATTATTTGTCTCTGTAATAAATCGGTCCCCTATGTTTTAAAAATGTAACAAACAAATCATTTTTTGTAATAAATAGGTCCTTCATGTTTGTAATAAATAGGTCCTCACGTTTTCAATTTGTAATAAACAGGTCCTTCAAATTTTTAGAAAAGGATATGTTTGTTACGTTTTTAAAACATAGA